>AP025058.1:10719399-10830090 GCA_036186865.1 Eustoma russellianum
TTTTTTCGTACGACACATCTGGATTCTCTGAAAAGCACCAATCTTGCCTTTGAGTTCGTATTGAAATTTTGATTCAAGAGTAAGCCCTTTTAATTCTGGTTCTAAGACCTGTAGTTCTATCAGTTAACTTGGTTGTTTCAAATTGTTTCTCAATATTGAGAGAGGGTAACAAAGATAAAATGCGAGCTTGTTTTATAGCCATATTAATTAAACGTTGTTGTTTCAAGGTCAATCAATTCACTCATTGCGATAAGATTTTTCCCTGTTTGTTAAATCGACTAATCAAACTCATATTTCTATAAGAAATTTGATCCCCTGATTGAATAGGGGGCAAACGCCTGCGAAAAGATCGTTTGGATTTAAGAAAAGGTTTCTTGGATTTATCCATGATTCATTTTATCTGTCACACACTTGCCCTGATATCGTGTGCGCTGTTGAAGTAGTAAGTTAGTTTATGCATAAGCCAAAGCAAGAGCATCAAGAAGCGGTCATGAGGATTATCAGATACTTGAAAAGGTCACCTGGAGGCATGATATTTTTTAAGAAAAATGGTCATCTGGATGTGCAGGTTTACACTGATGCTGATTGGGCTAGAGATCCAAATGACAGACGGCCGACAGCGGGGTATTTTGCTCTCGTTAGAGGTAATTTAGTGACTTGGAGGAGCAAGAAGCAGAAGATAGTGGTGTTGTCCCGTGCTGAAGCAGAGTTCCGAGGGGTTGCAAAAGGGGTAATGGAGGTCTTATGGTTAAAAAAGCTCTTGGGTGAACTAGGATTTCCGCTGCAAGCTTCGGCGTAGGTGAGGTGTGATAATAAAGTTGCCATTAGTATTTCAGAGAACCAGTATTGCATGACAGAACCAAACACGCAGAGGTTGACCGATACTTTATCAAAGAAAAGCTTAAAAGTGGAGACATCGACATACCGTTCGTACGATTCGAAGATCAACTGGCCGATATACTTACTTTGTGTTATGAAGATTCCCCGTATGGATCGATGCACTACTATCCCTAGAAAATATTTCAACTCGCCTAGGTCTTTCATCTCAAACTCCGAGAGCAACTGGTTTTGTAGTACCTCCATTTCCTCCGTATCATTTCATGTAATAATCATGTCATCGACATAGATAATTAGACACGTGCTAACCTTCCTCTTCTCTCTACGAATAGAGTGTGATTAGCATTGCTCTGAGATACCTGCACTGTTTCATAACTGTCAAGAAATGTCCAAACTAGGCTCTCAGAGACTGCTTTAAACCATACAAAGATTGTTTGAATCGACATACTTCATTGCTTCGGAAGCCTTCTGAAAAACCTGGTGGTGCATCCATGTATACCTCTTCTTTCAACTCACCGTGAAGAAAAGCATTTTTCACATCAAGCTGATGAAGCGGCCAACCCTGATTTGCTGCTATAGAAAACAAAACCCGGATGGTATCAATCTTAGCTACTGAGGAGAACGTCTCTGCATAATCTATTCCAGACGTCTGAGTATACCCTTTAGCTACTAGCCTGGCCTTATATCTACTTTGTGGTATAAAAACTCCCCGTACGAATCGATGCACTTCTATACCCAAAAATTATTATAACTCGCCTAGGTCTTTCATCTCAAACTCCAAGAACAACTGCTTTTGTAGTCCCTCCATTTCCTCCGTATCATTTCCTGTAATAATCATGTCATCGACATAGATAATTAGACACGTGACTAACCTTCCTCTTCTCTTTAGGAATAGAGTATGATAGGCATTACCCTGACGATACTCGCACTGTTTCATAACTGTCGTGAAATGTCTAAACCAGGCTCTAGGAGACTGCTTCAAACCATACAGAGATTGTTTGAGTCAACATACTTCATCGGAAGCCTATTGAAAAACCTGTGCTTGATTGTGAATATCCATCTGCACCCAACAAGTCTCTTTCCAGGTGGCAACTCATATTTCTCCCATGTTCCGCTATTTTCTAACGCTTGCATTTCTGTTTCCATCGTCGCCCTCCACTCTGCTTTCTTTTTAGCTTCCTCAACACTCCTAGGTATTTCTTATTGACACAGCGATGCAATGAAACCGTTAGACTTTAGTCCTAGAGCCACATTGACTGGATACTTTTGTGATTGGGACTTATGCTCCGGTGAGTATCTTTTTGATGGTACTCCTCTCGTTCCCTTTGGAGGAAGGATCTGAACCCGACATTCTGTCAAAACAACAGTTCCAGGGCCATTATCGTGTAAAAGAAGTTCATCAGGATCATTATCAAGTACATGTAAAAGAAGTTCATCCATAGAATTAGCTACTATAGGTTCATCGTTACTTAACTTTCCAGGCGCATTCTCAAGAAGGAGATCACTTGGTTGTGTACTGGGTGGTTCAGCCGGTTCTGCGTTGTTCAAGGTTGATCCGGTGGCGTCATCTACTTGCCCTTAGTGAACAGTCTTATGGCTACCAAGATTGTGTAACCAGTCAGAGGCTCATAGATAGTCTCCCCCTGAGTGTGAGACTGGGTAGAGAAAAAATACTCACTTTAGAGAAATGCGCAGTCGAGAGTAACATGGATACATTTTGTAGTAGGATTGTAACACTGGTATCCCTTTTGTTGTGTAGCATAGCCAACGAATACACACTTATTGGCTCAAGAATCAAGCATGGTGCGATGAGTTTTGGGAATATGAGTGTAAACCGAGCACCTGAAGACTCGTGGTGGGAGGGTGAGAATAGATGGTATATCAACATGGGTAGACAAGATGTGTATCGGGGTTTTGAACTTGAGGACCTTTGTGGGTAACCTGTTTAAGAGATATGTGGACTTGGCAACTGCTTCAGGCAAGAAAAATTTTGGAACATTGGACTCAATCATCATGGCCCTGGTCATCTCAAGAATAAGTCGATTCTTGCGTTCAGCAACCCCATTCCATTGAGGACTATGTGAACACGACGTTTGATGAAGAATACCGTGGTGTCGAAAAAACTGTTGGAGATTAGTAGACATGTACTCACCCCCATTGTCTCTGCTAAGAATCTATGTGTTTTTATGGTACTGAGTGTGGATCATTTTGTGAAAGCCTCAGAAACGGGCATTGACTTCCGATTTGTGTTTCAGAAAATAAACCCACACCATACGAGAAAAATCATTTATATACAGAGTAAATTACTAAAATCGTTGTGGAGTGGACACCGGAGCTGGTCCCCACACATCAGAATGAACAAGAGAGAAAACTTTGTCAACACATGTATTATTTGGTCAAAAAGTACTTTTATGCTGTTTGGCACAGATACAAGTGTCGCAATGAAAATGAGATACTGATTGTTTAAATAAACTAAGAAAGAGTAACTTAAGGTAGCTGAGGGAGGGATGACCCAAATGACGATGCCACAACCAGAGTTGTCGAGGGACCGTTCTGTGGGCAAGCATAGACTGACCTTGTTGGACAACCTCGTCAACTTAGTAAAAGCCTGCCCGTTCAGTGCCACGCCCAATGATCGCCTTCGGTGAAATGTCCTGAAAATGCAGAAACGCAGGTATATGAGTATGGCACAGTTAAGTTGCTGGGTAAGTTGACTAACAGCGAGTAATTTGGACGACAAATTTGGAACATATAAACAATCAGGTAAAGTAAAGGAAGGTGAAAACTTGATACAGCCGGTGCCTTGAACTGCAACTGATTCGCCACTGGCGGTTTTGATTTGGGTTTTATGGGGACTGTGGAGGGTCACAAAATGATTAGGGTCAAAAGATATTGTGTAGGTTGCTCCACTATCTAAAATCCAACTGGTGTCTTTTGAATAGGGCGCGGGTTATAGAGCATTGTGCTTGGGTTTGTGGACTGGTGTGTAGAAGAGTTTAGAGGTTATAGCGATATTATGGGAAAACGGCTGCGGAAGGACCAGGACTGTAATTAGCGGCTGAGGGAGGGGCAGGGTTGTAATTGTCGGCTGAGGGATGTGTAATACAAAGCATACGACAGTCCAAGAGGAATCTATGACCAGTTTTTCTTTTCAATGTGTCAGATTAATTAAAATCAATTTTACTGCGGAATGACTTGTACAACTGCAAGGCTTTTGACATTTCTTCTGAAATGATCAAAGACACCCAAAGAATGGGCTGCATGAATTGGTTCTTCAACGGAAAAAATAAATAAAAGGAATATATAGTGGTACATTTCGCTACCAAAATGGCACAAATTCGCCAGAGTAACCAAAAGTACACGTTGCATATATAGTCATATACAGTGGTATACAGTCCTACTGAACACATCCCATTAACTATTTTAGCCATAGTAAGATAGAGTAGCTGAAATATAGTATGCTACACAAACATTATCATGTGATTATACCAAAATTCCATCCCACAGTCGGTCCTCATCTTAACGTACAAATATGAATTAGGTAGACATAAGTAAAAAAGAAAAAAAGTAAGACTAAATAAAAATTTTGAGCATAAAAAATATGTAGATAATAACATTAAAAATTTACCAGTTTGGAGTTCCCCCAATTATTTCATGCAAATTTAATAAATGTTACTCCAAAGGCTGTCGAGCCGCCTGTAGAGCCCCATTCTGATTCCTAGCACTCCAAATGGTTCACATGCCGTATTCTACTAAGACAAATACAAGGTGTCGAAACAAATCGCGTACATGTTAGTAAAGTGACGAAGGTTGATAAAACTAAAACAATCGAAATAATCCTCAGAACGTAAGTCATGCAAGTCTAGAGAATATCTAAATCCAAAAAAAAACATAAATCGTAAATGGAACAAGGTATCTCTAAGTCTAATAAATCAAATCCCATATATACATAATAAATGTCTCAAAATAAGTCCCGTAAATGAATCATCTGGCAAGATCTCCTAACTCATCAGTATCCGCACTCTGCCTCATCCTCAATGAACACGAGATCAAACTCCTGGTTTTTTGCAAAATATTAGCAAATGCAATATGAGCAACAAAACATCACCTAGTAACTCTTCAACCAGAACTCACACTTGCTGAATTTAGCATAAAACTTCTTCTTTCTCACAATCCCTTGCACTTCTCTCAAGTGCTCAGCGCGTGTCTCTTCATCAAGTGAGAACACCAGAATGTCATCGATGAACACCACTAAGAACTTGTCCAATGTCTCCCTGAACGCGGTATTCATCAAGTCTATGAATGCTGCTGGGGCGTTCATTAATCCACATCACCAAGAACTCATAATACCTGTATCTCATGCAAAAAGATGTCTAAGCGATATCCTCAGCCTTAATCCTCAATTGATGATAGCCTGACCTAAAGTCAATTTTAGTGAACACCTTCGCACCCTTCAGTTGGTCGAACAAGTAGTTGATCATTGGTAGGTGATAATTGTTCTTGATCGTGATTTTATTAAGTTCCTAGTAGTAAATGCACAACCTTATGGTTCCATTTTGCTTCTTTACAAACAGTACTGATGCTCCCTAAGGTGAAACACTGGGTCATATAAACTTCTGGCCTAGCAGCTTCTGTAACTGCTCTTTCAGCTCTACTGGTGCCATCTTGTACGGTGCTTTAGATATTGGCTCAGCTCCTGGTATTAGGTTAATCTGAAATTCAACTTCCCTACTGGGTTGTACTCCTGGTAATTTATCATGAAATACATCCTTAAACTCATTCATTACTGGGATATCATCAATGGAGGTTATCTCTTCTTCTTCATCCATTGCATACACAAGAAATCCCAAATTCCCTTTTCTTAGCTCTTTATAAGAATGTGGTGCTGTGAGGAAGATGTTTCGGGGCAACTTCTTCTTTTTATTGTTCCCTTCAAAGGTGAACTCTTCCTTAGCGGGGTCTTGAAACACCACTTGCTTTTGATGGTAGTCAATGTGTGCATGGTATCTGGCTAACCAATCCATTCCAGTATGATGTCGAAGTCACTCATCTTGATCGATATAAGCACAACATCGAAAGTATTGCCCTCCATCTCTAACTTGTATCCTTGTACTTATGGTGTGAGATAATAACTTGGTCTCCTGCTACTAGAACACGATAGGGGGGTTGAGCCATTTAGGGTAGCTCCTAAGGTTCTTATCAAACCACTTGACAACAAATGAGTGGCTCGCACCACTATCGAGCAACACATTGGCTGGGACTTTGTTTTCTAGTACTGCACCAATAAGGTTTAGGTGTTGAAATATAGGGTCACACATAAAGATATCATCGTTAAAACTCAAAACCAAAAGTACTTGTCTCAAGTACTTGTCACCACATCATTCGACCCCTGAACATTTGTGTGTCATCACATGAACTTTTACATTGGTCTGCAGTACACCTTTCGACTGTGGGGTATGTCTCTGAGGCAATGTTTTCTACTCTGGGCAATTCCCGACCAAGTGTTCTATCTTTCTAGAATTGAAGTATGCTCTCGTCTTCTTCCAGCAATCACTTGTGTGCTGTCTGTTGCATGCTGAGCATGTAGGAATAACAGTATTTGGGTTGCCTCTAGTTGTTGCTGCTGTTGTCCTGTAAGACCCCTCCGTGGTATCTTGACCCATCTTCTGGGTCTACAACTGCTCGCCTCTCTGTGTGTCTTGCCCTTGTTCTCCTCATCACGATGCTGGAAGTCGCTCTCTAGTCTGTCGCATGCATCTAGTAGCTCTCCCAAATTCCTTGCATTGGCATTCATTACTCCTGTGCGAATGGGGGTATTCAGAACTTTTTCAAATTTACCATATTTAGGCGCATATCACCCATAGTAGGAGGCACAAATCTTCCCAAAGAGTTAAACTAATTGGTATACTCTGCCGTTGACATGTCAGCCGTTGTCTCAATGACTTAAAAGCCAATATATTCTGCAATGTCACTGATGGCGGACCATAGAACTTCTTAAACTCTCCTCGGAATTGGGCCAACTGGCTGGCTGTGGCAAATCAATCACTGTGGTAGTCCACTAATTGTGAGCTTCACCAATAAGGAAATGTCAAATCACTATAGTTTTCATCTTATCGAGCACTTGCAGTAACACAAAGTTGTTCTCTACCTCACTTAGCCACTTATCTGCGTCATCTGGGTCAACACCTCGTCGAAAGGTAGAAACATGCACCTATTTCATCTCTCCCTAGTAGTACCATGTCCTATGTCGATGCAATGGTGTAGCTCGATTAACTGCTTGACAAATCTGTATAAGGGTAGCCACTAGTGCTTGTGGAAGGACACCCTAATTATGATTCTGGTTATTATTCCTGTTACAGTTAGGGTCTCTTTGAGGAGGCATCTTGTTGTGAACATAGCAAATTTATTTAACTCAATAAGATATTGTAAAACTATGGGCTACTATGACCGTGCTTAAGAGGACATGCAAAAGCTCATGATCAAAACTTAAATAATTCAAGTTATTAAAATCACATATGAATAATTTTGTCTTCGATATGCGTACCCCTCAACCAATCGTCCTTTAAGTCAAAGGTCATTACTTATTTTTAAGATCATTTCCTAGGTTTGTGATCACCAACTACGTCTAAGATCGTTAGTAAGTCTAAGATCATTGATTAAGTCTAAGTTTCTTTCGTGGACCTAGAGCCATGTTCTGATACCATCTATAGGGCCACGTCCCGAGCCCTAGCACTCGGAACGATTCACCCGCCGTGTTCTGCTAAGAGAAATAAAATACATCAAAACAAATCGCATGCACGTAAGCAAAGTCACGCAGACTGATAATGCGGAAATGTCGTAAAACTTAAACAATTTAAATAATCCTCAGAACATAAGTCATATAAGTCTAGAAATACCTAAATCCAAAAAACATAAATCGTGAACATAACAAGGTATCTCTAATCCTTATAAATCAAATCCCAAATCCACATAATAAATGTCTGAAAAATAAATCCCACAAATGAATCCTCTGGCAAGATCCTCTAACTCATTCGTATCCCCACTGTGCCTCATCTTCAGCGATTACGAGATCATACCCCTAAATCTCTACAAAATATTAGCAAATGTACTATGAGCGAAAAACATCGCCCTAGTAAATAGCATGTATGTACCGACTATAGAATCATACTCGGCGAAGCAAGTGTGAGAACATAATTAAATCATTAATGAAAGTAACGAGTTTCCAATTTGCAGACAAGTTGATTATAATACTCTTACAATCAAACAAACACCAAAGTCAACAAAGTCAAACATACACAACATCCACTGAAATACCCAATCAAATGCTAGACAAAGTCTTGATGGTGCAAAGTTCCAAAATCGATGTAATGCAAAGTTCAAATTTAAGGTCAAAGTCAAAGTCAAAAGTCCAAATCAGATTCAAAATTGGCCCAAAGTTCCAAAACAAAGTTCAACGGAATGGTTATAACACTTTCTTTTTAAGAGACTTATACTGTAAGACCTACGAATTGTTCACCCCAACAGTCAATATGTCTAGGCGGTCAATATGTGGAGCACACTCTCCAATGGTCAGTACGCTCACACTCCCCATTGTTTGAGATCAATTCCACTTAATGATACATTTCACCACGCAAGTGTGATTTTGCAACATGCATCATGCATAAGTCAAAATTATCTAAATACCAAGAATACCCCTAAATCCCCTGCATCCATATACATATATATATGACCACGCCCATATATATGCATATACACGTACATCCCTTGCACATATCCCCCAATTTACCTAACCTCCCTCAGCCTGACGCCCACTCCACCTTTCCCAGCCCAAACCCATGGCCCCCCTCTCTCTCCCCTTTCTTTCTTCCCTTCTCCCATCTTGGACCAGTGGCCCAAAACCCTTTTCTTCCTCTTTTTTATTTTATTCCTTTACTTTCTTTCCTTTTAGACGGCCCGAGACTCACTTCTGTCTCTTCATTTTCTCCTCCTTAACTGAATTCCCCTAGCCCAATCCCTAGACCTATATCCCCTCCCTAACACACTGTACCCCTAACACAACATCCAGTACGTGGCATATGGCACCAAAGGTAAGGAAGAAACAACAGTTATTGCAAGTAATAAATAATGAAAACATAGTATAGACAAAGAACAGAGAACATACCACAGTTGCATGCCTTTATCGGAGCAAGCAACAAATGAGATGTGTGAGACAAAACAAACATGCCGGTTGAAGAACTTAAGGTGGGACTACACCATGATATGCATCTGAACTGGGATGACAAAAGGACGCAGTAGTGATGTCCATACGCACATGGCCATGTATTGACCGAGGAAACAATGAAAGGTAGGATGAAACACCACAGTCTGTGTAAGCATAGAGGATTTGGCTAAGTAATGCACAAGTTTGTTGGTCTGCCGATGTGTGTGTGCTAATCGCAAAGGAATGAAATTCAAGAGCAGATGAAGGCGTTGCAAATCAGGCGCAAGATGTGAGGATGGTGAGGCAAGGAGTCTCACCAACTCCGAAAAGTCCGTCTCAATATGCGTACAGGGAGAATAGTGCATGTAATAGATGAATGCCAAATAGACAGCCTAAGATTCAACACGTAAGAGAAAATCAAGTCGTAATGGAAAAGAGATGGCATGCGCAAAAGTTCTAGTGGTGTCACACAAAATAGCACCGCCACCTGCAGTTGATTGTCCTAACGCTACATCTGTATTTAATTTAAACCATCCAACAGGAGTGGAAGCCAGCGAACAATCCGTAACCTGCGTGTACTCAATAAGGGAGAGAGTCCAACCTGAATGAGTGCAAATATGTTCTCTGCTTGATTTGTCCCTGACCTAAATTGCGCCCACAAGAAAATATCCTAACATACTGTGTGAATAATAGTATGCAGAGACCAATGTGCATCATCAAAAATTATGGACGCATAGCTTTTCAAAATATTCCACAAGAGGATCCTAACAAAAGTAATCTAATTTCACCAAAGAAATTATTTGGTGTCGCAACCCAAATCATCAACAGGTAGGAGCGCCATTGCTGAGAAGTTGGGAGAGGAATATCCAGTAAAGCACCAAAATAAGACCAAAGCACTTGCACCTCAGGACACAAGAAAAATATGTGGGCCAAGAAAGCAGCATCATGGTGACAAAAGGGACATCTCGATGGCTGAAGAGTAACAAATTGCAAAAGATTATCCAAAATAGGCAGAGCTCCATGGTAAAGTTTCCAAAGGAAAAGCTGGATAGCAGGGTTTTGAGTGTTCGGCCATATATATGTATGTGATAGTAAAGTTGCCCTAGAGGGGCAGGCAAGATGATAAGCATCATGCACAGTAAATGCACCTGAAGGAGTATGCCAAATAGGGATCTGATCCACCATATTGGCATTGCTGTAGCAGAAAGCATGCATGGCATATATGCGCTTCAATCCGGCCGCATCATAAAGGCGGGGACAATAGTCTCCATGTCCACCTTGTCGAGCACGCAAGTATTGTCCCCATAATGTATCGCTCTGATGGTCCGTATTCAAAATTTTACAGGAAAAAGCAGCATGTATGCTATCCAAATGCTGTATGCCAAGACCAGCTTCTTCAAACGGATAGCAAATGCGATGCTACGATACCCAGTGATGACGGCCTGCGTCCCAAAAAAATCTGGCAAATTTCACCTGAAGGAGCCGAATGACACCACGTGGGAGGTGAGTGTTAGCCATAATATGGAGGGGCAAAGAAGAAAGAACAGAGCGAATTAGAACCAGGCATCCTGCTGCCCCTAAAAGTCTCTGCTACCAACAACCTAAACGCATGTCAACATGCTGTATAAGGTATGTAAAATGTTGCATAGGGGTTATACCTGTGTGCAGGTTTGAGCCAAGATACTTTAATTGTAATGATGCTGAACGCATGCCCAACAACGCGAGCAAAGGGCGACGTTGATTACGTGTGAGGCATGAGGAAAAGACCTCCATAATTTTGTGCCAATTTACCATATGTCTAGAAATGCTTCATAGAGTGTGAGAAAATACTTGAATCTCAGAAGATTTTGATGGCTAGCAACACGAAAAACCAAAAGATCAGCCATATAAGATAAATGAGAGACAACAAATGGCATTTGACCAAGATTAAGCCGTGCAAGGTGTCCACTATGTATGCCATTGTTGAGGAACCTACTAAATGCCTCTGCAGGAATAATAAACAAAAGAGGAGAGAGCGGATCTCCCTACATAACCCCCCTCGTAGGTTGGAAAAAACCATTAGGCACCCCATTAATGAGGATGAAAAAATACGCACTGCTAAGATGGTTAAGAATCATTTTAATAAAATGATCAGAAAAACCAAAACGCTGCATGACTAAACGTAAAAACTGCAAGTTGACGCAATCAAATGCCTTAGCCATATCCGGTCTTGTTATTGCCTAAGAGCCTAGTTAAACCAATGAACAAGCTCATTACTTAGTTATATCTGCTCCACAATGTCTCGTCCGTTTTGAAAACATGCTTGTTCCGGCGAGATAATGAGTGGTAGTAAAACCCTTCAAGCTTGTGGCGATGATGCGAGTCAGAATTTTACTCATAAAGGTGGATAAGGCAGTAGGCCTGTAATCTGCAAAGGAATGATGATAAGAGCCCTTGGGCAAAGGAACCAAAAGTTTATGGGCTATTTCTTTTGGCAACAGAAATCCCAGAAATAACTCTTGCACTGCCTTATTTACATCAGCATGATTAATCTCCCAACAAGTACGAAAAAAGCATCCATTATAACCATCAGACCCAGCAGCACTCTGGGGATCAAGAGCCTAGGCTGCCTGCTTGACTTCCTCCTCCGTAGACAGACCAATAAGGTGCATATTATTAGATGTTGTCACAAGTCGCGGTATACATGACAACAACGTACTATCAGTCAATGTAGTTTGCCCAGTAAATAAAGACGCATAATCAGGCACAACTGCATGCTGTATATCAGCTTGTGTTCGCACAATGTACCATCCTCAAGCTAAACTTGATGTATGGTTTGCCGTTGACGCCGATCTTTAACAAGAGAATGATAATACTTAGTGTTAGCCTCCCCTTCTTTCAACCATCGGACTCAAGACTTTTGTGTCCAAAAATCTAATTCCTATTTTAAGGCTGCAAAGTATTTAGATTGGGCAATAGAATAAGCCATCCGCGTATCATCATTCAGATTCAAATCATATGCTTCCTCTGTCCCACGGACTCGTTGCTCCGCATATGATACACGATGGAAAATGTTACCAAAAACCTCTTTATTCCATTGTGAGATGTCCTTTTTTAGCAACTTCAGCTTGGAGCACAAACCTTGCATTCCACCAATTGTGGGATACATATTCCATCTATCTCGGACATAGGATAGAAAATCCATGTGTGACCTATGCATTAAGAATACAGGATTGTCCAGGTCCAGCAGCAGGAAATTGCAAGCATCTCAGCAAAAGTGGACATTGGTCTGAAGTAAGCCTATTCAAGTGATTAAGATGAATGTTGGGAAATAAATCATGAAATACGTCATGACAAAAAACCCAATCAAGACGACGCCAAACCTTTCTTAGACCTCGACCACCAAACCAAGTATAACGCGTGCCCATATGTGGAATGATATGCCATGAACAATAATCCACCAAATCATTAAATTCCATCAGTGTTGATAATGATGGCCTATAGATACCTTTATGGCCTAATGGAGATAAAACGTGTTAAAATCAACAGAAATGACCCAAGGTGTTCAGACTGAATCACTGAACAACCTCATAGACTTTTACAAGTCGCGACGTTCAACTACTGTATGTCGTGCATAAACACAAGAATGCCAGAAAGATTGGTTAATAGATAAAAATTGGAAATGAAGATGTGATACCTGCATGTCCAGCTGCGTGTCTAGAAGTGCCAGAACATCAGAACACCAAAAAACACCATACGCGACCATCACACAAATAAATGGCAGATGAAAAACCCAACTTAAGACGAGCTCTTGTCAAGCATGCAGAGGGCTAATTTGGCTATATAATGTAAAGAAGCATGACAGGAAATCGTTCTAACAACAAACGCAAACGAGACAAAAATGTACGTAACCCACGTATATTCCACGTTAGTATATACATTAAGACGATTCAATCAACAAATTTGAAGAATGGATAATACTACGAGTGAGAACTGTATGTGGAGGGCGAGGCATCTGATTGGGAGGACGCTGACATCACTTTTTAATAAAAGGCATGAAACCCGAACCATCAATGGATTCCACAGTAGAAGTCAAATTAGAGAGAAGTTCATCATCTGTTGGAACCATATAACAATGCAACAAATGACGGCCTACATTCTCGGATGCTAGAATAAAATTACGTTTAAGATCCTGCAAACTGTTACCTATTTCATTTTGGAAAAGATGGTTGCCCAGTATCTGAAGCCGAAGAGAGATGGGGATCATCATCCAACATTGGTCCAGGCTGAAGATCATCAGAAACCCTTCCTAACAAGTCCAAATTTTGACAAAATGTAAGCTGAGATTCATCATTTGCTGCCGCATCCACAGGAGTTAAGGGTGCATGAGACTGCATGGGCTCTTGTTGCGGTACGTCAGACTGCACCTGGGGCTTGGGCTTCCATACTTTGGAAGGGTTCGACACCTTGGGAATGTCCACGGCGGCCTTAGAGCTATCACCATTTTTATGACCGAGGATGCAGCATGTTGCACAAAAGGCGGAACATCTCTATAAACGACATTCTGAAATAACTCATGCATGCGGCTTTGAATATGAATTTTAGCAGGCAATTCCTTTGAAACATCCATCTCAATAAATACATGGGCAACTGAAGGACGAAGTAAATTCTTAGTGGTTGTATCCAATCAACTCAGCATACCTAGTAAACCAGCAACGACAAATAGTGTGTCCTGATGGTGCAAGTACAGTGGCAGTTCCGGGAACGAGACCCATACCGGTACAATGGGAGCATCGTAACGCGGATCAAAGTTGAATGTATACTTAGTGACGCGCATTGTATAACCAAGAAAATTCCAAGATCTACGACAGAAACACCGATTACAATCCTCCTCATTATGAAATCGAAGAAGGACACGAGATTCATTCAAAAGGCCAATATTTACAGATATGATGAAGCCAACCCGATCAATGGCTTTCTTTAAGGCCGCGATTCCTAGACATCCATACCAGAAGGAGCCGACAAGAGCGAGACGGAATAACGCTATTAAGGCGTTGACTTCTTCATCATCAAATGTAATTGATGGAAAACCCTTGAAACGCAGCAATGGTTTCGGACCAATGCGCGTTAGCAGTGAACCCTGGAGAACGGCTGCAAAGGACAGCGACGGGGTCTTGGAGCCCGACGGTGGAGGCATGACGGAAGACGATCTGGCGGCGGCTGTGATCGCTGGATGCAAATCAGCTACTGGTTGCCTGTGTTTTCAAACAGCACAGGCAACATTGGTGCAATCTCCTTCTTATCTATTTTACCTTATTAAATACACATGCTATACATTTCTGTTTCAGCACACGTAAATTTATATGACTTAACTTCTTCATGTTCTTGGCTGGCGATGATATTTACGCAATGCCCACACCTTCACAACGATCTGTGGAGACAAGCAACTAAGGATCATTCGTCATTTTATGGGGGAGAAAGGCTTAACTTCGATGTATCGCCTTGGTTCGCATTGAATCAAGGCGACATGGGTATGTGGTATTTCCTACTCCATACTTTTGCACTCATTATATACATTACGCTTACGTCTATGCTTTTGTTAAATGGTTGTGAGGTGCAATGGTGTACAAGATATGGCGTCATCAGGGGGCAATTATCAACAACATTGGCTGGCACACATCTCTGCTGCATCACGAATGAATCACCGTTGAAGGGGTCAGCAGAATTATTTCATGCCTTACCAAACTTATTTATTTTTGGCACTTTATTGGCTAAGCATTCCAATAGTATAATTATGTACGCATTTTCGTTTGCCAAGGTTTTATCCACAAGGGTGGTTTTACTTGGCAAGGTTTTAATGCAGCATATCATATACGATTGGAGGCTAGCACTCATTAGCTCATTGCATTATTTATTTTCATTGCACGTCCCACGCAGTGCCCATTTTGCAAGCAACATTCTTCCTCAGTAGATCATGTGTTCTTGTATTGTTCGGCAATCCAGTCCATGTGGGTTTTCTTTGCTTCGGAATTGCAGGGTATATCTCCAAATACTTTAACACTACGACAGTATTTATTAGCTTGGTGGTACCGATCATCCTTTTCTTCATTTGATGGGGTTCTCAAGATTGTAGTCCCTGGCATTTTAGTCTATAATATATGGCGTTGTTATGCGAATATGGTGTATGGAGATCAGACATCATTTTCTATATCTGCACTCCGAAATACAGTCCATTTTGAGCTTCATATGTGGGTTTATTCACTCCAAGGTACCAAGCTTGCGGCCGGTCCCGCCACGCCGTTACCTTGGCTTTCAATGCCTCGCCCTCCGCGTCTACAAGTGGTTAAATGGCTTACGCCCCCATCAAGTCGCTTTAAACTTAATGTGGATGCCGCGGTTGGCCGTTTCAATGCGGCAGGAGGTATAATTTTACGTGACTTATGTGGCGCATGTGTGCGGGCAGTAGCATTCCGCCTCCCATATTGTCCACCATTGTAGGCTGAAATTCAAACGGCGCTGTTTGGCTTGCTATATTTCTTGCCATTATACAGGTCCCTGATTATAGAGACTGACTTTGCACAGCTAATTCAACGTCTACGTCAACAGCAACCCGTGTTTGGAAACTTCCATCTCAAACTCCTACAGCAGTTGATCACTCGTCATAATTTGGACATTCAGCACGTATTCAGAGAGGCAAATATGCCAGCACATTATTTGGCACAGCATGCAATGCAGTCGCCTTGCACTTCTTTCTTCACGCCGTCCAGCCTGCCATCAATGGTCTGTGCTGCTGTCTCGTTGGACCTCACGTCAGCTGCTGTGCGTAGGCAGTCAACATAACATCTTCCATATGGATTGGCACGCTCACCTTTTTTCTGCCTATGCTCGATTGAGTACAGGCAGGCAGGGTATGTTGGCTGTTCTTTTTCATTTATTAATCATAGGCATTTGCCATGTTTACACACATCTTGCTTTTCCATGTACATGGTTTATGCTTGGCGAGGATGCTCAATTACTGTGCGCTGCAAACATTAATCTCATGGACGTTTGTATTGACGGGCAAAGGTGTACTGTTGTTGCCTGTGCTGTTCGCTATGCAGGCAGCCTTGGTGGGTCCAATATCATGTCTGTTTATTTTCTTGGGCTGGTTTTGCTACGTCTATGTGATATATATTTTCATTTGGCTGCTGCATGTCTTCCTATGTGTCGGCAATCTGGGATTCTTGCTGTTTTCGGGAGTTTCCTTCTGGCTATATACTCATCTCACGCGCTAGACTATGCCTGGATGGACGAACACGTGGCGCGATGGCATTGGCGTTGGCTAGCTCGGTATGTCTTCCACAGGGATTGACGTTTTCTGACACATCCTGCCTGTTTCCTAAGGGATCCAGGCAGGCTCGGTATGACTAGTTATCTATTGCTCTGCTTTTTATATTTTCTTCAAATGTATCATAATTTATTCTTGGCGCCTGCTATTTCATGTATTGGATTATACCTGGCGCTGCCAACTGATGATTTGCACACCTTGGAGTTCTCAACACTCATTGACAAGCACATGCCTTGGTCTAACCCGCCGGAACTACTGGAGGTGACACTGTTGCGGCATTATTTCGACTTTATCCGATATCTACACCACCTGGAAGCATATCAACATTTGTACTCATATTTCCATGCTATACATTTCAATGATGGTCGTATAAATATGTACGCTTTTTCCTTCGCTAGGGTTTTATCCACAAGGGTAGTTTTTCCTAGCAAGGTTTTAATGCGGCATATCGTATATGACTGGAGATATGTACTTCTTAGTTCGTTATTTCATTTGTTCGCTTACTCTGAACTCTTGTAATATGGTTTTCCTCCGCCATAAGTGAGGCTTTCCTTTTTAATAAAATAAATGTTTTTATAAAAAAATATATATATATATATATATACATATATATGAAGATTAGACATGATCCTTACATATATATATAGACATGGCCAAATACATATATATAATATCTATAAATATTTTTGGTTTTCATATCCACAAAATACAATTATATATACATATATATATATATATGTATATATATATGCATATATTGGTGGTCTTACCATCAGCAGGATACACTATGGAGTAAATACATGCATTTAAAATATTGCAGCAGAGGAGATTACCGCCCACGCCTCCCGGATTCTCCGATTTGGAAGCTCATTTGTAGAATTCATGTTCACTGCATTGCTCAGACAGAAGGCTTTGGACCTCATCTTACATGGAAACCCACGGCGTCTGGTGAGTTTACTTTGAAATCTGCTTATGACATTTGCCGTGTTGCAAGGCCCACACTGCTCTCTGCTAAATTAATTTTGTATAAGCATCATTCTCCTACCATAAATTTATTCTTATGGCGCATTTTCCACATGGCATTGCCTTTTGAGAATTATATCCGCATGTATTCTACGGCTCGACCCACACGGTGTCCATTTTGTAAACAACATTCTGCCACGGAGGACCACGTTTTCATCTACTGCGGCACCATTCGCACCATTTGGGATTTCTTCGCAAAGGAGTTACATGGGCCATCACCTATCTCATTACACCTTCATCAATACTTGCTATCTTTGTGGTACCGTTCCTCGTTCTCGTCACTATTTGGGATTTTTAAGATCATCGTTCTAGCTATTGTTGCCTTCAACATATGGCGAACTTATGCGGCATTAGTGTATGGGGATTCGACATCATTTGCTCCTGCTACGCTTCAGGCTTCGATACATTATGATATTGAGATGTGGGTCAAAACTATACAAGGATCAAAGATTGCAGCGGGACTCGATTTACGTCTTTCATGGATTCCAAGAATTCAGTCACCACGTATTCAGATAGTTCGCCGGCAAACACCACCCTCTGGTAGGCTAAAGTTGAATATTGATGCGTCAGTTGGCAGACACAACACCTCCGGTGGGGCAATTTTGTGTAATCATCTCGGTGTTTGTGTGGCCGCAATTTCATTTCGGCTTCCCCATTGTCCACCGCTTGCAGCAGAGATTCAGACAGCAGTGTTTGGTCTATTATATTTTCTTCCACTTTATCGCTCTATTATTCTTGAATCTGACTGTGCGCAACTAATTACACGATTGAGACAACCAAAACCTATCTATGGGAATTATCATCTTCGGCTATTATGGCAATTATTGCATCAGCATGGCCTGGATTATGTTCATGTATATAGAGAGGCCAACATGGTGGCACACTACCTTGCTCAGCATGTGATGATGTTTCCTCAAACACGGTCATATTCGCGTCACAGTCTACCATCACTCGTCTGTGGTGCCATCACTTTGGACCTCTCCTCTGCCAATTTGCGGGTTCCTTAAGTTTAAGGTCTTCCAAATGGATTGGCAACTTTTCTCACTCTCTGCTTGTACCTTAGTTGGGGCAGGCAGACCTGGTATGATCTTCATTCGATTCGCTATAGCCCTTTATCAATGTTTCTTAAATTTGTTTCACTTAGCGTTTAATATCTACTCTGCATGGACGGGCTTGCGCCTCATGTTTGTTTGCCTCGATGACGATGGAATTCTTTCCAATGGGACGAGGGCCATTTTGACACAAATAAGCGGATCCCTTGATTTACAGGTCTTCCACATGGATTGGCAATTCTTTGCTATATCTGCCTGCACCTTAGTTGGTGCAGGCAGGAATGGTATGATCTTCTTTCGAGTTGCCTCACACATTTCGCTCTGTCTTGTATATCTGCTTCACTCAGCGTTTCATTTATCTTGTGCATGGACGGGAACATGGCTCACATTTGTTTGCCTCGCCACCGACACGGCTCTTTCCGATGGGATGAAGGACAACCATCAAGCGTGTACATCTTCATGGCTTCCTTTTGTTTTGATACCTTTGTATTATTTTCGAATTCTACATTATTACATTTTACGCGGTAGCGCATATCAACACTCCATTTATATAAATATGTACGCTTTTTCCTTCGCCAAGGTTTTATCCACAAGGGTGGTTTTACATAGCAAGGTTTTAATGCGGCATATCATATGTTTTTGGATGTTGGTAATCATATACTGCTACTATCGTCATACTTTCATTTACTGTAATATGGTTTTCCTCCGCCATAAGTGAGGGCTTATGCTAATAAAATTTTCTTTCATTAAAAAAAAATATACACATATATATATACACATATATATATACACATATAAGCATACGGTTGTACAAAAATACATATTTTTTTCGTTTTTCGATTTTCATACATACACACACACAAACATATATAAATATATATATACACACACAACATACGACATGCATAAATACATGAACACCCATCTATGCAACAACTTATACATATGCATAATCTTCAAAATTGTACAAAAATTAAATTATAATTTTCTTCCATCTACATTAGAGCACCAAGTATCAATATTTGTACAAACCCGATGATATAGATGTTGATATGAGAAGCCTTCTGAACCAAATCTAATAGATGCATATTCTTTCCATATTGCCCAAACTAGCACCGATGGGACTACAACACGTAATTGGACTTGCATATTCGCGACCGAAGCTAGCCAGCACCAACGAGCAAGATATCCCTTAATAGTACGATTATGAGGCATCGACCCAGAAAATATAATAGCAATTTCTCTCTATAAAGCCTGTATCATAGGGCAGAACCGACATCGAACATCGCAAATGATCAACCAACGGCAACAAATTCATCCATAACCGCCACAAAAAAATACACATACTTGTATGTGTGTTAGGCCACCTTACATATCTTGAATAATAAAACGAAGCAGCAGGTTGTGAAATCTCTTAATATGCCGATTTGATCAAGAACTACCCATTAGAATCTGACACTAGTTTAAGGTCTCATACACTGCCTTAATCTTAGTTTGCATAAATTCATGTACCCGAAAAATACACTTCCAACTTGAAGAATCATAAATATGAGAATATATCGTTGGACAAGCCCCATACTTTTGCCTGCAGTAGACCGCCCATAAAAAATGCTCATGATGATATTTCTACCATAGTTGGCAGTCATATGCTTTCTTGCGAATATGATAAATTACGAAGCCCCAATCCACCCGATTCAATTGGAGAGCATACCGAATTCCATGAACGCCAATGGTATCGACCATTCCAAAGGAAATTGGCCATTTTTCTATTCAACGCATCAATAGCTCCTTTTGGCAACCGAGAGCTTGAGATAATATTAATGGGTATGGTATTGAGAACATACCATATCAGAACAAGTCTTGCCACCATGGACAATAACATAGAAGACTATCCATTAATTTTAGCATCAAAATGCTACAATAGTGGTTCACAAAATGAAGCCCTGTTGATACCTTTGTATGAAAAAGAGCCAAGATATTTGATTGGCATGGAAGAGAGCATCATACCAAAAACTTGAGATGCACTGTATCCTGCAACTGCTGATCCCACCACTACTTGACTTCTATGGTAATTGACTTACTGTCCAGATGCAGTTTGATCTGCCATCAAGAAGTCTCGGAATTGCGCTTAATTTCTAGCTGAGCAATTCAGAAAAATTAATAAATCATCAGCAAAACCTAAGTGGGAAACCAAAGGCACTTTACCTATGTGAAAAACTCAAAGTGTACCAGCCGCCATCATGGCCTTGAGGCCGCGGAAAAAACATTCAGATGCCAGCATAAACGACATTAGAGACAAAAGATCCCCTTGCTTCACCCGGTAGCCCACCGAGGAAAAACCTACCGGCTTACCATTAATGATAACCGAGCAACGTGTGGAGCGGAGATTAATCAACACTAGATGTACAAATCTCGGATGAAAACCCATTTTAATTAAAAGTTGGTTTAAATATGTCGAACTTACTCGGTCGAATGCCTTTTCCATGTCTAACTTTTCCATAACACTACCCCCTCGTATGGGGCGATCAATAACATGAATCATCTCTTGTGCCAAGAGTATTTACTCTGATATTCCTCTTCCCGCCATAAAACCTGCTTGCTCTAGTGATATTAATCTTGTCAGCAGACAAGAGAGCCGCGTAGAAACTAGGCGGGTGATTACCTTAGTGATGAAATTTGCCAAGCAAATCGGACGAAAGTCGGCAAATGTCCTTGGGGTTTGTATCTTCGGAATCAACATAATCATCACCAAACCAATTTGAGGAGGAACTTGAATTCCCAATAAAAATTCTTAAACGGCCTTGATTACATCAACTTGCATTGTCGTCCAAAAATATCTATAGAAAGAACCAGGATATCTATCTGGGCCAGCCGCACTGGAAGGACTAAGGTCCAATACTGCACGCTTAACTTTCTGTGACGTAGGTATCTCCTGTAAAGATGCATTATCCTCCAATGGGTAAAGTATCACCCATCGGTGCTTCCGAAAATAAGTGCTGGAAATAGTTAACGGCCTCCACTTCTATATCAATTGAAGTGGTATATTCCTCTCCATTCTCTCGGTAAATTTTCCGTATA
This sequence comes from Eustoma russellianum, assembly GCA_036186865.1. NCBI lineage: Eukaryota > Viridiplantae > Streptophyta > Magnoliopsida > Gentianales > Gentianaceae > Eustoma > Eustoma russellianum. The sequence goes on from AP025058.1 coordinate 10,740,896, forward strand.
CTTTTGCGTTGCCTTCTATCCTTGATTGTTTGATGATAAAAGGAGGTATTGGCATCACCTTCTTGAAGCCACTTTACATTTGCCTTTTACTTCCAGTACAGCAGAGCCCTTGATTGTGCAAGACGCAGTTGGGCAACAATGCGATGATAGAGTTCTTGGTCATAGCCAGAAGCAAAAACATCATAAGCACGTTCGCATCTAGTAACCTTTTCTTCTGCCTTTGCTACTGCATCAAAAATATTTTCGAAAACCTCCTTGTTCCATTGTCGAAGATGTGATTTTAACCGATAGAATTTATCAGAAAAACCCCACTGCTTCCAACTGTAGGAAATGAATGCCATAGACTTTGAACTAAATTATCAAAATCCAGATGAGTGGCCCATACATCAAGATAGCAGAAACTTGCAGTAGCAGTTGGCGTGTCATAATCAAAATTCAAGAGAATGGGCGAGTGATCAGATGTGGCCCTATTAAGGTTTTCACTGTGCAGGATAGGAAACAAATCTAGAAAAGACACTGAGCACAAATATCAATCCAAACGACGCCATATCCAGGCCAAACCTCTTCCGTCACACCACGTGTATGTTGAGCCTTGAAATGCGATAGATTGTAGAGAGCAGTCAAAAATTATATCGTTGAAATTCTGCAATGATCTCAATGTCGGCACAAAACGTCCCTTTAGCTAATGTAATGAGAGAAATGTGTTAAAGTCTCCACCCACTAGCCATGGAATATCCATCGTACTATGCAGAGCTTTTAGATTGGCCCATAGTGGACGACGGGCAATGACAGTATACATTCCATAAACTGCAGTGAACAAGAAAATATCACTCGAGGCTAACCATTTAAGTTTGAGCAAATGATTTTGGACTCCATTGCATTCATCTTCCAAAGAAAACAGTGATTCCCTCCAAAAAAAATAAATATGATTGTCACAAGCTGACACAACTTTTGTAAATCCAAATTTTAAACGATACAACAACAAAGAAGAGACACGTGATAAATTTCCATACTAGCATTGATGAAAGCTGCTTGAAATACATTAGTCATGGATTCATAAATTTCCATATCTTGCGCATCCAGCCAATTGACATTTAGAGGAACAACCAATTCAGTGTCTGAGATAGAAGAGGTATCTGCATGTTGCGGTGGATCCCCCAATATACAATCATAAAATCCTCAAAGATGTGATAGGTCTTGTACGTTGGAAATCGATACCGGACAGATATCTGGGGACGGTGATTGTACCATCCGATATGGCGAAGAGGATTGAATACCATGTGGAGGTGCTAGGGGATACAAAGTCGGGTGAGTGGACGGAGCAGTCACACTCCGCACTTCAACCGTGGGTGCTGATTCAGGGATATTCTTATTTCGAGTCCAACATTCCTTCTTATCCTTAACATGCTGCTCTTAACGTCAGTTTTGCGAAGGATCACGTGGGCCTAGTTGATCAGTAGATGGCAGCTTTCCACAGTTTGTGGCTACATGTACAAGACGAAAGCAATCAGAGCAATACGAGGGCAAATCTTCATATTCAACAGGCCGTATGAGCACTTTTGAAGGCCTTGAATAAAGACCCATTGCGGAAGATCAAGGGAGACATCTATTTCAATGCATATACGGGCGACCGAGGGACGGGTTACCGTGGTGGTTGCCATGTCCAACTTCATGGGTGTGCCAATCATTCAACCGATTTAAAGAACAACATCTTGCCCATGGAAATGTTTTGGCAAATCGGGAAAACACCCACACAGGCACAATGGGCACCTTAATAGCAGGATCATAATCCAGCATCCACTTCATTACTCGCATATGCTTTCCCGATATAGTCCAACTTTGCTGAGAAAAACAACGTAGGTAATCCTTCTCATAATGAAAATGAAGAAGCACATGCTTAGACTCGATGAGTCTGATCTTTATGGCCCCAGAAAACCTAATGCGGTCAATAGTCGATCGAATTATCGCTATTGCAGGGGGGCCATACCAAAAAGTTCCCACCAATGTAAAGCGTTATGGAGCAACCAAAGATTGTATTTCATCCGCTGAAAACTCGATCATTGGGCTGCCTTTAAATTTCTGTAGTTGTTTCGGCATGATTGGCATGGAAGTAGATGAGAACAGCGATGCATAGGACTTTGTCGGCGCCGAAACCACAGATGCGATCGCTGGCTAGGGGTTTGTTGAGGGTGGAGGATCCGCCATTGCGATAACCCATTGCAGGCAGAAGGAAAGCGATGAAGGAGAGAGTGGCGGAGAAGGATCGCTGGCTAGGGGTTTTGGTATGGGCGGCCTCCGATAGCAACGATTCGTGCCGCCATTGACAGAATTGGATTCACTGGGTCCGTAAAGGTCGGTCTTTTAGACTCTAAACACATTATTCTTCACTTCGATCTCAAACAAGACTACACTTGATGCTTTACCCGTCGTGGATGGATGATATCAGGAAAACAAATGCGAAACACAAAGTGGATGCCGGATTATGACCCTATGATTGAAGTGCCTATCGTTCCCATATGGGTATCTTTTCCGAGTCTCCTAATTCATATGCATCGTAAAGATGCTATCTTTCAGATAGCGTCCATGCTTGGTGAACCTTTGAAACTCGACGCCGCTACAGCAACGTTGAATCGGCCTTCAGTTGCGCATGTTTGTATTGAACTAGATGTCTCTAAGGACCTACCTTAAAGAGTATTTATTCAGACGTCATCAAGAGTGATCATGCAGAATGTTGAGTATGAAGATCTTCCCCGCTATTGCGCAACCTGCTATCGTCTCGGTCATGTAGCCGCCGACTGTGGCAAACAAAATGCACATCCTATGCTGCCTGCTGAAAAAGAAGCTGTAACACTGGAAAACCATAAGTTACATCTTTCTGACAAAACCAAAAAACAACGTTGGACACCCAAAAAATTCGGCCCCTCCTCAACTGATCAACAGCCTGTCACGCCTGAGGAAGACATGCATATTCCAGTATCACCGGAAATGGTCATCACACATGAAGTTTCAGACGTACAGGACCTCTCCAGATTAAAAGGGGTTGACGATTGTCTTTTAGGAGATCTTCATGGGACAACCATGTTGTTCTCGCATTCAGATAATGAGCATGAACCCGCATTAGCAGAAAATTTATTGGATGAACATGATGTGAGACAATTCAATGATATCGCTAGCCTAATAGAAGCTACATATGTCGATACATGTTCTACTGATCATGCAAACGTTATTACTGAGCATGCAGACGATGATCCTGCTAATCACAATCCTAGCCAGGGGCCACGCATATTAAGGCAAAATCCTCCCACGTCTCCCTGTCTAACCAGGTTACGTGCAGTGCACATCTCTAATTCGTTTGATGTTTTATCCCAATGAAGATACTGTTGTGGAATACGTAATTCAATTAATAGATTTCTTTCACTAGTTCGAAAATACAAGGTATATCTTATTATTGATATTGAACCAAAGCTACGACCCACCGCCTTGTAATCATACCAATTACAACTTGGTTTTTCTAAAGCTACATCTGTTTGTAATGATCAAATATGGTTTTTTTGGAAGGACACACTTCTCCAACGGGAATACGAACAACCTGGACACCAACATCATTGCATGAAGTTTTGTTGGCTAGCCACGGGAGACTGTTTTTGGTTGACGGGAGTATATGGACGTCATTCGGCTCTACAGCGACGTATTTTGTGGGATGAATTGAGACAATTTCATATGACAAACACAACTCCATGGCTCATCGGTGGAGATTTTAACACATTTAGAACGTTAGACAAGCACCGTGGCAGGTCGCATCCATCATTATGCACATTGCAAGATTTTAATGATTTCATTCAGCATTGTCAGTTAAAAGAAATTTCATTTCAAGGTTCAAGTTTCACTTGGTCTGATAGGCGAGGTTTAGGACGTGTATGGCGGCGTCCTGACCGTTTTCCGAGCTCATCTTCTTTTTCGGATATATTCTCCTTCACACAAGTTCAACATCTATCCCAAACAACTTCGGATCATGCACCTTCACTTTTGATATGCGACTCTGAAGGCCCACGAGCCCCATCACTTTTTCGCTACTTAGACGTGTGGGCAACACATGCAGATTTTGATGATTTTGTCACACACAGATGGCAATCATATTCAACAGTCGGTGGAATGTGGGGATTCAACCGCAAACTATCTCTCCTTCGCAAAGACTTGAGAGAATGGAATAGAGATACATTTGGAAATATATTCGATGTATTTGCTCATGCAGAATCCGAAGTCAAATCGGCGGAACAAATTTTTGATGATAACCCCACAGAGTCCTCCCGCGCAATGTATCATAAGCGAATGGTAGAATTGCATATTGCTCAGAAATGTGCCTTTCTTTACTAGAAACAGAAGGCCAACGTCAAATGGTTGAAAGAAGGTGATGCTAACACCTCCTTTTTCCATCAAACAGTTAAGCATAAGAGATGCCGCCAGCTTATTCGCAGAATTCAGAAACCGGATGGTACTGTGCTCGACCAGCTTTGTGATATTAAAGATGAAGCTATTCGATTTTTCTCTAATCTCTTCACTGATGAGCCACTAACGAATTGCGACTTAATACTCCAGCACATACCATCTCTGATCACATCAGATGACAATAGCGCCCTGAAGGCTATTCCATTACTATCAGAAGTTAAAGCAGCAGTTTGGGATCTTAGTCCCTCAAGCGCTGCTGGTCCAGATGGCTACCCGGGATCATTCTACAGACATTTCTGGCACTTGATACAGTATGATGTGCATAAGGCAGTTCAAGAATTTTATTAGGTTATCCGAATGCCAAGGGCATCATTAGCAGCAACATCCATTATCCTTATACCGAAGGTAAGTAATCCTCAAACATTTGCGGATTACCGTCCTATATGTCTTACAAATTTCATTTCCAAGACTATCACACAATTGCTAGCAACGAGGCTGGGCAGAATATTGCCAAAAATTGTTTCGCCAGAATAAGCAGGTTTTATGAAAGGCAGAGATATTACTGAACAAGTACTATTAGGGCAAGAGATGGTACATGTCTTAGACAAACGAACATGAGGAGGGCAGAAGATTATCAAATTGGACATGGCCAAGGCATTTGACCGGGTTAGTTGGAGGTATCTCCAACAATTGCTTCAGCGCATGGGTATGGATGAGCATCTAGTACACATAATTATAAACAATTTGAGTGACACAAAATGTTCTATTCTTCTCAACGGTTGTCTAACTGAGTCATTCTCGATTGGTAGAGGAGTCAAACAGGGAGACCCTCTATCTCCACTATTATTCATCCTATCATCTGAAGGATTTACAAGAGGGCTAAATCACCATATACGTGTGGGAAACATAGTTGTATTCAAGGCAGGTCGTGCGCCTTGTGTCTCACACCTGGGATTTGTAGATGACTTGTTAATTTTCTTCAATGGCTCGACATGCAACTTAGCAAAATTTTGTAAATTCTTATACACATATCAGCAGGCTTCGGGACAGTTGGTAAATTACCACAAAAGTCAATTTGTTGTGGGTCAATGGGTCTCGGTTCCTGCATCAATGGCAGCCTTGGGCATGCGGTCTACATCGTTACCTATCAAATATCTGGGGTCATACTTGCATAAGGGGATAAATAAAGCAAGGTACTGTTCTGCTCTTCTCAATCACTTTGACGCTATATTGTCATCATGGTTGTCTGCTTTCTTATCTATGGCGGGGGCTTATTCTTATCAAGCATGTACTCAACACGTTGCCTACATCTAATAGCTAGCTCCAGATTGCCAAAAGGGGTAATCAACATTTTAAATCAGAAAATGGCTTCCTTTCTTTAGAAAGGACGACTTCATTGGCAGTCCGGGCCTTCAGTGTCCCAGTCAGTTGAAGTTGGTGGACTAGGCATCCGACATCTTTCGTACGTCCAAAAAGCATATGATCGTCAAATATGGTGGAAGTATTTTCACTCCAACACATTATGGGCAGAATTTTGTAGAGCAAAGTACGACCGATGTCTGTCTATTTATTCTCATATATATGATTCTCCAACATGGAAAAATGTTTTAGAATAAATGCGTATATGGAGATGCATACCTACACCTCTCATAATATGTTACATTGGGCTCCAGAGGTAAACTACCAATTTTCAATTCGCACAGCTTATTCGCTAATAGCTCCTCATGAAGAAACAAAGGTAGAATCACGGTATATTTGGTGGAAAACCTCGCATCCAGGTCAGAAAATTTTTCTATGGCGGCTTTGGACACGCTCTCTCCCAATGGTAGACAATTTTCGTTGTTTGCTGACGACTTACCCATCGCAGTGTGTTTTTTGTCGACAAAATAACGACCAACAAGATCATATGTTTCTGCATTGCTCTGCCATTCGACCGCTTTGGGTGGACATGTCAATTACATTCTCTGGGCCAATGCCCCACTCTTGCATCATAAAAGCTCATTTACTCCGATGCTGGCGCACATCTTCACTAACGACAATGTCTGGACAACTCAAATCCATCGTTCCATCTCTTGTAGCTTGGGAAATAAGGAAAATGTATGCCGCTTGTAGATTTGGCGAGGAACATTTCGCCTATGATAGGTTGTATACACGGATAAAAGAGTCGATACATACATGGTGCTACTCAATCAATGGGAAAAAGGTTTGCACAGGCAATCCCCCATCTTGTTGATTTGCGATTCTCCCCGCCCTTACGAATGAAGAGGCTAGCATTAGTTCGATGGAAATTTCCGCCTTCAGGCAAGCTGAAACTTAATGTTGACGCCACTATAGGACAACGAATGTCGGCAGGAGGAGCAATGCTTAGAACGGGTCAAGGCTTATTTCATTCAGCTATCTGCTTCCCGTTACCTTCATTACAACCGCTGCAGGTGGAAATCCATGCAATGCCAGTGGCGCTAATGTATTACGCACAACATTATGACAGCTTAGTGGTGGAGACGGATTGTCAATCCATGATCTCTCTGCTGGCTGTAAATAGACATATCACAGGTTCTTTGGCATCGGATATCACACGAGCAACGCAATTCCTCAGTCTTAATCACTCAACAATTCAATATTGTCCAAGGGAAGCAAATTCAGCAGCACATAGGTTAGCAAGATACGGATACCACTCATCCAGCATGACATTCTACATTTCATCTCAAGAATTACCGTGTGAAGTACGTGGCGTGATATTCATGGACCTTCAACTGCCGGCATTCAAAGAGTTATATATGACGACCAAATTTCTATATAGTTGTCTGTGTTCTAAAAAACAGACAACATGGGTGCGTTTACTTTTCCTACCTTTGTTTATTATGTACGATAGCCTTTGTGCCAATCTTCAATATACTCATCTTTGTTTGCCATTTGCGATTGCGATTGCTTGGCCATAGTGGATAATTACGGGGGCTACTATGAGGATCACATCTACAATACACATCGGGGCAACATTCTCACCCAGTGGCAATCATCAGATTTCGTCGTCTTGGTTTGACTCAAGCCAAGACGACTTCGGTATGGTCTGGGTTTCATTAATCTCATGCACTTATACTTTCATTGTGTTACTCCTAACTGTCTTTTTCCTCCATCACGAGGTACATAGTACATTCGAAACAGCATCACTCAGCCACGGTGAATCATCAGCTTCGGACTCAAGGGATGGTTTCTGGCTCATTAAAGATGTATCTCCCAGCAGGATCTTCTGCATGTATTCTTTCGCATATAAGCTAGACGTTATTACCAGTCATATAAATATGTACGCTTTTTCCTTCGCCAAGGTTTTATCCACAAGGGTGGTTTTACTTGGCAAGGCTTTAATGTGGCATATCATATATGACTGGAGAAGCGTCATCATTAGAGATTTGTTTCATTTATTTTCGTACTCTGATGTTTGTAATATGGTTTTCCTCCTCCACAAGTGAGGTTTTCAATAAAAGCATACTTTCATATATATATATATATATGTATATATATATATATGTATATATATATATATATGTATATACATATATATATATATGTATATATATATATGATATATATATATATATATCCGAGCATACATATGAGGAGGATGAACGGCGGCGGCTCCGACATCCTGGCGGCGGACGACTGAATGGCTAAAGATCTCGTCTTTTCCTTCCATTCTCTGCGTTCTTTGATCTCTTCTTCCCTGCATAATCTGTTCTTCTGGATTCCAAGAATTCTGCGATATCACATTGTGTGTTTTATTATATCCGATAATGTCGGATCAGCCTCTCTTCTCCAAAACCTTTGCAGCGGCGGTTGCTCCTACTTCACTGGAGCCGGTTTCATCCCTCAGATCAATATCTCGATATAAAGGTATGCCCTCTATCTCATTTACAAAGGAGGAAGTGGATCGTTATTCTCTGCCATATAAATATACGTTGGTTGGTTCTTTTTGGCATGGAAGGCCAAGTATGAAACAATTAGCTGCGTGCATGGAGCGTATCGGTTTCAAAACCACTCCAAAGTTAGGCCTTTTAGATGATCAACATATTATTTTGACATTTCAACAGCCTGAAGATTATCAAAGATGCTTTCTACGTCGTTCATGGTCGGTTAATGGATATATCATGAGGGTAACGAAGTGGACACCGGATTTCGATCCTAAGATAGATAAACCGATTGTACCGATTTGGGTTTCTATACGTGGTGTTCCATTATATTTGCAAAATAAATCTGCTTTATGGGAGATTGCTCACATGATCGGATTGCCCTTAAAAATGGATTCTGCAACCTCTAATGGTGTGAGACCATCGGTTGTGCGGTTATGTATTGAAGTGGATATCTCTAAGCCCTTACCTTCACGTTTGCATATTCTAGGGGGAGATCATGAAATTTACCCAACAGTTGAATATGAGAACGTTCCTCTTTTTTGCGCTGATTGTCGTATATTGGGTCATGAGGACAAAAACTGTAAGCAAATCAATCAAGAAGGCCAGGATGTACTGCCCACTGTGCCAACGCAAAACCCTAAACCGAAGGACAAGGCCAAGCGTTGGACACCTAAGAAAGTCAATCCAATTAAGCCTGTATCAGTGGCAGAGGACACGGATGATGATATAGAGCCAGAAAATAATCACCCACATGCAGTCAGTAATGAAGATGAGATGCATGTCCCAGTTGAAAACCATGAAGCTAATGACATATTGGCAGCACTCTCAGAAAAGCAAGATCTTTCAAAAACTGGAGTCTCAAAGGAGCAACTCATGGAAGAGCAGGATGATGTCTTAGATGCCACTAGATCAGATTCCGAATTAGTCACACATGACATAGAACCAACGACCATGCAATCATCAAAAAATCCTCTCTCAATTGCATTGCCAGAGGATGATCAGCCGCTTGCATACTCAACTCATGCAGGCTGTGATTCACAACCAGAAGCTTCATTTGCAAAAACAACAGAACAATTACTACAAGAACTGGAGGACCCACACCCAACAACAAGAAAACGTCGTACTAAACAGGAAATGGCGGCCTCATATACGCATCCCACAGACAGGTTGACCCGTTCTTCAAATTTATCCTCAACTTCCTCTCAATGAATTGTCTGGTGTGGAACGTCCGTGGAATTGCGGGTTCAATTGTCCGCATACGTAAATTAGTAAAGATTCACAAAATTCAATTATTAGTCATCATTGAACCAAAAAGAGATGCAACTCATTTACTTCAGATGCAACGTCGTCTAAAATTCTCAGATTCTCAATCGGTATGTCGAGACAAAATATGGATCTTTTGGGCAAACCACCACCTCCAACTTCACTCCACAGTATATGATGATCAATGTTCTCATTTCAAATTTCAGATTGTGGGCACAAACATTATATTTTGGTACACTTCAGTATATGGATTGCACACCATCACGGAACGCCGCAGATTATGGTCAGCATTGCAGCTCCATCATGATAATAATATAGAGCCATGGTTAATTGGTGGAGATTTCAACACATTTCTTACTCTTTCGGAACATGATGGCTGCTCAACTCCTACGCTTTCTTCACTGGAGGAATTTAGAGACTGTGTCGCTTCTTGTCAGCTAATAGACCTGCCGTATGAAGGCTCACCTTATACTTGGGTCAATGGACGAGGATTAGGAATCGTTCGTAGGAGATTAGATCGTATGTTGTGTTCAGAATCATACAATACTTTGTTTTCTAATCTCCGAATCAAGCACCTGGCAAGGCTGACATCAGATCATGCACCCTTATTTCTTCGTTCGATACAGTCTTCATTTGCAGGTCCAAAGTCTTTCAGATTTCAAAACATGTGGGTTGAACACGCAGAATTTTATAAGTTTGTAGCCTCATCTTGGGGGTCCTATCCCACAATAGGGGGCATGAGAGGTTTATATAACAAATTACAAAGTCTGAAAAAGGACCTTCAGACATGGAACAAAACTATATTCGGAAACATCTTTGATCAGGTATCTCACTTGGAGCAGCAACTAGCACGTAGCGAAAATATTTATGATGCGAACCCAACCCCAGACACAAGAATGCAGTATCATGAAGCACAGGCGCAATACAAGATTGCCGCAAGAAAACAACTACAATATTGGGCACAAAAGGCCAGACAGAAATGGATATCAGAGGGAGATGCAAACACGGCATTTTTTCACAACATTGTGAAGGATAGACATACCAGGCAAACGATCCACCAAATACAGGATGACGAAGGTTTGCTCATTGATACACAAGCTGGAATCCAAACAGCTGCCATAGAATACTTTAGCAAACTGTTCACAGCAGAATCAATATCAGAAGATCTTTCTATTCTAGACCACATACCTCAACTCATATCATCAAGTGACAACCTAATGCTCACGGCCTTACCAACACAATCAGAGGTGAAGGAAGCAGTTTGGACTTTAGACCCAAACAGTGCCCCGGGACCAGATGGTTATAATGGCACTTTCTTCAGATGCTGCTGGGATATAATCCAAGAGGACGTTCATAAAGCGATGCAAGAATTTTTCCTAGGCATTCCAATCCCAAAGGCAATGGGGAGCACTTTAATTATATTGCTTCCAAAGACACAATCCCCTCGCTCCTTTTCGGAATATAGGCCAATTAGCCTTGCAAATTTCATATCCAAGGTGGCTACCCGCATTCTTGCAACGCGTATACAACCCCTACTGCAAAAGATTATATCTGTTGAGCAGGCTGGCTTTGTCAAGGGTAGGGACATTTCAGATCAGATATTGTTAGCACGGGAGATGATACACCTACTGCCTGTGAAGTCCAGGGGTTCCAATATAATCCTTAAACTTGACATGATGAAGGCGTTTGACAGGGTTAATTGGACATTTCTCTCCCAGTTGTTAAAAAAATTTGGCTTTGAGGATAAATTCATCACACTTATCTTTAATCATCTAAAGGGCACATACATGTCCGTATTAGTCAATGGCATCCCCTCCGGATTTTTTCAGCCAACAAGGGGCGTTAAGCAAGGGGATCCGCTTTCACCTATTCTATTCATCATAGCATCCGAGGCATTTTCGAGAGGCATGAACAACTTGGTGGAACAAGGAAAAATTATTCCCTTTTCAGCAGGAAGGGTGAAGCCGGTTACTCACCTTGCCTTTGCGGATGATCTATTGGTGTTTCTCAATGGTGGACTGAGAAATCTCAGAAAATTCACAGAATTTCTACAATTATATCAGTCATCATCGGGCCAGGCAGTCAATTTTCATAAGAGTCACTTCATATCTCCAGAATACCTCACTAGAGCGCAGGTTACTCGCATGGAACAGGCTCTGCATATGACTTCAGTCAGTTTGCCAATTAAATACTTAGGTGTACAGCTGCATCGTGGTAAGGAAAGAACTGCACATTTTGCCACACTACTCTCTGCGATTCAATCCAAACTTGCAATGTGGCAAAACAAGTTCTTAGACCAAGCGGGACGCTTAATTTTGATTAAACATGTTCTGGCAGCTATACCATTACACATATTATCGGCCTGCCAACTACCCCAAAGTGTCATACACGCAATCACACAAAGCATGATCAAATTTTTCTGGGGAGGAACAGACACAAAAAAAGGATATGCGTGGATCTCGAGTGAACAGCTTTTCGGACCAACAACTGAAGGGGGCCTAGGACTCCGATCTTTAATTGATTTGCAAAAAGCATACTCTTGCAGGATATGGTGGCGTTATCAAGCCAACAACTCCCTATGGAGCAACTTTCTTCAAGCACGGTATGCTCATCGTAATAACTATGATATACATATCACAGACTCCCCGGTATGGAAGCGTCTTTGTCGTATACACACATTCTGCATTGAACATCTTGATCATGATCGTCGTACCATTCGTGCTGCGTATGAACAGGTTAGACTTACAAGAAACCATCGAATGTCATATAGCTTTATCTGGCATAAAAGCATTCCTCCTCAGGTCCGCCTATTTCTCTGGCGACTGTATAAAGGTGCACTTCCTGTCCCAGAAAATTTACAGAAGTTTCTCGATATCCACCCTTCGCAATGCCCTTTCTGTCTTAAATCGCACATAACTCTCCATCATATATTCTTGCATTGTCCGGAAATTGTTGAGCTATGGAAAATGTATGCGAATCACTTGGATGGTCCTACAAACATTGCTTCAAGTATCCAACAACATTTATTGCATTGGTGGATTTCAACAAAAGGTAAGACACTAAAGGGCTTGTTCCGCATTGTGGCTCCATCTATCATTGTATGGGAGATATGGAAAGCATACACATCTATTATCTTTGGAGATGGAACATGGAGACAAGCAGCACTGGGTGAACGTATCAGAAGAGCTTTATATGACTGGGCATCAGCGCAAAGTGGAAAGAAATATGCAATAGCAGATCAATCTTTAATTACTCTTGGTTTGTCACCAAAGCTTCGCCCTTCTCGTTACATCATAGTCAGATGGCGCCATCCTCCTCCGGGCAGAATGAAATTAAATACGGATGCAGCACATGGTAGATTCTCTGCGGCAGCAGGAGCAATATTGAGAGACAGCTCGGGCACATTTGTTATGGCGATTTCTTTTCACTTACCCCTATCTACACCTGCAGTAGCGGAACTACAAGCAGCTTATTTTAGCTTCCTATATTTTGCAACACAATGGGACTCAATTGATGTTGAAGTGGATGCATATGGGGTAGTTTCAACAACACAGCAGCACAATCATGGTCTTGCCACAATGTTCCGGGAGATACTCAGATCCACCAGGGCTACACTCACACACACACCTCGTGAAGCCAATGAACCTGCGCATTATCTAGCACAATACGGACAGTTTCATCAACAACTTACTGTCTTCCCCTCGGTTGCATCTTTGCCATCAATGGTTCGAGCAAGTTACTTGACGGAGACCATCCCTCATCTTAGACATGAACATGGCTAACATTCGAATTAGTTGCCCATATCACACGATATGGGCAACATGGGTATGCTTTACTGCCTGCTATATACTGTCTTTTTCCATGGGTGCATCATTGACATATTCCAATTTCCCGTTACCCATATCCCATGATATGGGTAACCTGGGTAATGTGTTTTACTTATATGCGTGTCCACCAAATGCCATTATCTATATTCTTCACAATACTAATGGATTCCTGTTTCTATGCATGACTCTATGGCTACAACTCTGCTGGAGGAAATACCTTCTCAACAAAACTGCAATCACAGTATACAATGTTCAACTACGGATCTCAGCAAGCATCACACACTCAGCAAGCGGCGCGCATCTTACATTAACCTATGTAAAAGCTCACTCCTTTCATATAAATATGTACGCTTTTTCCTTCGCCAAGGTTTTATCCACAAGGGTGGTTTTACTTGGCAAGGTTTTAATGCGGCATATCATATATGATTGGAGATTAGAAATTATTAGTGCATTGTACTATTATCATTCATTCGCTCAAATATTGTACTAAGGTTTCCCTCCACCATAAGTGAGGCTTAATAAAATAATTTTTTCGCCGAAAAAAAAAAAATATGTATATATATATATGTATATATATACATATATATATATATATGTATATACATATATATATGTATATACATATATATTTATATTTGCGAAAATAGTTGTTTTATTCATAGAACCCTCACTTATGGTGGGGGAATACCATATTACATCTTAGCAACAATGTCAGCATACGTAAAATGTGAATATAACGCCGTAAAAATATGTAATCTCCAGTCATATATGATATGTCGCATTAAAACCTTGTCAAGTAAAACCACCCTTGTGGATAAAACCTTGGCAAAGGAAAAAGCGTGCATATTTATATGTGAAGTTTTTCAATCTAGCTTATGACTACGATGACTTAGAAAATAGGATCCATAATTGTAATAGCCGATATTGCTAAGTGAAAAAGCTAAAATGTGAGCAAATGTCGCCTCTACCCATGCCACTGCATCCTTTTGAGTAAAAGTCATCCTTGCAAGCATGATTTGAAAGGCCTTCCTCAATTCTACTAGATATCCGTTGTTGAAAGCATCCTTGGCTAGACACCAGTCTGCAGACATTTTTGAGAGTAGACTCCAAGTAGCATCGCAGCACCGCAGTGTCAGACATATATGCAGCATATCCGATGAGAATGCATTAGTGAACATAACAATTGAAGATATGGTAATAAGATCCAATATGAAACAAAATGAATGTGATGTTGTACTACCCATTCTGCCAGTATCCTCAGATATGGGCAGGACATATGTAAGCATAAGATATAATATGATGATGTTACAGCATAGAGGAAATATTACCCGTGCTGCCTGTGTCCATTGTCGACACAGGCAGTCATACAGATGTTGTATGTGTGGACTTCCCATGTTAGATTCGTAGGTATGGAAGTGATACATCTGTAAGCAAAGCTCCTTTAACTATAGATGGTAATGAAGATATTGTAAAGAATTGATGATACTGATGATGTAGTTGACCATGTTGTGCCAATAAATGAGACACCATATTTGCCTGTCGCGGGATATGTGCTACATGAACATTACCATTGCTTATTAATCTGCGAAGAATATGAGAGCAATCTGCGGAATGAATATGGTCAACAACCCCTTGTGAATCAACCTCCATATCTAGATGTCTATAGCGCTGCAGGAAATATAAAAGTGCAATGAAAGCTGCTTGAAGCTCTGCTTGGAATGGTGTAGATAATGGGTGATAAAACACAATGGCAGCCTTCAAGTTGCCATTTGTATCCCGCAAGATTGCTCTGCCGGAAGCAGAGAATGAACCATGAGCTACATCTACATTAAGTTTAAACCTCCCTGAAGGCGGTGTGCGCCATCTGATAATCTGTGGTCGATGGAGCCGCATCTTGGGTGTCAAGCCATGCGCTATTAAATCTGGATCGTTGATAACATATTTCTTGCCATGTTGTGCACAAATCCAGATATAAATGTTGTGCCTTATTAGCTCCTTTAGGTTAACCAGCGTGCATTGTTTATCTCCAAATGTTATAGAAGAGTATGCCTTCCATACATTCCATATAATGATGAAAATTACAATGAGACGTAATACTCCATGAAATGATTTCTCACGTGTTGAAGTCCACCACAACATAAGGTATTGGAATGGAGTTAAAGTTCCCGGTTGAGGTCCATTTAATAACGACGCATACTAAGCCCAGATTTGATGTATTTGTAGACATTGTAGAAATATATGAGCTTGTCTTGCAGATGATCTACGACAAAATGGGCAACACGTGGGACTGGCCGTCAAAAATCTTCTCAAATTATCCTCAATTGGGAGAGCCCGATGGTAGAGTTTCCATAGCATGAGTTGTAACTGGGCTGTTGGAGTCTAGGCCAAATGAATCAATGTGAAAGATAATTTATGCCAGGGTTGCGCAGCATATCATAGGCTGATTTGATTGTGAGCCTACCATGCATCTCTAATGTCCATACGTATGATTGTATCTGCCCCGTCACATGTGAAGAACAAAAGTCATGTACCCCACAAATCCTCTTACGTGTGATTGTATCTGTAATGCGTGGACTTAAATGTTGTCTACCACCATATTTAGAATGCATGAACTTTGCCCATAGACTACTCTTGTTATGATATAACCACCACAAACCACTTCAGTATGCTTTATATAAGACATCCAACCTGCGCAAGCCTAATCCTCCCTTGGTGCCTTGGTGTGTTGCCTTGGCTAGCCCATAGAAAATTACCTATTCTTTGTCGGATTGCTCTTGTAATACTTTTAGGTAGTTGATGTGCTGCCACAACATGAACTGGTATGGCACTCAAGACATGTTTAATCATTATTAATCTCCCCGCAGTAGATAGATAGCTATTTTGCCATCCTAATAATCTTCGATCCATATGCGCAAGTAATTAAGTGCAATGTAGCGGTCTAAGATGGCCTCGAAGAAGTGATGTACCCAAATATTTCATTGGCAAATAGGTGGATGTGATTTAAAGATGCCGCTCCATTGTGTGCATTTGGCTGGACTAAGCATGTGAAGATGTTATGAACCGACTCTTATGTAGATTCACGCACTGTTCTGAAACTGTCTGGTATGTATCCAAGAACTTTTTAAAGCGCTGCAAATTAGTCGATGCCCCATTGAGAAAGACCAAAAGATCATCCGCAAAAGCAAGGTGTGAAATAATTGGAGGCACTCTGTCCACTGAGAAAGGTTTTATTGCATTGCTACTCCTTATTACTAGCCAAACATATACATCACCATGCTCCTTTCGGTTTCTAAATGTCTGAAGAGAGCATGCAGAATTTCTGTAGTATGTAAGTGCACAATGGGCTACTTATCATACAATTGGAGGCATGAGAGGAATGTACAACAAACTGCAGCGTCTAAAACGGGATTTGCAGCATTGGAATAAAAATATCGTTGGGAATATCTTTGATCAGTTGGAAGCTGCAGAAAGAGAACCTAAAAGAATGGAATCACTATATGATCAGCATCCCACGTGGAAAGCAGGATCCAGTATCAGAAAATGAAGGCTGAATATTTGAAGGCCTCAAAATATGAATTGATATTTTTGTAACAAAATGCATGATGTAAATGGCTAACACACGGGAATGAAAATACCACATATTTTCATAATCTGGTGAAAGATAGACACCAAAGGCAGTCCATCCGACAAATAGAGACAACTGATGGAGAAATATGTCAGACACAGGATGCCATCCAAAATGAAGCCATGTCATTTTATTCTCAATTATTTAAGGCTGAAAATGTTCAAGATGCTACTGAGTTATTGCAACATATTCCAGTCTTGGTTAACTAGGAGATGAATAACTCATTGACACAATTGCCTACACTAGAGGAGGTAAAGACTGCAGTTTGGTCCCTTGATCTGCATAGCGCAGCATGACCGGATGGTTATAATGGGTTTTTCTTTAGACATTGTTTGGAGGTAATTTGTCATGATGTCCACAAAGCAATCCAAGAATTTTTTATGGGCTTCCGTATTCCAAAGGCCTTGGGCAGTACTCTGATTATGCTTATACACAAAACTCAGTCTCCCATCACGTTTGCAGATTTCCATCCTATCTCGTTATCTAATTTTATGGTAAAGATTGGAACACACATATTTACTACAAGGCTTTCCATTATATTACCGGAATTAATATCCATTGAGCAGGCAGGTTTCATGAAAGGAAGAGATATTACGGAGCACATCCTAATTGCTCAGGAAATGACTGATATGCTTGACAAGAAAATACGAGGAAATAAAATTATGATCAAGTTAGATATGGTGAAAGATTTTGATAGAGTTGATTTGACTTTTCTTGGCAAATTGCTTCAAAGAATGGGCTTCTCAATGCACTTTCTTCAGCTCATCTTTAATCACCTTGAAAGCACTTATCTCTCCATAATCATTAATGGAACTCCATGCGGATTCTTCAAGCCCACAAGAGGAGTAAAGCAAGGTGATACCCTTTCCCCTATCCTATTCATCTTGACTTCAGAAGCATTCTCTCGTGGACTCAATTCCTTAATTGCAAATGGACGAAGTTAGTCTGGATAAATGCTAGACCTTTACTGTGGGAAAAATGACTATAAAAGGTTTGAGAGCACAAAATACGATCCAAAAGACGTTTCACAATACCCAATCCACGACCACCAACCTATGTATAAGGGTTGCCTTCATATGGCAAGTCTACTAGAGAACACTTGCTGACACAATCCACAAATTGATCCAGTGAGTTCAAGTGTGGCATAGAATTACCATAGTGTTCTTCAAAAGACATGTATGTGTTAAAATCACCACCAATAAACCATAAGGGATGTGCCCTCTGTGTAAATTGTTGTAGTTGAAGCCACATACGTCTGTGATCCGTTACTGTATGTAGCCCATATGCTGGACTAATAGAGATCTCCTGTCCCGTGGCAGCATAATGGAATTGTAAAAGACTAACCTGTTCACCATGATAAACATCCTCTAATTTAATGATTGTATTGTGCCAAAATACCCCAATCTTATCACAACATGTAGCAATAGATTGTGTGTAAGATAGCCTAAGCTGATGACGTAGGAGATTATTTGCTGGCTACTTTGGCTCTATAATAACCAAGAGCTGAATCTGATGCTTTTTAAGTAAATGCTTAAGACGAAGAAACGAGGTCCTTAGACCCTGTACATTCTAGAATAAGTATTTCATTAGGAGGCTTAAGTGGCAGAGCTTGAAGCTTCTTGAGAATTAGATCGAGTAACAATTGAAGTTGGAGGTGGTGGAGGCAAGGCATGCTTTGGCCTACGCTGTCATCGAATTGTAACAGGCTGCGAGTCAAGATGAGATATAATTTCACGGTCATGTGCATTTTGTTGCCTATCATCTTGCAAATTGTGATCAACATCCGTCGACGATATAGGCAAGTCTCCCAGCCAAGCATTAAGTACTGTCTGATATATCTGGTCTTTAACTGTTTGCACATACAGCTAATCATCTGGTGAAAGACCTGACATAAATTCATTAAAGCGATCATATCTATCCTTATGCGCTGCCTCCGAGTCTGAAACATTGGAAACTATGATGTCATTTTGATCTTCAATTGATGCTTCCTTTGAACGACCCAGTTTTGTTAAATCCTATGTGGCAGAAATATCTATTGAAACAGACAATATATTGTCTTCATTGTAGGATCTGCAAGGCACCACTAGAAGGGGAAGGGGGGTTGAATAGATGGTGCAGAAAGTGTAGTTTTTAAAATTTCTTTAAACTTGAACAATTCAAGTTCTGAAAACAGGACCTGTTTTGAAATGTTTTTAAAATCAGGTTAGAGGTCTCCAAAAATTATGAAATTTTGAGAGAACTTAGCCTCAGATGTTATGAGGGTCTCCTAAAAATTTCAAATTAAAATTCAACCTTTAACCCCTTCAAAAACCGTTGGTAATCAGATTGTGCAAATCTGCCAGAAACGGTAGATGGTTTTGAAACAATTAATTCCTATTTGTGTGAACGTCCAAATGCTCTGAAAATTTAACCATTAACTCCTTATATTTGGGAAGTAGGTCAACCACAATCAAAGTCTCAACCTTTGCAAGTCTGAAATTCAGACTGCACTAGTATCAGAACTTTTGATGTTTGATCGACTTATGCTTATCCAAAAGGGTTGAAACTTGTGCCAAATTAACCCTAGAACATGTAGGTATATTTCTGGAAATTTTCGTGATTTTTGAAAATCGTTTACTATTTTTACGAATACGAACACGAAGAGTAAACAGTGCAGTAACTGAAAAGTAAATGCAGAAAGTAAATGGCACCAGGAATTTTATACTAGTTCGGTTATAAACAACCTACTCCAGTCTTCAAGGAACACCTTCCTTGGTTCACACTAATCACACACACGCAGTACACCTTACCGCAGGGTTGATAGAGTTACACCTTAACTCCAACCCTTTACAAACCTTGTATGACAAGTACAATTTGCACGAACATCACCACCTCGCAAGAATGAAGATTGATCACACCTTGATCAATCTTTTACAAAGATATGGAATATGTGGTGGTATAATACAAGCCTATTCAAGGATAGAAATAAAAGTACAATAGGCTTTCAAGAAGAAGAAAGAAAGAGAGATGTAGAAGAAGAAGAACTAGGCTTTTGATCACTTTGATTTTGCAATGCTTGGCCTTGTTTTTGTTTGCTCTCTTCTCTTTCCTTTTAACATGTGCAGCATTCCCTTGTGTAGCCTTCCCCCTCTTGAAAATTATCTTTTAAGTCCTTGAGAGAGTGTAAGACATCATTGTGACAATGTCTTGATTACTTGGCATCTTCTTATTGGATGATCATTTAGTCTTTGCTTACTTGGCACCTTCTCATTGGATGAATGTTGTCATCATTGATGACTTGGAAAAAATCTCAGAATACACTTAAACATGTGCAAAAAATCATCACAAAATAACTTCCATAAATCATAAGATATATCACATAAATTGCAAGACATCACATCCTTCCTTGCTAAGCCAAGAAATCGGCCATAATAGATGTTACCATGATGAATTTTCAGCATGTGACACATGGTTGAATAGTTCAAATCATTACCATTTTTCTTTGATTTTTCTCATTAAAATGAATCACCAATTAATGGTAAACATTCCTATCACATGAGAAATGAATTTGGACACCATTTAGCTCTAGAATTCGGCCACCATGTCTTCACACATGCTGAAAAATTTCAGCATGTGTGATATGTAGAATATCACACTTTAATAATTTAAACAATATTCAAATCATTTCCATAACATCCTCAATTAATCCTCAAGATGCAATATAGTAAAATATGGCATTTCTTGCTAAAAATCGGCCATAATACAACACACATGCTGATTTCTCAGCATGTGTCATATATGTGACATAGTTTGAAATGTTACCTTTTGTAGCTCCTTCCTTTATGTCACCAACTTTGTTTAATTGATTCTTGACCAATCAATATGCCAACAAGGCTCCAAATAAGCTCCATCTTGGCTGTTCTAGGCGTTGGTAATATGTTTGGCATGTGCTGAATATTATTTTTGCCAACTTTGTAAAATAGTGCACATTTAATAATACACACATGTTATATTCCAATCAGCCCTTAATTTAATTTTCTAGAACACTTTAAGATGTATATCATATGTAAAAAGTGTCTAGATACGTGTCACATGATGTACCAAAAACGTTCCATGTGTTGTGTGCGTAGAAAACCGAATTTTTGATATTTATCGATTACCCGATTTTTCTCTAATTTAAATTCCAACTTTTGCACATGTTATATATATATTATGTTATACACAATATACATAATATATACTTTAAATCTCAGTACTTGGCTGATCTAAAGTGGTACCATTAGCATGTGACAAAATTAAACTTGGAATCTTCACATTTTGGCCTTAATGTGGAGTAATTTGTGTGTGCCAACATGGAAAGTATTTTTGGCTGAATATTTCATGTAACCCACGAAATTTTTGATGATTTTTGAAGTATAGGGTCTGGCCATTTATTTATGGCAAGTACGTGACATGTTGGCGAAGTTTCGGTATTCGCCCGATACGACAATTTTCGGTTTAGAACATTTTATCGTGTCGTATTTAAATTTGTCATCACCATATCTTATATCATATGATATAAGACCAGAATATACTCATAAATATGAGTTAAGTATAGTGGTGTGACGTTAACGTACGTACGTAAAATATATAACGTATCGGTAGTACGTTGGAATACATGTGTATGTGCCTTTTTCAAAAAATCTGAAAATATATGTAATATATATGTATATGGCATGTCACATTAAAGAGGGGAGGAGGAGAAAACTTTTCTTCCTTAGCTTTCTTGCCTTTGTGCCTTTTCCAAATGTGGTTTCCTTTAATGAACTACTTAGTTTAATAAACTAAGTACTTCACTTAATGAACTAGTTTAGTTCATTAATAGTGGCACCTGAAAATAGTCTAAACGCAACAAATGTTTGCCATATGATGTAAGCCTTAACGCTTCATTGCTCGTTAGTACGGCAACATAATATATAAGCTAAATAAGGCAAGTAATAGCAAAGTATCATGCATACATGTACACGTTTGTATATATATCATGCACGTTTTATCTTATGCTCGTTTTTGTGCACATTTAAATCATGTATTTGAAAATCCCTCAAACCCCTTTTTCTCTACAATCTCCTCCTTTTGATGATTTTCAAAATAATTTATGCACATGATTTAAATCCTATCGCTCCCCCTTCAATTATGCATAAATTCAAAATTCGAAATTTAAATTTCGAGTCCGCTCTCCCTTGATTTATGCGATCAGTATCTCTCTCCCCCTTAGATCATGCTTTCTCTCCTCCTTTATTTTGGAAAGCAAATCAAAAGATGCCTGTAAAGAAGAAAAAATCATGCATTTCATATATGTGCCTTCGTAAGGGTTATTTATTCAACCCTTTGAAAATGTCCCTTTTGGTACCCAAATTTGGGTAACCTTTCTAGGTCTTCCAAAAGGTGAGAAAGATGATGAAAATGCAACATAGTATCCGTTGGGGGCAAATGCGTTTGGCCTTTGGCCAAGAATCCCATCATGCATATAGTATGGTTTTCGTTTTTGGTTTGCATGCACGGGGAGTGATCTAGATGCATTTTTATGATATGAATGTCGCATATGCATCAGTGGCTTTCTATATGGCATGTGATTTCTCTTTGTATGATAAGAAGCACGATGAGATGAGATAAATGGTGTACTAGTCTTCTTCTCATAATTATACGGCACATAATTATACTTCATATGTGATGAAGGAGAGATATGACGAGATGTGGGGAGAGGAGGTTTTTGCTTTAATTTAGGCGCTACGTATGCCTTTGATGTGTCTACTTTCTTAGACAAAAAAAACTTGGATGGTTTAGATGATGCTTCGTTTGTCTCGCTGTATCCTAATCCAGTTTTATCACTGTCCTGTTTTTGTGATAAAATAATGCGATCTAGCATGTTGGATCCCGTATCAAAATGTTTCACCTTTTTCTCTACATGCGCATTCCTTGATTTCAAGTTTGAAATCTCGGATTTCAATTCAATGTTCTCTGATGACAATGATGAAATTTCAGATTTTAATGAATTTATAATGCATGACGACTCTTCTTTTGAATCGTTTAATTGAGACACAAGATCTTTGTTAGAAGATTCTAACAATTTCTTGTCTTCAATTAATCGCTTCTTTTCTTTTGCAAGAGTCTTTGAAAACTTATGCAATTCTAAATATTGACTAAATAAATCATCATATGAACATTCAGAATCGGAATCAGAGTCGGAAGATACCTCATTTGATGCTTTTGATGTAAAGCATACTTGTGCCTTGTGTTCTTCCGTATCATCAGTCTCAGAGTCGGATGTGTCACTCCAAGTGGAGGCTTTGAATGCTCTTCTCCTTTGCTTAGGTTCTGAGACGAGTCTATTCTTATTCCGATCCTTGTCAGGGTATTTGTTTATTTGTTTTTCTTTATTAGGACAGTCATATGATAAATGTCCAAGTTTGCCGCATTCATAGCACTTTATTTTCTTATTTTTATTTTTATGATCCTTAGATGAGGTAGACTTATGTTTAATCGATTTTCTCAATATTTTTCTTAATCTTTTAGCCATTGTGATTAAGTCCTCATCATCGGAATCTGTGTCACTATCATCTACGACGTATGCATTTGATTTAAATGCTATAGCCCTGTCATTATTAGAAATGGACTCAGAATGTCTTAAAGAAAGTTTGTTTTCATATACCTTAAGTGATCCGATTAGTTCTTCCATTTTAATCGATTTGGTCTCTTTACTTTCTTCTATGGCCGTTACTTTAGGGTCGCACTCGGATGGAAGGCTTCGCAAGATCTTTTCTACCTTTTCATGTATAGTGAAGGCTTTGCCAAGAGACTCAAGAGAATTGTAAATGTTAGTCAAGCGTAAATCCATTTCAACAATAGGCTCATTTGGCAATAATTTAAAGGACTCAAGTGTGGACATAAGCATATTGATTTTGGACTCCTTTACTTGGCTAGTCCCTTCATGTTTCATTTCAAGAATATGCCACATCTCTTGAGCACTAGAACAATTTGACACGTAACTAGCCTCACTTTTACTTAGGCCATTTAATAGTAGTTGCATGGCTTTAGCATTCATACTCAACTTCTTTTTGTCATCACTAGTGTATTCTTGTTTCGTTTTTGTAACCTCTAGTGTGACACCATCAATAATTGACATCTTAGTGGGAACAAATGGACCGTCTTCTATAATGGACCATAGATCAATATCAATAGCCATAAGAAAAATTTTCATTCTTAATTTCCATTGAATAAAAGACTCACCGTCGAAAAGAGGAGACCTTACAGTTGACATTCCTTCTTGCATGGTTGTGGTTGCCATCTTACGGAATCGTTGGATTCTTTGAAGTGAGTGTTCCTGCGCTCTGATACAACTTGTAGGATCTGCAAGGCACCACTAGAAGGGGGGGGGGGGGTTGAATAGATGGTGCGGAAAGTGTGGTTTTTAAAATTTCCTTAAACTTGAACAATTCAAGTTCTGAAAACAGATTTTGTTTTCAGGACCTGTTTTAAAACGTTTTTAAAACCAGGTTAGAGGTCTCCAAAAATTATAAAATTTTGAGAGAACTTAGCCTCAGATGTTATGAGGGTCTCCTAAAAATTTCAAATTAAAATTCAACCTTTAACCCCTTCAAAAACTGTTGGTAATCAGATTGTGCAAATCTGCCAGAAACGGTAGATGGTTTTGAAAAAAATTAATTCCTATTTGTGTGAACGTCCAAATGATCTGAAAATTTAACCACTAACTCCTTATATAGTATATTTAATTGGGTTGAAACAGTTTTGAAAAATTCTTTTGGGAAGTAGGTCAACCACAATCAAAGTCTCAACCTTTGCAAGTCTGAAATTCAGACTGCACTAGTCTCAGAACTTTTGATGTTTGATCGACTTATACTTATCCAAAAGGGTTGAAACTTATGCCAAATTAACCCTAGAACATGTAGGTATATTTCTAGAAATTTTCGTGATTTTTTAAAATCGTTTACTATTTTTACGAATACGAACACGAAGAGTAAACAGTGCAATAACTGAAAAGTAAATGCAGAAAGTAAATGACACCAGGAATTTTATACTGGTTCGGTTATAAACAACCTACTCCAGTCTTCAAGGAACACCTTCCTTGGTTCACACTAATCACACACAGGCAGTACACCTTACCGCAGGGTTGATAGAGTTACACCTTAACTCCAACCCTTTACAAACCTTGTATGACAAGTACAATTTGCACGAACACCACCACCTCGCAAGAATGAAGATTGATCACACCTTGATCAATCTTTTACAAAGATATGGAATATGTGGTGGTATAATACAAGCCTATTCAAGGATAGAAATATAAGTACAATAGGCTTTCAAGAAGAAGAAAGAAAGAGAGATGTAGAAGAAGAAGAACTAGGCTTTTGATCACTTTGATTTTGCAATGCTTGGCCTTGTTTTTGTTTGCTCTCTTCTCTTTCCTTTTAACATGTGCAGCCGTCCCTTGTGTAGACTTCCCCCTCTTCAAAATTATCTTTTAAGTCCTTGAGAGAGTGTAAGACGTTATTGTGACAATGTCTTGATTACTTGGCATCTTCTTATTGGATGATCATTTAGTCTTCGCTTACTTGGCACCTTCTCATTGGATGAATGTTGTCATCATTGATGACTTGGAAAAAATCTGAGAATACACTTAAACATGTGCCAAAAATCATCACAAAATAACTTCCATAAATCATAAGATATATCACATAAATTGCAAGACATCACATCCTTCCTTGCTAAGCCAAGAAATCGGCCATAATAGATGTTACCATGCTGAATTTTCAGCATGTGATACATGGTTGAATAGTTCAAATCATTACCATTTTTCTTTGATTTTTCTCATTAAAATAAATCACCAATTAATGGTAAATATTTCTATCACATGAGAAATGAATTTGGACACCATTTAGCTCTAGAATTCGGCCGCCATGTCTTCACACATGCTGAAAAATTTTAGCATGTGTGATATGTAGAATATCACACTTTATTAATTTAAACAATATTCAAATCATTTTCATAACATCCTCAATTAATCCTCATGATGCAAGATAGTAAAATATGGGATTTCTTAGTGCTAAAAATCGGCCATAATACAACACACATGCTGAATTCTTAGCATGTGTCATATATGTGACATAGTTTGAAATGTTACCTTTTGTAGCTCCTTCCTTTATGTCACCAACTTTTTTTAATTGATTCTTGACTAATCAATATGCCAACAAGGCTCCAAATAAGCTCCATCTTGGCTGTTCTAGGCGTTGGTAATATGTTTGGCATGTGCCAAATATTATTTTTGCCAACTTTGTAAAATAGTGCACATTTAATAATACACACATGTTATATTCCAATCAGCCCTTAATTTAATTTTCTAGAACACTTTAAGATGTATATCATATGTAAAAAGTGTCTAGATACGTGTCACATGATGTACCAAAAACGTTCCATATGTTGTGTGCGTAGAAAACCGAATTTTCGATATTTATCGATTACCCGATTTTTCTCTAATTTAAATTCCAACTTTTGCACATGTCATATATATATTATGTTATACACAATATACATAATATATACTTTAAATCTCAGCACTTGGCTGATCTAAAGTGGTACCATTAGCATGTGACAAAATTAAACTTGGAATCTTCACATTTTGGCCTTAATGTGGAGTAATTTGTGTGTGCCAACATGGAAAGTATTTTTGGCTGAACATTTCATGTAACCCACGAAATTTTTGATGATTTTTGAAGTATAGGGGCTGGCCATTTATTTATGGCAAGTACGTGATATGTTGGCGAAGTTTCAGTATTCGTCCGATACGACAATTTTCGTTTAGAACCTTTTATCGTGTCGTATTTAAATTTGTCATCACCATATCTTATATCATATGATATAAGACCTGAATATACTCATAAATATGAGTTAAGTATAGTGGTGTGACGTTAACGTACGTACGTAAAATATATAACGTGCCGGTAGTACGTTGGAATACATGTGTATGTGCCTTTTTCAAAAAATCTGAAAATATATGTAATATATATTTATATGGCGTGTCACATTAAAGAGGGGAGGAGGAGAAAACTTTCCTTCCTTAGCTTTGTTGCGTTTGTGCCTTTTCCAAATGTGGCTTCCTTTAATGAACTACTTAGTTTAATAAACTAAGTATTTCACTTAATGAACTAGTTTAATTCATTAATAGTGGCACCTGAAAATAGTATAAACGCAACAAATGTTTGCCATATGATGTAAGCTTTAACGCTTCATGGCTCGTTAGTACGGTAACATAATATATAAGCTAAATAAGGCAAGTAATAGCAAAGTATCATGCATACATGTACACGTTTGTATATATATCATGCACGTTTTATCTTATGCTCGTTTTTGTGCACATTTAAATCATGTATTTGAAAATCCCTCAAACCCCTTTTTCTCTACATTCATGATCAAGTTCATCATGTGAGATATCCGTATCAGAATTTTCTTCCTCTATATGAGTGTTCTTAGGAACATCAGACCTTTCTTGAATTCCAACTTGCGTGCTTCTTGCTTCAGGGACTTGATCATTATTAGCAGAAAGTGCCGACCAAAGAAAAAGTATTAGAAACTAAAATAAATTTAGAAATCTACAGTTGTACAAGAAAATAAGCATGTAAAAGGACGGCTTTCCATAAGAAATTTTTTTTCAAAAAGTAACGTAAACATTTTTGTACAAAGATCTACATCCACGTGATTCACTAGAGCAAAGTGCCGAACTTATGCCAGTAAAATACTTTCTTAAATTTTAATAGATGTTATCAGTGATTTGTAATTTGTATAATATTCAATTTGATTTTTGGTGAAAGCAAATACAAAGGATTTACAGCAAAACTTTAGTCTAGAGAAAAATGTCATGACGAAGGCCTTTTGACAAATGGTAGAAAAGGGATGGAAACAACAGTGATGGATCATCAAACAACAGTGATGAAGCCGAGATAAAATCACATCCTCCAGTGGGGAAGGCTCTAGCAGTTGAATTCGACGCGTGGCTTTCTCAGAGATAGCAGAAATATTAGGAGTAGTGTGTGCAGGAGGGAGTTCAGTATCAGAACTATGTCAAAGAACATCACCACCCACAATCACAATCGGAGGATGATACTCCACATCTTGCCCAAGGCGTGAGATATCCTGAGAGTGGCTAGCTGTCGGCAAAGCCTCCTCTGATGGTGGGTCCACATTAACGGGAGGGGCAGGTTCTGAGAGGACCGGTTTTTGTTTTGCCCGCCATGTTTTGGGTTGATCGTCTATTTTTGGAGGACTATGCACTGGTCCCTTGTCATCATGCACCATAAACTGACCATCCTCATGGCCGAAAGTTCGACATTTCATACAATACAACAGTAGATCTTCATAAACCACAGATTAAAAAAATGATGAATCTCCACAGTCTATATAGATTTTGAAAGGAAGCATTTGTGTGACATCTACCTCAATACATACTCGTGCAACCGTAGGACGGAGAAAATTTAGGGTTGCAGCGTCCACTTTGATATGGCAGCCAATAGCCCGGACAATGGTATACAACGCCCTTTGATCATGCATGTGAATTGGGAGACCCGGAAGTGATATCCAAATATGCACCACCGGAATTTCAAATTTGGGATTAAATGCCGGAGTCCACTTTGTGACGCGCATTTCATATCTAAGAATGCACCACGTTCCACGATAGAAAAAATGTTTATAATAATCTTCTTTATCGAAATTCATCAAGATATGGATTTCATCCAATAATCTAATGGAAACATTACCTTGAAATCCAATGAGATCGAATGCTAGACGGATCGCCGCCATTGCCGGCCTACCCCGCCAGAAAGTGCCGACCAAAGCATGGCGAAATTAGGTTGCCAGTACATCGATTTCTGATGGTGTAAAATGGACCGTTGGGGTGCCTTTGTATCGACTGATTTCCCAGTGCGGAAAAGAAGTTGTGGTGGAAGGAAAAACTATTGCAAAAGATTTGGTTAATGGAGGAGATGGGGCGTCGGCCATGGCCGACGAAGGGTTCGGTGTATGCCCCGCCAGTGCCAAGAAATCGCCATGCCGCATTATACATATATCATCATCCATGCCCAATATATCCCAACGACAACAAAAGCTATCGCTTAGGTCTGGGGAGGATAAGTGGTAGTCAAATAATACCTCTGTTCTAAGAGAGAGTTTGCTTCCAGTGAGACCCCCGACTCTAGATGTACCTATATAAATGATATAGAGATATGATGTGCTAGTGTGTTAGTGAGGAAATTCAGGAAATAGAAAGAAGAGGCTTTCGATATTAAAATGCACATAACGTGTATATGTGCATGTAATAAAAAACAACGGTAAAACATAAACAAACAAGTGTAAAGTCAACCTAAAGCGTAGATAGTGTCTACGCCTATCTATGTCCCTAAATATACTTTAAGGTATCTCTATATATGACATACACCTCGCTAACCTTAATCTTATGTCTCCATGAACTCCTATCCAAAGCATGTCCTCAAAGAGGTGCAAATCTAGCAAGTCGTGCCTAATCTGCTCATCCCAAGTCAGTTTGGGTCTGTCTTTACTCCTGTTCCCCTTTACAATGAGGCTTTCAATTGCTCTGACCGACGCTATTGTCTGTCTCCGCTTGACATGCCCAAACTATCTTATTCTTCCCTCCCTTATCTTATTTGCTATACTAGCCACGCCTAACCTTTCTCGAAATACCTCGTTTCTGAGCCGGTCTAGCCTTGTATATCCACACATCCACCTCAACATCCTCATCTCTGTCACTTTCATCTTCTGAAATTGTGACCTCTTGATGGCCCAGCAGTCTGTCCTATATAGCATTGCCAGTCGCACTGCCACCATATAAAATTTTCCTTTTAATTTAGTAGGGAAACGTGTCACACAGCACCCCTGAGGCCGCTCTCCATCTACACCAGCCTATTCGAACTCGATGTGCTACATCACCATCTATGTTCCCATTCTGCTGCACAAATGATCCTAGGTACTTGAACTTACTTACCTGTGGTATCACTTGATCATCGATGGTGAGCTAGCTATTCTCTCTGTCGGCTATGCCGCTGAAGTCGCAGTGAAGATACTCGGTCTTAAAACGGATTATCCTTAAGCCTTTTCTTTCTAAAACACCTCTCTACTGCTCTAGTCTCATACTCAGGGTAAGTCTAATCTCTGTAACTAATACAATATCATCAGCAAAAAGCATACACCATGGAACCGTCTCCTGTATCGGCTTTGGCGACTCGTCAAAGACAACTGCAAAAAAAATTGGGCTCAACACAGACCCTTGATGGAGGCCTACCTCCACCGGAAAGAAGTTCGTATTCCCCATAGGCATACGAATGGTTGTTTTTGTCCTAGCATACATATCTCTAATTATGTCTATATACTTCGTAGGCATCCCTCTTGCATCCAGACTATCCCAGATCAGGCTACGTGGCACACTATCATATGTTTTTTCAATTTCGATGAAAACCATATGTAAATCTTGTTTCTTCTCCTTACACTTCTCCATTAATCTACTGAGAATGTGTATTACTTTCGTAGTTGACATTCCTGGCAAAAAATCAAATTGGTTCACCGTAACCTGTGTTGCTCTCCTAATTCTAGTTTCGATTACTCTCCCCCACAACTTCATGCTATGGTTTAGCAACTTAATCCCTCTATAATTCCCACAACACTGTGCGTCTCCTTTGTTCTTATATAGGGGGACGACGGCTTTCTTTCTCTACTCATCTGGCATCTTTCATAATTTGTAAATACGTTAGAACAGAGTAGTTAACCATTGAACCCCTTCCTCTCCCTAATACTTCTATGCCTCAATGGGTATGTTATCTAGGCTGACCGCTTTAGCTCTTCCCATCTTCTTTAGTGCTCTCATTATCTCTCCTTATGTTACTCTCCGACAGTGGGAGCTATTATGTTGTGGTTGTTGTGAGAGCGTGTGTGCATGTGTCTGTATATATATTTGTGTGTGTGTGTGAATATATGCAATTTGGTATTTTGTTGCCATTGGCCGAAAATATGTATGGAATAGCCCTGGCTGCTGTTCATTTTAGAGTGAGGGGTTGTGTGAATTTCGGTCAGGGGGCTGGTGAGGCATAAGTTAGACTCAAATTTGATAAACATATGAATAGTATTTGTATAATTTTATGTGGTATAAATTTATGGTGGTGAATGGAGATTGGGCAAATTTGAATTGTTATAAAGCTGGGATTTTGTACAGTTTGAGGGGTGAAATAGGGTTTGAAATGAGAAAAGATGAATTCTAGTAGTAGGAGGCAGTGACCGGCAGCAACGTGTGAGACACAAGTGTCGGCCAAGTGGCGGCGCGTGCACAGGTGCTGACTTTTAGGTGTTGATTGTGCTTGCTGGCTATGGGATTATATGTTAGAAAACATGAGTGGTGTGGAATACTGAAGGGGGTCGAGGGGTATAGAGGGAGGGAGAGTAAAACACGGGTTTTTTGAGAGTGGAGGGGGCTGGGCCGAGGGTTTGGGGCTGGGGAATTGTCACTGGTCACTCGAGCAGTAGGGGGTCGAGGGGGGATGGGGTGAGGGTAGGTGAATTGGGTAATGGGTTGGGAAAAAAGTGGGCTGAAGGAGGTACGTGTATGTATATATGTGTATATGCACACGTATGGGCATGGACATGTATATGTATATACATACATGTGATTATAGGTTAATAGGATATCGAACGTGAAAAGTTAATACTTGATGTGATCGCAATTGATATTTGGATATGTGTATTTGCATATGATCGAAATTGATTGTTCAAAAATATTTCGAGAATCGACCTTTGAAAACCTTTTTAAAATCGTGCATCACATATTTTGAAAATCAACCTTACAAGGGAAATATGTCATTAAGTTGGATTAGTTCCAAACAAACGGACCGTCTGAGCACATATGACTATATCGATAGGCCGTTCGGACAGATATGACTGCCAATTGGGTTGTCCAATGTATGATCACAAGGTAAGTACAGTGAGGCTACTTGCTGGGGCGAAGCGTCTCTCATACGATGCTTTATCGTGGATTTTCAGATAGACAAGATTATGACTTAGTATACGTCGAGGAGGACTCGGAGTGGATGTTTTGATGCCCGAGGTTTACGTGAGGAAACTTTTGCAGGTTTTACCTGAGAAATTTTATGGGTTTGGATTTATTTTTGGAGATTTAGTAGTTTTATCTACGTTAGACATTTGTATTTGTTTTAGTATTGCCTAGTCTTATACATCTATTATTGATGATTATTTCGACTTTTTTTTCATGACTTCCGCTGCCATCAGTTTACGTCACTTTACTCATGTATAATTGATTGGTATCGATGTCTTGTATTTGTTTTTAGCAAAATACGACGGATGAGTCGTTTCGAATACTAAGACTCGAGATGGGTTGCTAGTTGATGTCTTTTTTCTTCGTTTTTGGGAGACAGTTTAGATGTCGACCTAAGATTTTCTTTATATCGTTTAGCCTTTGTACCACTAAAATATTTTACTATTGAATGCTGTCTAAACCCTACCTGTCTAGCAGATCGCTTTGACATCTTCATTTCGAATAGGTAAGCTAATTGGTTTTTAAATTTTTAGACACTGGAAATTCGCCGGTACGTGACTGCGAATTAGGAAGCTGCATTGTGTTTTATTTCTTTTCTGGGTGACCACAAACATAGACCAACAAAAGATAATGTAAAGTGCATATTTTATTTTCAATGACTTATGGTTAATGTAAAATACAAAGCATACGATAGTCCACGAGGACTCTATGACCAGATATTATTTTCAAAGTGTTATAAGAATTAAAATCAATTTTACTGCAGAATGACTTGTACAACTGCAAGGCTTTTGACATTTCTTCTAAAATGATATACACATCAATCGATTGATGTACTTAGTTTGGAGAGTGATGTACACATCAATCGATCGATGTAATGAGTTTAGAG
This sequence comes from Eustoma russellianum, assembly GCA_036186865.1. Taxonomy (NCBI): domain Eukaryota; kingdom Viridiplantae; phylum Streptophyta; class Magnoliopsida; order Gentianales; family Gentianaceae; genus Eustoma; species Eustoma russellianum. The sequence goes on from AP025058.1 coordinate 10,773,924, forward strand.
ATCGATGTCAATTTTTCTATTTTGTGACATTTTCAATTTAATGAAATCGATCTCTCCACGTCATTGATCGATACTGGAAATTGTACTCTTAATTATGCACATTTCTTATATACATTTTACTGACGTCTCTGTTTTAGAGATCGATTTATACGTCGATCGATAGACATCATAGGTTAGAAATCAATGTTCTATTTTCACTTCGCTTGATCGACCTATGTAGACATCGAAATGGATAGTGTGCTCCTAAGTATGAACGATGCTAACATAAATCAACCGATGCCTACTTTTAGACATCGATGTAGACATAGATCTATCTACATAGAGATCGACGTATACATTGATCTCAGTTTCAGATATGTATGCAGAGATCGACACTACTATCTTTATTTTTCAAGCCTTTGTCATTTTCCATGTATAGACAAATCTTTTGTCCTCTTTTCATGCATCTTTTAAATTCATCAAATCATTCATAATGCAACAGTGTTAGAGTGTGTATCATGTATATCAAAGATTTTATGCGAATCTTGTGGAAATAAGCTTAGCCGACGTGTACAGAGCTCAGCTGAGATGTACCGACCTTAACATAGTAGTTGTCGTGCTAGAAGAAATAACACAAATGACTAAAATAAGTCTGCAGAGCTGAGCTTACTTGAGTATAGGAGTGGATGAGCTAAGTAAGAATAGACGTAGTGAAGCTGTGTTGAACTAACAAAGTACTATTGTCGTGATGAGGCGATCAAATCAGTGAAAGGAAGAGCTATGGTGAAGAAAAGCACATAACTATGAGTAACCGAGGTGAAGAAAGGTAGCAAAACCAAATCGGGGTAAAGATGTACTGAGTCGAAGTGACAAGGTGAAGCACAAGTAGCAGCATAGCTAAGGAAGAGCTACAACACTTTGTCTAATATAACTTAGGACTCTTACTATACATAGTTCTGAGCATAACAGGTAACTAGCCGTTATCTTGTAACTATTAGAAATCATTGTAGATAAACGGTAGCCACTGTACAAGTTGGAAAAAGAAGCCATAAGAGGCAGAAAAACTCCTACATAAGTATAGTATCTTTGTAAATTAGATTCTTAACTTAAATGAATTTGTAATTCTTTCAATCTCGACATGATATCAGATCTCATCTGATTCTTTTTAGCTACCTGCTGTTTCTTCTGCAAATCCATAAAATTCTTTAAATGGTTACACCCTTCAGCTCAACTGAATATATAGAGGCCACTTCCACTTCGGATCAAGCGTCAGGAGTGGTATGCGGTCCTCAACTTGTAATGATTCCTCCATTGTCATCACCAGCCACAAGCTAAATTGAGATAACTACCTCTCATGGTCTCGAGGCCTGTAAATGTTCACCACCATCAAAGGGAATGAGGAATACTTATATGGAACAGTCACGGGTGCATTTGAAAATTATGCAAGCTACCGGCTGTGAAAGTCAGAGAACAACATGTTAATTTCGTGGTTATACGTTTTGTGCAGCCTAATATTTTCGATGACTTCATGATGTAATCTGGGATGAGGCGATGTACTCAAAACAAAACATCTCCGAGCTCTATGAGATCGAACGTCATCTTCATGAGCTTAAACAAGGTAATCTAGAGGTTCACAAATATTATACTCTACTGACCAAGGCATGGCAGCAGATTGACTGCTTGGAAACACATTAGTGGTCTTGTATCACTGATGCTGGTCTATATAAAGAAATAATAGAACGGAAGCGGGTCTTACTAAGCCCGTGCCTTGCCAGCACTTTCAAACTCAATCTAATAGTTTAGATATCCACGCACAGATGTTCTCGAATGCGCTTGCTGTTTGAGACACTATTCAACGTCTCTAGTAGGCCAACATCCTTGATTCCTTCTCGGAGACCCACCAAAGTACGAAAGCCAGGATCTTCACGCATTTCAAGTATATGAGAAATAATGGTAACCTTCTAAACTTCAACTTTCTGTTTTTAATACCTAAAATGTTTAAAAGTTCTAATGGGACTTCTTCAGAAGTTAATGGGATAGGTTCTAAAATAATCAATGATACGATAATTCTAAAAGCCGTCTTGCATGTCCCTATCCTAAGCTTCAATCTGTTATCAATGGATACACTTCATAGGGATAATAATTGCATAACCAGCTTCTGATCAAAAAATTGTTATTTTCAGAAAAACAAAATGATGAGGATGATTGGCTGTGCTAGGAATATAGCAAGCTTGTGCACACTAGAGTCAGACAATATAGCCTTAATTAGCACAACCAATACGCCAAATGATCAGAATACCACTAGTATTTTGTACCCTAGAAATTCTTGTGTAGAGGATATTTTTCTATGGCATAACAGATTGAGTCTTTCCAATTTTATGCATGAAAATGATATATACAATCAGACTTCACGTACCTATACTCCACATCAAAATGGTGTCGCCAAAAGAAAAAACAGACAGCTGTTTGAAGTAATCAAAACCATTATGTTTGAAATGAATGTACCTAAATAGTGATGGGATAAGGCCCTGCTAACAGCCACATATTTAATAAATAGAATACTGTCCAGAACTTTATCTTTTAAAACTCCTAAAAAAATACTTATCAGACACTTCTCATACACTAAGCTACTATCGGAGTTAATATTCAAACTATCGGATGTGTACCATATAAACACATTTAGCCCGCCCAAGGAGAAAATTAGATCCTAGATAAATTAAGTGCATTTTCTTGGGATATCCTGGTTCACAAAAAGGATATAAGTGTTACTACCCAATTAATAAAAGTACGTTTGTGACATTCGATGTTATGTTTGATGAAAAACATGCATTTTATAATTTATTAGCTAAAAAAAGATTTAATGCACAATGAATTTTGGAAAATAATAGACAGTATAAACAACACTCAATCTAGTCCATTCTTGCAAGTATACTCGAGCTCAGCAGCTCAACCGATCTGCAAACCGCATGTCCGTAGCTTGGTACCTCATGTCAGCACGACTGATTCTTAGCCCAAAATTGTTTTACTTATGACCTCCAATAATCCGAAAGTCATGGGATAGGGCAGCCAACTTATACAACCACACACGCACAACCCATGACAGAAGAAGGGGGCTTTACCGAAGAAACTCAAATTGAATATGAAACTGAATTCGAAATAGATGACAGACCAATGGCATTAAGGAAAGAACAAGAAAATGCACTAAGAATCCCTTTTATACCAAATACTCAATAGAAGAATCCATATCCTATAATAGGTTGAATCCAAAAGTTAGGACATTTTGTATGCTCATTTGATAATAAAATCATACACAAAAATTTAGATGAAGCACTAAGCCGACCTTAATGGAGGAATGTTGTGCATGAACAAATGAATGCCTTAGTAAGAACTAAAACTTGGGAACTAACTCCCAGCTCAGCAGCTATAATTAGGGTGTAGACGGATATTCACAGTTAAATATAACAGTAATGGAACTGTGAATAAATATAAACAAGATTATAGGCCAAAGGATTCACAAAAACATATGACATAAATTATTTAGAAACATTTGACCCAGTTGCTAAACTAAATTTCATTAGAGTCATTTTCTCTATAGCTGTTAACCATGATTGGGAACTATATCAACTAGATGTAAAATTTGTATTCCTTAATGAAGACTTGGCTGAGGAAGTCTATATGTGTATACCACCATGGTTCAATGATGAAACCAATAAAGATAAAGTCTGAAGGTTAAGGAAATCTCTACATGGCTAAAAAATCACCAAGTCCTTGATTTAAAACATTCACTAAAATTGTGAAAGACTTGAAATTTACCCCAAGACATAGTGACCATACACTATTCACCAGAATTCAACTAAGGGGGAGCTAACTACTCTAGTAATGTATGAAGATTAAATCATAATAAATGGGAATGATAACCATGGATGAGATAGTATTAAGACATAACAATCTAAGTAATTTGAAATGAAGGATCAAGGTAAGCTAAGATATTTCTTTGGAATGGAGATCGTTAGGAACAAAGAAATAATGTATCTATCCCAAAGAAAATACGTATTTGACCTTCTAAAGGAGGTTGTTCTGCTTAGATGCAGACCTTCAAGCACCCCTGTAGAACTCGAACATAAGCCTAGAGATCAGTTGGACACTACTCTGACTGATAAACTTAATCATCAAAAACTAGTTGGAAAATTAATTTACCTATCACATACTAGGCCTGACATTTGTTGTGCGGTGAGCTTTATATCTCAATTTATGCAGAATCCTACTAATGAAAATCTCAAAGCTGCTTTAAGAATTATCTGGTATCTTAGGTTTGCACCAGGACAAGGATTGTGTTTCAAGAAAAGTGCAAAACAAAGTGTTAGGATGTCTACAGATGCAGACTGAGCCGGATCCAAGTTGACATGAGACCAACAACTGCCTATGGAACCTTCTTATGGGGAAACCTAGTTACGTGGTTGATCAAGAAACAACTAGTTGTGTCAAGAAGCATGACAAAATCAAAGTTGAGGCACATGAATTAGAAATCTGTGAAGTCATTTGGATCAGAAGAGTACTTGAAGATCTCTATATAGTGGAACGATAACCTATCAAAGTTTTTTGTGATAGTATCTCAGTAATAAGTATGGCCGATAATCCAGTTCAACATGATAAGTCAAAGTATGTAGAAATAGACAGACATTTCATCCACGAAAAAATAGAAGGAAATGAGGTCAGTCTAGTACACGTCTTCACCAAAGATCAAATTGCAAACATCTTAACGATGCCAGTTTAAACAATTGATTTCCAATACTTAGTATCCAAGCTTGGTTGTATGACCATATACGACTAAGCTTGAGAAAGACTGTGGAAACAATCCCAGCTGAGGTGTGCCGAGCTCAGCCGAGGTGTACGGACATGAATAAAGTAGTTGTCGTGCTGGGGAAAATCAGACAAGTGATTGAAATAAGTCAAACAATCAGAGTTGAGCTGAGCTGAGCTGAAGATAGGAGTGGCTGAGCTAAGTAGGAATGGACGAACTGAAGCTATGGTGAACTGACAAAGTACTACTGCTGTACTGAGGTGATCAAGGCCATGAAAGAAAGAGTTGAGGTAAAAAGGAGCACATAACTCGGAGTAGCCGAGGTGAAGAAGGATAGGAAAACATAACTAGAATAAAGATGTGCTGAGCCGAGGTGACAAGGTGAAGCACAAGTCAGACAGCAAACCGAAGGGAGAGCTGCAACGCTTATCTAATATAACTTAGGACTTCTACAGTACATACTTTCGAGTAGAACAGGTAAGTAGTGTTACTTTGTAACCGTTAGGAATCACTGTACACAAATAATAACCATTGTACAAGGGGAAAAAAGAAGCTATTAGGGACAGAGAAACTCCTACAAAAGAAGTATAACTTCATAAATTTGATTCTTAACTTGAATGAATTTTCAATTCTTTCAAACTCGGCAAATCTTGTAATTACTAGCCAACTGTTTATGTATGCTTTTGTCTATTTGCTTTTGTGTGTGTCATGTTCTGTGAGACATCAATACAAATAGGAAAAATTCCTACATGATTTTTTTAAAGCATCACCAAGCAGCGAAGCATGGTTGACATGTTCATGAGAGTTGATACAAATTCATCAAAACTGTGGAAGTAAAACCAGATTAATAACTTATCCTTCTGTAACTTTTGTTGGAGAAATCGGAAATAAATTGAAATGGGCCAAGTTGTAAACTATTGTTAGCAATATAGTTTGAGGTAAGTTATAATTACTTTTCATTAATGACAAATGAAAACTAATAACTCTTAATTATCTACGTAATGAGTAGATGATTTTAGGGTTTGGAATCACTCAATTAAGATACCGGATGAATAAGAAATTAATACTCAAAGTAAGGATAAAATAATTTAAAATTCGATTGCTTAAAAGTTATTCAAATTTTAAAATATGTTACTTAACAATATTTCAAATTCAAAAATCAGTTACTTAACTGTAATTCAAATATTCGGTTACTTAATCGTAATTCAAATTCGAAAAGTGATTATCTGTTATCTGATCTAACGGTGGCAATCTGATCCGACGGTTGTGGTTAAACTGTCAATTCACCACCCTGATCAATTTTCCCCTATAAATAGTGGCCTAGCTGACCTCTTTGGTCACTCATTAAAAATCTGATTTTCTCCTCCTCTCCTCGTCCGTATACACGTGCTCTTCTCCTCTCCTCTCCTTCTATATTTGCATCAAGTTTGAGAAGTTCATGGCCTCTTATAGGTTTTTAGAGTTCATAAGCTGCAGTGCAATCATCTGAACTTACTTCTGTCGTATCCGGGGAGACGATTGCTCCATCTGGTTGGGCACATTATACTGGAGCAATATGTCTTAAGGACAGAGTACTGGACTCACTTCGGATCTCTGCTTAGTTGAGATGTGAAGGTTATTGCCAAGCTGAGCTCTGCTTTGTGCTGAGCCCAGTTGACGGAGAAATCATAGCACTGTTGTTGTACATTTTTGTTGTGCTGAGCTCTGATGTGTGCTGACCTCTGCTGTATGGATGAGGATATTCGTTGTCCTACAACATTGTCATGATAAGCTCTGTTCGGCTGAAGCGGCTGAAAGCACAACTGTTGGTTGTTGTGCTGAGTTGCCAAGGTTGGCGATTCGGTGATCAGTCCAGAACACAAATACAATTGCATTGACTGGACTGGTTTGATCTGTCTGATCAGTTTGACTTTAGTTCAGCTCGGCTGGAAGGTTGAAAGCACGAACCACTGTTCTAAAGTGCTGTTTAGTTCTTGTCGATAGGTCGGCTGACTTTTCAGGATGGAAACTCAATTGCGCCTTCTAAACTGTCTTGACTCAGTAGATCAGTCCAGCCTACCCTGAGCTCGGCTGGTCGGCCAGTAATGTATAGAAGTCAATTTTGTCTTATTTTAATAATTCTCAACACTCTTAAGACGTATTCGTTTTGATTCTGTATTGATTCTTGTTTGTTTATGATCTTACAGAAACAAAATAAAGAACGCGAGTTCAAGATCAATTCAAGGCGCAGACGTGCACAGCTCTGCTCAAATGGCACCAAATGTTAAGGTGCCGAAGACTATTCCTGCATAGGGTCCTGTAGTGGCCCAAGTGGAGAAACCGAAGAAGTTCAATAGGAGCTTCTTCAAACTCTAGAAGCAGAAGATGATGTTCTTCTTGACTTCCATGGGGTTGGCTTCTTTCCTGACTGAGGACCCGCCTGTGGGGGTTTTTGAGGAGGACCAGACACAAAATATGGAACACAAACTCTTTGTTGAGGCATGGAACCTCAATAATTATGTTTGTTTGAGCCATATTTTGGGGTGCCCAGACAAATCCTTGTACTGTTTGTACTGCGAGTACAAAACCGCAAAGTCTTTGTGGCAAGCTTTGGAAAAAAAACCATACAGAAGATGCCGGTACTAAGAAATTCATTGTCAACAAATTACTATATTTCAAAATGTATGATTCTTGAACTGTCGTTTCTTAAGTTGAGGAACTTCAGATGTTGGTAGCCGAGATGGAAGAGGAGGGCATGTTGCTTAGTGAATCTTTCGTTGTTGTTGCAGTGATTGAGAAGCTACTGCTTTTGTGGAGAGAATTCAGAAGCTATCTCAAGCATACAAAAAAGGAGATGACATTGGAAGATCTTATTGTCCACTCCGCATAGTGGAATACAATCGCATATTTGAAAGAAAGCCAAAGACAAATCCTGGTTAGGCCAAGGCCCATGTTGCAGAGGCTAAGAAAAAGAAGGACCAACTCAGGGTGAACAAGAAAGACAAATAGATCTCCAAGAAGTTCACCAAAAAATGCTACAACTGTGGCATTTAGGGGCATCTCAGTAACGAGTGTAGAAAACCCAAGGAGAAGCAGACCAGGGCAAAGGCGAACATCGTTGATTTCATGGATGGTCTGAACCTCTATGCGGTAGTTTCAGAGTGCAACGTTGTGGGGAACATACGCGAATGGTGGCTTGATACTGGTGCCACAAGATATGTCTGCTCCAGCAGAGAGATGTTCATGGAGTACTAGCCCAGGAACAATGAACAACTTTACATGGAGAACTCGGCCTCATCTAAGATCGAAGACGAGGGAAAAGTTGTTCTGAAGCTCATCTCAGGGAAGCATCTGACTCTGTAGAATGTGCTACACGTTCCCAACATTCAGAAGAATTTATTATTTGGATCTCTTCTAGTCATGTATTTGGGGAAGGGTACTTGTCGAATAGGATGCTTAAATTGAATGTCATCACTTTTGTGCACAAAAGAAATTTGCCCACCGAGGCTAATAATAATGCTTCCTCTTCTGCTTACATGCTTGAGTCTTCTAATTTATGGCAACTTTGTTTGGGACATTTTAATTATAAGTCAACACAATGGATGGTTAATCTTGACTTGTTGCCCAAATTAAATTTTGATAATGAAAAATGGCAAATATGCGTTGAAGCGAAGATGGCGAAGGCACCATTTCCTTCAATAGAAAGGAACACTGAACCTTTTGATTTAATTCATGCTAATGTGTGTGATTTAAAATCTGTACAAACGAGAGGTGGTAAAAAGTAATTTGTAACTTTTATCAACGATTGCACACGATAATGTTATGTCTATTTGCTAAGTAGCAAAGACGAGGCCCATGATGCTTTCAACTTAGCAAACAAATTAAAGCAATTCGTAGTGATAGAGGTGACGAATATAACACACTGTTTAATTAATTTTGTTCAGAACATGGCATTATTCATAAAGCGATTGCACCATATTCACCTCAATCGAATGGCATGGTTGAACGCAAAAACCGTACTCTAAAAGCGATGATGAATGCTATATTGATAAGTTTTGATTTACCTCAAAACTTGTGGGGGAAGCATTTCTCTCAGTCAAAAGTCATTTTAAATAGAATTCTATCTAAGAAGATGAATGAAACCCCATACGAGCTTCGGAAAGGCCACAAGCCCTATCACAAATACTTGAAAGTGTAGGGGTGTCTGGCAAAGGTTGCTGTATAAACAAAGACAAGTTAAAATCGGACCTTAAACAGTTGATTGCACATTCATCAGATATGCAACGAACAATAGTGTATATCATTTCCTGGGACACAAATTGGGTATTCCTGACATACATGAAAACATTATCATGGAGTCAAGGAATGCAGTGTTCTTTGAAGATGTCTTTTTGAGGAAAGACAAAAATAAATAAGAAAAAAAATGGTAAGGGAATCCGTGAGGCGACTCCTCAAGGGCATGAGGAGCTCCATCAAATCAAGCGTGCTAGAATGCCAACTTCGTTTGGACTGGATTTTCTAACCTGTATGGTAGAAAATGAGCTAAGAAATTTTTCTCAGGACATGTCAACTCCAGAAGCTCCATTCTTGAAAAAGACAATCAACAGTGAGATAGGTCGTTTCTTCAGAATCACACTTGGGAGTTGGTTGACCTTCCACTAGGAAGTAAACCAACCAGATGGAAGTGGATTTTTAAGAAGGAAATGAAAGAGGATGGGTCTATCGAAAAGCACAAAGCCAGGTTGGTAGCTAAAGACTATCGATAGAAGGTAGGCTTTGACATTATTGACAACTACTAACCAGTAACTAGGATCATTTCTATAAGCGTGCTAGTTGTTGTTGCTACAATCTATAACTTGGAAATCCATCAGATGGATGTAAAGACTGCTTTTCTGAATGGTGAGTTGGATGAAGAAATTTATATGGAACACCCCGAAGGGTTTGTGGTTCTAGGACAAGAGTCGAAAGTCTGTAGACTTGTCAAGTCGCTATAGGGACTTAAGCAAGTGCCTAAACAATGGCACTTGAAATTTGATGAAGCTATGTTAGCAAATGGTTTCAAGATCAATGAGTGTGACAAGAGTGTTTGCATTAAGAACACACAAAATGCATATGTGATAGTATGTTTATATGTAGACGACATGCTGATCATGGGGAGTACTCAGCACATCATCTTAAACACAAAGAAGGTGTTGACGAGAAACTTCGATATAAAGGATATGGGTGTTGCCAACGTTATTCTAAAAATTAAAATCTCTAGGATAACCGAGGGATTCGTACTGTCACAAACTCATTATATTGTCTCTATTTTAAAAAGTTTCAATATGCTTGATGTTAAACCTGTGAGAACTCCACTCGACTTAAGTATACACGTAAGGAAGAACCAAGACGAGCCAGTAGCTCAATTGGAGTACTCGCAAGTAATCGATAGTCTAATATACATAACGAATTGTACAAGGACACACTTAGCATGTTAGTAAACAAATTGAGTAGGTTTACCAGTAATCCAAATGATAAACATTGGAATGCTCTGGACAGAGTAATGAGATACTTAATGTATACAATGAATCTCGGATTACATTAATCAAGATATCCAGCAGTGTTGGAAGGCTATAGTGATGCCAACTGGATATCTGACAGTAAAGATTCTAAGTCCACCAGTAGATATTTATTCACTGTGGGTAGAGATGATATGTCGTGGAAATCCACGAAGCAAACGTGCATAGCTCGTTCTGTGATGGAACCAAAGTTTATAGCACTTGATAAAGCCGGAGAAGAGGCTGAATGGCTTCGAAATTTCATCAAAGATGTGCCATGTGGCCTAAGCCTATCGCTCCTATCAGCATACACTGTGACAGTCAGTTGGCTATAGGATGAGCTCAAAGCAGCATCTATAATGGTAAGTCTTGACACATACGTCAGAGACACAATACCATTAAACAGTTGATCTCTAATAGCGTGATTTCTATTGATTATGTAAAATCAAAGGAGAATCTTGCGGATCTGCTTACAAAAGGCTTGCCTCGAGATCCGATGTCAATTTTGACGAACGGAATATGACTAAAACAATAATGCATGAATCTTTGTAACGTTAACCCAACCTTGTTGACTGGAGATCCTTGAATCTTGATTCAATGGGACAACTAAGTTTTGATGTTCAGTGAGCACTTAGCCATTCTGTTAAATAAAAGTACTGTCTGCAGTGAAATGAGGGTAAGACTGGTAGAGAAAAAATACTCAGTTTCGAGAAATGCGCAGTCAAGAGTAACACAGATACATTTTGTAGTAGGATTGTAACACTGGTATCCCTTTTGTTGTGTAGCATAGCCAACGAATACACACTTATTGGAACAAGAATCAAGCATGGTGCGATGTGTTTTGGGAATATGAGTGTAAACCGAGCACCTGAAGACTCGTGGTGGGAGGGTGAGAATAGATGGTATATCAACCTGGGTAGACAAGATGTGTAAAGGGGTTTTGAACTCGAGGACCTTTGTGGGTAACCAGTTTAAGAGATATGTGGACTTGGCAACTGCTTCAGGCAAGAAAAATTTTGGAACATTGGACTCAATCATCATGGCCCGGGTCATCTCAAGAATAAGTCGATTCTTGCGTTCAGAAACCCCATTCCATTGAGGATTATGTGAACACGACGTTTGATGAAGAATACCGTGGTGTCGGAAAAACTGTTGGAGATTACTAGACATGTACTCACCCCCATTGTCTCTTCTAAGAATCTATATGTTTTTATGGTACTGAGTGTGGATCATTTTGTGGAAGTCTCGGAAACAGGCATTGACTTCCGATTTGTGTTTCAGAAAATAAACCCACACCATACGAGAGAAATCATTTATATACAGCATAAATTACTAAAATCGTTGTGGAGTGGACACCGGAGCTGGTCCCCACACATCAGAATGAACAAGAGAGAAAACTTTGTCAACGCATGTATTATTTGGTCAAAAAGTACTTTTATGCTGTTTGGCACTGATACAAGTGTCGCAATTAAAATGAGATACTGATTGTTTAAATAAACTAAGAAAGAGTAACTTAAGGTAGCTGAGGGAGGGATGACCCAACCGACGATGCCACAACAAGAGTTGCCGAGGGACCGTTCTGTGGGCAAGCATAGACTGACCTTGTTGGACAACATCGTCAACATAGTAAAAGCCTCCACATTTAGTGCAACGCCCAATGATCGCCTTCGGTGAAATGTCCTGAAAAGGCAAAAACGCGGGTATATGAGTATGGCACAGTTAAGTTGCTGGGTAAGTTGACTAACAGAGAGTAATTTGGACGACAAATTTGGAACATATAAACAATCTGGTAAAGGAAGGTGAAAACTTGATAGAGCCGGTGCCTTGAACTGCAACTGATTCGCCACTGGCGGTTTTGATTTGGGTTTTATGGGGACTGTGGAGGGTCACAAAATCATTAGGGTCAAAAGGCATTGTGTAGGTTGCTCCACTGTCTAAAATCCAACTGGTGTCTTTTGAAAGGGGCACGGGTTATAGAGCATTGTGCTTGGGTTTGTGGACTGGTGTGTAGAAGAGTTTAGAGGTTATAGGGATATTATGGGAAAAACGGCTGCGGAAGGACTAGGATTGTAATTAGTGGCTGAGGGAGGGGCAGGGTTGTAATTAGCGGCTGCGGAAGGACCAGGTATACTGGCTGATGATTCACAGGACTGTGATGCACTGGTATCTAAAGGAAAATTTCTCTCATAAAACACCACATCTCTAGAGATTATTATTTCACCAGTATCTGACCTTTGCAATATGTATCCATTGGTAATTAATGAGTGTCCCAGGTAAAAACAAGGTATTGCCCTTTTATCAAACTTTGATTTATTGGTGGAAATGTTATAGGCAAGTGCAAGACAACCAAAGGTTCTCATGTTACTGTAAACTAGTTTGGTGTGATATAGTAGCTCATAGGGTATTTTCTGACTGAGAATGGGTGTGGGTAACAGATTAATGAGGTAAACGGCATGCTGAACACAGAAGCCCCAATAGGAGTCAGGCATTTTTGCATGAAATCTTAAAGCTCCCCCAATTGTAAGTATATGTTGGTGCTTCTTTTCAATCACTCCATTCTGTTGAGGAGTATAAATGCAAGTGATCTGATTATTGGTGCCTTGTGTTAAATATAACTCTTTCATTTTGAACTTCATGCCATTATCAGTTCTAATTATCTTAATATGTGAGTTGAACTGAGTACTCACATAATGAAAGAAACTGTGCAAAATCCTTCTGACCTCACTTTTGGCTTTCAACAAATACAACCAAGTAAAACGAGTACAATCATCCAATATAGTAAGGAAAAATTTTTGGCCATACAAAGTAGGATGTCTATTAGGTCCCCATATGCCTATATGAATTATTTGAAAGGGAGATGAGAAATAGAAGTGGAAGTGGGAAATGGGGACGTCTTCAGTCTTGCCATAGGACAAACTGTACACATACCATGCATTTCAAAGACTACAACAGTGGGATACTGCTTCTGTACTTGTTGCATTCTTGCATAGGAGGCATGCCCCAGTCTGGCATGCCATAGGTAGGATTCTGAATCTGACTTATTGATGGCAGTGAGTAAGTAGGCTGATTGAGTTCAGGAAGGCAACACTAATGAATTGATATAGTAAAGTCCATTGATTTTCTTAGCTAAACCAATCGCCCTCATGGACAATTGATCCTGAATCAGACAAAAGGAGTTATGAAATACAATGAGTAGTTGAGGACAAAAAGTAAGCCTGCTTAGAGAAATCTAATTAAACAAAAAAGAAGGAACATATAGCACATTTTCAAGTACCAATTCACTATTGATTCTTGTTGTGCCTATATGCGTGGCAAAGACTGTAATGTATTTGGAAGTTTAATAGGAGCAAGTACAATAGGTTTGCAGGAAATGAAAACAGACAGAGAGCAGGTACAATAGGTTTGCAAGTACCATACCTCATCGTTAAGTCTTCCCAAACATCTATCACACTATCATACCACATTATACTTTGAGCAATCGATGGAGATACACAATTCATTATCCATGACTGAGTCATAGTATTTACTTGTTTCCAGATTTGAAATTGAGGATCTAGAGGAGTAGGTTTTGGCACTGTACCGTCTATGAAACATAATTTATTCTTTACTAACAATGCCATTTGAAATGCAAGACTCCACGAGTGAAAGTTGTGTGGAGTGAGTGGTGGTTGAACAAGAACTATAACAGGATGATCATTTGGATGAATATAGTATGGATTATTATTATGATTTTAAGTTTGATTACCTCTGAAACCAGGAGGTGGAGCAGTTGAAGACGAAGCCATCATGTGATCACTTTTAAAGCTTAGTTAATCGATTGAAACTCAAGCAAAATCTCTAATACCATGTGAAAATTACTAATCTCTCAATAGAGAGCAACAAACAGCAATCAATATTGGCCAGCAACAAGCAAACAGCCAATCATTTCGATCAATACAGTGCACAATGATTCAAATGCATTACTTGCGCACCAAAAATTTGTTGGAGAGGAAAGAGAGACGATAATGAAAGAAAGTGAATTCTTATTCTATCAACTAACTTTTACAAAGCTGAATCAGCTATTTATACAACTAATGGAACCTCCTAGAATCTAAATTCTACACGTGCGTAAACCAAATGCTTGTAACCGCTCCTCCTCCGTCACTGCACACACAGAGCTGCGTGCCTTAGCTTCTTAATCTGACGTGGCAAGTCAGCTGAATGATCCCCAGCAGCACTCTTTCAATCTAACACGTATCACACACTACAACTGATTCAACATGTCGACTACATTATCAGATGGCAGCTACACTGCGCTCTTCTGTCACAACTACCTCTGAGCGTGCCAACGTGCCAAGCATTCCAATGCATCCTGCCAACATGTCAATCATGCCAAGCATGCAAGAGTACCATGCCACCGTACCAACTATACCAAGACTTGCCACTGCCTGCCAACGTGTTATGCTATTGTGCCCGCCGTGCCAAGACATGCCTCTGTCTCACTACTCACTCTGCAACTAATCATGTTTCTCAACACATCTTACTATCGAATGATGCAATTTCACTTGAATCCAACGCTTGCTTCTATCATTTGCCTCAGCTTGTCACAATTTATAGTGATAGATTTGCTCGGGAACAACGTCATGCAGCATATTAAAAAAACGTGTCATCTTTTTTATATGTTTTAATTAGCTATAGAGAAGCTTCCATCATTGGAATCTCGTAGCAAAAAGAAAATGATGGAAGTTAAATGCAACAAGGTGTGAACAGATGTCACTTTTCGTATTTTGTGACATTTTTAATTTCATGACATTGATTGTTCCATATCAGAAATTGAAGTTAGATAGTGTACTTCTAATTTTGTACATTTCACACACAGATCGATCAACATCTGTATTCTACGGGTCGATGTTTACGTCGAGCGATCGAAGTCACTGTTCAGATATTGATGTTCCATTTTCACTTGATTGATCGACGTAGAGATCGCTATTGGAGAGTATGCTCCTAAGTTTGAAAACAAACCTAACATAGATTGATCAATTTCTATTTCTAGAGATCAATATATACATAGATCGATTTGAGTATATGACATATACATCGATCTCAGTTTTAGAGATCTATGCACAGATAGGCGTCATTATCCTTATTTTGCAAGCCCTTGTCATTTTCTAAGTATAAATCAATCTTTTCTATTCTTTTTCAAACATCTTTTAAATTCATATTTGATGATTTCAAAAGTATACGTTTTAAAAGAGTTTTGGTTTGAAAAATAATGCTTTTACCTTCTTTATTAAACAAGGCTTTTGATCTAAGTTTTGTATTAAAAAAATCTCTATTTTATTTAATGTATTCATGCACCCTCTCTACAAAAAAAAAATACCAAAACAAATAGACATCAAGTCCACCTCACATACTTCACACTCCCCCCTCAGCACATGACATACTCATATTCATACACATGTCTTGAATATACATAGCAGCCCATTTCTCACACATATCTCAAATATACATAGCAACACATAATAGTTATTTTCCAACATATATCATACTCATGTTTGCCCCAGTTCCTATATACACATATCATCAAAGTCATGTTTTCCTCATTTGCCATATATGTAAATCATTGATCATATCCCCATTTTCCCAAGTGTATTTTCTCTCTCATTTTGTAATCATCAAAAGGAAAGCGAAATAAACAGTGCACAATCATTATACTACACAGAAATATTGAAAGGAACCAATTTGCCATTCATTCAAGTCTACATGTAACACAAAATTAGTTCAATGGAAGACCATGCTAGAGTATCTAGAGAGGAGATGGGGACATATAGTCTTTGCCGGAGGAAAAGGTGAGTATGGAGATGGAAGCCATCATCTTTGCTTTGAAGTTGGTGTACATTGAGTCATGCACACCATTTTGCCCTATAGTTTAGACACCTCAGCTCTAAATCGATCTGCGTCCGTCTCAAATGTTTTTGGCATAAGCTATGGTCGTCTCAGTTTTGTGTTGGACATCAATAACCAGCTCCCTGAGGACTGTTATATCATCATTTACTCCAAAACCTACGCCCTCATCTTCTGTAGTCCTAGGAGTTGCGGGTCCTTTCCCCTATGCAATAGGTTTATCGGTAACTCTTTCCTTCCCTTTTTTCCTTTAGAACTTGATTGATGTTAGCATTGGCATAAAAGGCCTAACGAGACATCTTCTGAACATCATTGTCATCTGTCCCTATGCACAATTTCTTTATATGAGAGTACAGTAGGGGGTGACTTTTTTAGACTTAATGGATACCTCGACCACATTAGCAACGAAAATTTTCCTAAATTCAGAAGTTCCCAATTGACAAGGCGATAGGCTATGTAAAAATCAAGGTAATGCAGGAGCTTTGCAGATTAGCCATTGACACATAATGTAACAACCGCAATTAGCTCTCAATCTAACAATGACATATCGTTGGTGTTCTTTGTGGGGTGGTATCCCAAGAAACTTTTAAGTTGCTCCTCACTGACCTTGCATAGAGTCTCATCCCATTTTCATACATCAAAATCATCTAATCCCCTATTAAGAACTCCATGAAAAGCACAAATAGTTCAAACATTCAATTTGAGATACCCGACATGAATCATAGTGTGCAAAGCATAAGGAAAATTATTCAAGTATTCCACCATCAAGTTTGAATAAAAGAGTCTTGTGTACATCTTAACATTTTATTCTCTCCTTCTCAATCTAAAGGAATAGCAAATTTATGTCTCGTTTCAAATCTCCATTTTTCTCAACATCCTTAATCTCAAGCAACTTTATAGGAATATTAGCTCTTTCATTCGTCTCCCACTCAGTGAATAAGTCTTGAGCACAAGAAGAATATAGGTAAAGTTACTTCTGCCTCTAGGCTTACCCATGAGTCCTGAGAAATCAACATGTTTCATCCACGGAAAGCTATGGATAGTGTCAATTTTCATCAAGTGATCACACAGCATATGCAACCAAATCAGATTATGCACAATTAAACCAAACCAATACTTGATTCATCAATCAAGGAATAAACGCAAACTAAGGAATAAGAATTTAGCAAGAGAGAGAGAGGAACGAAGCCTAGCACCAGAAATTGAGAGGAGGAAAACTGATTTTTCTTATTGAACAAAATGTACAACAGGCGGGATTATATGGTTGGGAAGAAGGAGGCGAAATTACAAGAAAGTACAAAATAACCGCCTAGACTCAGTACATTAACCAAGGGTATAAACGTCATTTCACACTATTTAAAAAATCCCGCCAACTAACTTCTTCTTCTTGCTTCGATCCTTCGATCCCTCTTCGCACCATCAAACACCGCACGCATCTTCACCCAACTCAACCGTTTCTCACGTGCCAAGCAGCCTTTGATTCACCCATATCAACCTCCTGCGATCCTACTAAGCGCCATCCATCACTTACCACCACAAAGCCTGCTGCATTCGTCTTGTTCAGCTGCAGCTTCATCATGTGTCAACTCATTCGACCAAATGCTCTTTGGATTCACCAAGTGCTGATCACTTCCTTTATTGACACCCCCCCTCAAGCAAGGCTTGTTATATATGTTGCAAGCTCCAAGAGTTCCATTTAAACGCTCAAGCCTCTTTAAATCTAGCGCCTTAGTGAAAATATCTGCAACTTGCAAATCAGTCCTGACTGGCATCAATTTTATCACCCCATTCTTCACCTTTTCTCTAACAATGTGGCAATCTATCTCTATATGCTTGGTTCTCTCATGGAACACTGGATTTTCAGCAATGTGCATAGCACTCTTGCTGTCACAAAATACTTCAACTGGTTCCTGGTTTCTTATGTTCAAGTCCTCAGCAAGATATAAGAGCCATTGTACTTCACACACCAACGAAGCCAGAGCTCTGTACTCAGCCTCCGCTGAGGATTTAGACACTGTTGTCTGCTTTTTAGCTCTCCAAGAAATCAACGAATCACCTAGATAAACACAGTACCCCGTGACACTTCTTCTAGTTTCTGTACAGCCCGCCCAATCAGAGTCTGCAAATGCTCTCAGTTTAAGACTTGTGTTAGCTGGGAATAGAAGGCCCTGCCCTGCTGTCCCCTTAATAAACCTCAGAAGTCTGTGTGCAGCCTTCAAGTGATCCTGTGTTGGACAGTCCAGAAATTGGCTCAATTGCTGGACTGGAAATGCAATGTCTGGTCTGGTTATAGTAAGATATATAAGCTTGCCAATCAAGCTTCTATACGTAGCAACATCTAATATTCTGGGAGAGTCATCATGCGTAAACTTTGCATTAGTGTCCATGGGTGTTTTAATTGGCTTGGATCCAAGAAATCCAGTTTGTTCAAGTAATTCAAGGGCATATTTCCTCTGGTTGATTACTAACCCCCCCTGTGACCTAGCTACTTCAATCCCCAAGAAGTATCTAAGGTCACCAAGATCCTTGATCTTAAACGCAGAATGCAACTCAGTTTTGAGACACTGGATGGGAGACATACTGTTACAGGCTAGAATGATATCATCCACGTACACTAGAGCCAAAAGGAAGTAACCTGGAGCATTTCTGTAGAAAAGTGTGTAATCATTTTTGGACTGAGTGAATCCATGTCCCAGTAGAAAACTGGTTAGCTTTGCATTCCATTCACGGCTGGCTTGCTTGAGACCGTAAAGGGATTTTTCAAGCTTGCAGACAAGGTTAGGATCACTAAGTGTCAAACCTGGTGGGGGCAGCATATATATTTCTTCATGTAAATCTCCGTGTAAAAAGGCGTTATTGACATCCAGCTGCTGCAGATACCAACCCTTACTGGATGCTAGAGCCAATACCATTCTAACAGTCGTCATTTTTGCCACAGGTGAAAAGGTCTCCTGATAATCAATGCCGTATTGCTGCGTGTAGCCCTTTGCCACTAGTCTAGCCTTGTATCTATCTACAGTCCCGTCTGCCAGAAATTTAATCTTGTAGACCCACCTGCATCCAATTGCTTGCTTGCCTGGTGGCAAAGGCATCAGTGTCCAAGTCTTATTGGCCTCAAGCGCTGCAATTTCCACCTGCATAGCCTCCTGCCAAGCAGAGGAACTGGCTGCCTCTAAGTAGTTTGCTGGCTCTATGTGCATGCCAGATGCTAGAACATATGACTTGTATTTAGGTGTTAGTGATTGCAAAGAAAAACAGTGACTCAAAGGATGAGAAATGCTGGATTTTGCAGATGAATCAGAAAGAGCACATTGATTACAGTAGAATTCTTGTAAATAGGAAGGCATTCTTTTTTCCCGAATAGGTCTGCTGTTGGCAGGAATTGGTAGGTCAATGTCTATGGACTTGATTGGGATGGACTGTTGGTTGGAGATGAAATCATGTGAAGAGGAAAGAGGAGAAGTTAGAGAGGAAGGAGTGCTGCCATGAGTGGGACTGGCTTGTGGGGAGAACACAGTTGGTATAGGACTGGATGATAAGTATGGATCAAGGGCGTTTGGAGACTGTATAGAGGCTGGTGAGCAAGGAGCAGGATGGTTTTGTGTTGTGGGAAAGTGCTGGTATATGGGTTCATCATATAAAGGATCAGAGTTGGTCAGGATGGGGTCTTGACGTTTATGCTGTGGGACATGGTCTGAGCCAGGTCTGCGATGCTCATGATCCACAGATCCAAACGGAAAGCAATCTTCATCAAATTCAACACTCCTTGAAACCAGTATGTCTTTGGTATCTAGGTCTTGCAATATGTATCCTTTTGAGGTATTTGAATGTCCAAGGTATATACATCTTTTAGATCTAGGATCAAATTTCCCTTTGGTTTGGCAAGTGTTAAGGGCAAAGGCTAGGCACCCAAAAATTTTCAGGTTTTGGTATGAAGGTGGTTTAGAGAATAGCTGCTCAAATGGAGTTTTATTGGATAATAATGGTGATGGAGTGAGGTTAATCAGGTATACTGCATGCTGAATGCAGAAACCCCAGTACTGGATAGGGACATTGGATTGAAATTTCAAAGCTCTAGCCACATTCAAGATATGTTGCTGTTTTCTTTCGACAAGACCATTTTGCTCAGGGGTATAGACACAACTGGTCTGGTGGATAATCCCTTTATCAGAGAAAAAATCATTCATCTTAAATTCAGCACCATTGTCTGTCCTAATGGTCTTAATGCTTTTTTCAAAATGGACAGACACGTAAGTATGAAAACTGTGCAAAATTCTTCTGACTTCAGACTTTGATTTCATTAAGTAGACCCATGTGTATCTACTAAAATCATCCACTATAGTAAGAAAGTATTGTTGATGATACATGGTGGGGTATCTATATGGGCCCCAAATGTCAACATGTATTAATGAAAAAACGGAAACAGATTTAGAATGCGAAATAGGAAAGGGATGCTTCTTCTGTCGGGCAAGCGGGCAGATGTGGCATGGAAGAGAAGTTGAAGAAATGACAACTTCTGGATTCTTTTTTTGAACTTCTTTCATTCTGGAAAAGGACATGTGTCCAAGTCTTGAGTGCCATATGGATGATTTGGAGTCTGAGAGAGTATGAGCTGCAAGAATGGAACTAGGAAGAGATAGTTGAGTGAAATCTTTGTTTCTGTCTGGCAGTTGTAAGGTGCCGTCCAGTTTGTATAGGCCTTGATTGATTCTAGCTGAACCAATCATCTTCATAGTGTTCTGATCATGAATAAAGCAGTGGTCAGATTGGAAAAGAATACTGCATTGGTTTTCTTTTACAAGTTTGCTGAGGGAAATTAGATTGAAGTGGAAGGAAGGAATGTGAAAGACATTATGCAGCTGAAGATATGGATTGATTGTGACTGTGCCAGTATGAAGTACTTGGACAAGAGACTCTGTGGGCAATTTAACTTGCAGAGATTTAGCAGGCTGAAAAGAGTCAAAGAAGCTAAGAGAACAACATACATGATCACTAGCACCTGAATCCAAAATCCATATGTTAGAGTTTCTGTATGCAACATTACCTGCTGACTTACCAGAGGAAGGCAGTTTCTGAGCTGACATTACGGTATGCAAGGGCTATCCTCCTTCACCTTGAACTCCTCTCTCAACATGGCCTCTATTCTGGTGTTCCTTGAGCATATTCATCAGTTGCAAGTACTGCTCAGAGGTGAAATTAGGTGCTATCTGTGACGCCAGGGGTTGCTGTGACATTCCCTGTTCGTCTCCTCCAACATGCTCAATTTGCTCCATACTACTGCATTGAGCCTCTTCAAAACCAACATAGTTCACTCGTCCCTTAGGTTTATAACCAGGTGGATACCCATGCTTTCTATAGCATTTGTCCACTGTATGTCCTGTGAAACCACAGAATGTACAAACAGGACGTTTTCCACCTCCAAACCTCTGCACCTGCACATTGTCTCCTCTAACATTTCCTGAGGGTCTACCTCCAAGTATGCTTTGCTTGGATCCCTAAAAGTTAATGAAACCAGACTGGCTGTCCGCCACATTTAACACTGGTGATGGATTATTAGTGAACACAGTTTGCCCATTCGTATACGATATTTTTCTCTCAAATTTAACTGCCATAGCAAAGGCAGCATTGATGTCTGGCAAAGGACTCATAAGCAGAACCTGTGCCTTAACAGGTTCATATTCCTCAGACAGTCCTTTTAAAAACTTTATCACAAAATCATCTTCAACAAACTTCCTGATTTGACCACTGACATTGCACGTACATCTATTACATGTACAAGAGGGCAATGACTTCAAAACACTTAGTTCTTCCCAAATAGTCTTAAGCTTGGTATAGTAATCGGTGACAGATGAAGTGTTTTGCTTAATTGAGTAAAATTCTTCCTGCATATCAGAAAGTCTAAAGGCATCAGCATTTCCATACCTGAGTTTCAGATCTTTCCAGATCTCAGCAGCGCTGTCAATCCACATTATGCTCTGAGCAATCGACGGGCTAACAGAATTGGTGATCCACGAAACAACCATATTGTTCGCTTTGATCCAAGCGTTGTACTTACGATCTCCTTCTGGAGGCTTTTGCACAGTGCCATCCAGGAAGCCAGATTTGTTTTTGGCATCCAAGGCTCTTCGAATAGTTTTGCTCCAGCCATGATAATTCTGAGATGTTAGCAACGACTGCACCAGTACCAGTGACGGACTGTCACTTGGGTGCACATACACGGGATCCTCCGTAGGATCCATAGTTCCAAAGCTAATTGAACTAGAAGCCATCAACCAAACTCAATCGAAGCAGGAATCACAGAACTTCAACAGATACGCTCTGATACCATGTCAATTTTCATCAAGTGATCACACAGCATGTGCAACCAAATCAGATTATGCACAATTAAACCAAACCAATACTTGATTCATCAATCAAGGAATAAACGCAAACTAAGGAATAAGAATTTAGCAAGAGAGAGAGAGGAACGAAGCCTAGCACCAGAAATTGAGAGGAGGAAAACTGATTTTTCTTATTGAACAAAATGTACAACAGGCGGGATTATATGGTTGGGAAGAAGGAGGCGAAATTACAAGAAAGTACAAAATAACCGCCTAGACTCAGTACATTAACCAAGGGTATAAACATCATTTCACACTATTTAAAAAATCCCGCCAACTAACTTCTTCTTCTTGCTTCGATCCTTCGATCCCTCTTCGCACCATCAAACACCGCACGCATCTTCACCCAACTCAACCGTTTCTCACGTGCCAAGCAGCCTTTGATTCACCCATATCAACCTCCTGCGATCCTACTAAGCGCCATCCATCACTTACCACCACAAAGCCTGCTGCATTCGTCTTGTTCAGCTGCAGCTTCATCATGTGTCAACTCATTCGACCAAATGCTCTTTGGATTCACCAAGTGCTGATCACTTCCTTTATTGACAGATAGTAAACCCCCTCCGTAGTTCCGCCAATTCTTCTGCCTTAGAGAAATCAATTACTCTACCCCTACCCATCATATTTCTTGGAGCAGTAGGTACTCGGTGCTGTGACCTGAGACTTGAGAAGGATTACTTGACACTCCTTCACCATCATTAGAGGTTATTGGTCTCTTTGAAGTGTTCTTGCTACTTATTTTAAATTTTCTCTTAATTCAGGATATTAGGTTTGAGAGGGCGAAGAAGGATGAATAAGATGAAGATGATAAAGTTAGAATGAGGATTTTTGGAAAAGAACGGATAATAATTGCTTGAATTTGAGTGAAAGGAGTGATTTCATATATCAAAATCATGAAAGATGGATGTGGTGCAATCGAAGGTGAAGAAGATGAAATTACGAATTTTAAATTTTTTGACAGCTTTTATAGCTGCTGAACCCGCTAACTCGATTGATCACGATCTGTGTTACATTGATCGCTCAATGTAAAGATCTACATATATCTTGATCTCTCCTTAAACCACCACATTCGATCAACATGTCTAGTTTTTCAGTTTTTAGGTTTTTACTTCTTATACATCGTTTATCATATCTAATTCTGTTCTAATTGATTCAAAGGCCTAACTTGAAACAATTTTTGAACATGTGTGCTAATTGATTAGTTGGGACAAATTCAGCACAAACCCCCCTTTTTTGCACATAGTCTCCTATAAAATTATGTCTAACCTCATGAGAGAAACTTATCGCCGGAACACCCTTGTATTTAGCAATCTCCCGAGTAGGCAGAGGAACCCTGGAAGACCCAGCCACAACAGATGCAAATGACTTAGTTGCCGGCCCAGATGGCGGTGGCATTAGATTTTGCATGGAAACGATATACCAAAAGAACGGACTGAAAGTTTGATACACAGCAAAAAAGTCAATCATTACGGTTGTGAGTCGCTAAAAAGTCCGGATTATACGCGGTCGCTGCCGCCATCCTTTAACCAAAGTACTTATGTATCAGTGATATGTATATATATATGTGTGTATATGTTTATATGAATAATTACAATTTTTGGTCAGGCCGCCTTTGTCCGGCGATCTCAGTACCCCAGCCCTCGCAATCTGCCCTCCGTCAATTGAATTGCCATGGGGGCCCTTTGGCCTGGACCTCCTTCACTGCTGTCCTCCGTAGGGACTCACCACCGCTGATTCGCCCGGAACAACCGTCTCGTTTTAAGGGATGCCCTTCAATTCACTTTGCCAACAAAGAAGTAGATGCTCTGTAGCACCATTCAAATTCACTCTCGTGAATTCTTTTTGGCATGTCCGACCGGCAATGGCGACATTAAAGAAAGCATTCGACTGCGTTGGCTTCATGGGCACTGTTTGTTATAATAGTTTGTAAAGGCAATGGAACGAAGAATGAATGTTTGAGATCAAAGATGAAGGTGAAATGGTGTTGGAATAAGCAAGAATAGCTTGACTCATGACTTGGATCGATCCATGTATCAAATGGATAGATCTATGTGGCTTGAAAATGAAGTTGAGTATTCTGCCGGACATAGATCGATGACATCGATCGATCGATGTAGATCACATCGATCGATCGATGTGTCCTGGATGCAGAGATCGATGTCTGACTGAGGACATCAATCGATGACATCGATCGATCGATGTCACATACATCGATCGATCGATGTCCAGAGTGCAGGGTTCGATGTTGAACTGAGGACATCGATCGATCACATCGATCGATCGATGTCCTGACAGACGTGTTTTTCCATGGAAATTCACATCTTTTGCACCAAAAGACATGTCCAATCGCCATGCAACCTCCTTCAACGACTTCCTGGAGTTTGAGAGCCTATAAATAGGCTATTATAACCCATTAGGAAGATTATCTTGCAACATATACAATCAAGCATTCCATATTCTTCTTCTTGCTCAAGAACACTCTTGTTTTCAGAAAGTTCATTGTTTCTCAATCCTATTTGCTGAGGATTAGAGATTGTTGGCTGTTGTATCCTAGGAGAAAGTTTGCCTATAACCCTGCAGCATCTAGTGGGGGCAAATATTCCTTACGGAAAGTATATATACACGCCTCAAGCCAAGTTTCTTCTTCTTCATTCTCTCTTGTTGTTTGTCTTGTTTCCCTATCTTCTTAACAATCATAAGGAATATTTGAATATGGATTCAAAGACATTCTTGAGTCAAGAGAGCATGAAGTTGGAACGATTTGATGGTACCAACTACTTGAGATGGAAGGACAAGATGTTGTTCCTTCTGACTGCACTTCAGATTGGGTACTGTCTCGACCCAAATCTGAAGGATTTGCCAACTCCGAAAGAAGAGGACTCCGAGGAGATCAAGACTGCTTGGAGGAAGAGACATGAGGATAATATGCTTTGCCGAGGGCATATCCTCAACAACTTGTCAGATCGTATCTACGATCTATTCACGGCAACGTCATCACCGAAGGAGATATGGAACGCCTTGGAGTTCAAGTACAACAACGAAAAACAAGGCGCAGACAAATTCCAGGTGATGAGGTATTTTAATTTTAAGATGGTTGAAAATATTTCAGTCATGGACCAAGTGCATGAGTTGCAGGTCATTGTGTCCAAACTAAAAGAGTTGGGTGTAGAAGTTTCTGAGGCATTACAAGTAGGAGGAATCATTGCTAAGCTTCCTCCTAGTTGGAATGACTACAGGAAGAAATTACTGCACTCAACCGAATCCTTTTCCCTTGAACAACTTCAAAAGCATCTGCGAATTGAAGAAGAGACAAGGAGTCTTGTAAAGAGACATGTCTCTGACGATGCACCTAGAGTGCATTATGTCAAAGGGAAACTAGGGAGTTCGGTTGGAAACAAAAGGAAGAACTCCGATTATGCTGAATCCACAGACAAAGCAGAATCCAAGAAAGGCAAGAGATGCTATAATTGTGGCAAGAAAGGTCACTTGAAAAAGGACTGTTGGTTTCGACAGAAACAAAAACAGGGCGGTGATTCTCAGAATGTCAACAATGCGAATATGATAGACATTGGAACTGATCAACTGGTTGCAATGGTCTCAGGATTGCATGTTGGCATGGTAATAGAACTTCATATGGCTACGAACGAAATCACAAGAGATTGGTGGTTCGATTCGGGTGCAACAGTGCATGTATGCAACAACAAGGATCTATTCAAGACCTACCATGTTGTGGATGATAGCCAGCAGGTTCTGATAGGAAATCGCAGTGCCACAAGAGTCTTGGGTAAAGGTAGTATAGAACTGGACTTTACTTCTGGAAAGAAGTTGTTATTAGTCAATGTACTACATGTACCCGAGATTTCTAAAAATCTTGTCTCTGCTAGTCTTGTTTGTAAGAGTGGATTCAAGATTGTAATGGAGGGGGACAAAATTATATTGTCCAAGAATGGTATCTTTGTCGGCAAGGGTTATGCTTGCGACGGGATGTTTAAATTAAGTATTAATAAGAATTCCGCGGTTTTTGTTTACTCTGTTGATTCTTCTTTTTCATTGTGGCATGATAGACTTGCACATGTTAGTAATACAACTATTAAGTTCATGTCTAGGCATGCCTTAATTTCTTGTAAAGATGAAAATGAAAGAACATGTGAAGTATGCATACAAGCTAAAATGACAAAGAAACCGTTTCCGAAAATAGAATGGAAAACTGAACTCTTAGAACTTGTTCATTCAGATATTTGTGAATTGAACGGAGTTTTAACCCGAGGTGGCAATCGATATTTCATTACATTCATTGATGATGCCTCTAGATATACTTATGTATATTTACTAAGGCATAAAGATGAAGCCTTTGACATGTTCAAAGTCTATAAAATGGAAGTCGAAAATCAATCGGGATTGAAAATCAAAGTTCTAAGGAGTGATCGTGGTGGTGAATACTTTCCTCTTGAATTTAATCAATTCTGTGAGGAGAATGGTATCATACACCAGAAAAGTGCTCCATACACTCCTCAACAGAACGGTTTGGCTGAAAGAAAGAATAGGAGTTTAGTTGACATGCTAAATGCAATGTTAATAAACTCTGGTTTGCCAAAGAATTTGTGGGGAGAAGCCTTGTTAACGGCTTGTCATATTCATAATAGAATTCCTTCTAAGAAGTTCAAAGTTTCTCCATACGAAATATGGAAGAAACGAAGACCAAATCTAAGTTATCTTAGAGTTTGGGGTTGTCTAGCCTATTATAGAGTTCCGGATCCAAAGAGGACTAAGTTAGGGCCAAAAGCTCTTAAAGGTGTCTTTATTGGATATGTCGAAAACTCTAAAGCATATAGGATTCTAGATTTAGAATCCAATGTGGTTGTTGAATCTAGAGATGTTGAATTCTTGAGAATAAATTCTTAAGAACAGATTCAAATCAAAGTTCAACAAGTGAAAGTTTGAATGATCCTATTGTTGGTAATTTTACTAATGATCCTTCTAGTGTTGGTGATCCATATCAAGATTCTCCAACTGAGGTTAGGAGAAGTCAACGTGCTAGAAAGGGAAAGTATTTACATTCGGACTTCATTTCTTCGCAATCTATTACTTTCTTAGTTGAAGGTAATAGGACAAAGGTGTTTAATCAAATACCTATTGTACTAAGCGTTGAAGATGATCCAAAATCCTATAAGGAGGCGATGCAATCGAGAGATGCATCATTTTGGAAGGAAGCTATTGATGATGAGATGAATTCGTTATTGTCTAACAATACGTGGATTCTCGCTGATTTGCCTCCAAGTTCCAAAGCTATTGGATGTAAATGGGTATTTCGCAGGAAATACAATACGGATGGTTCACTTCAAACTTTCAAGGCTAGATTAGTAGCCAAAGGCTTTAGACAACGAGAAGGGATAGACTATTTTGACACATATGCTCCTGTAGCAAGAATAACATCCATTAGAGTGTTGATGGCATTAGCATCCATTAATAACTTGGTTATTCCTCAAATGGATGTTAAGACTGCATTTCTCAATGGTGATTTAGACGAGGAAGTCTATATGGAACAACCGGAAGGTTTTGTACTTCCGGGGAATGAGCACAAAGTGTGCAAATTGATAAGGTCGTTGTATGGACTGAAACAAGCACCGAAACAATGGCATGAAAAGTTTGACACTATTATTTTGAAGGATGGTTTCCGACATAATGGTGCAGATAAATGTGTATATTCCAAGTTTACAGACAAATATGGTGTTATTATTTGTTTGTACGTGGATGATATGCTTATAATCGGTACTAATATGGAAGGAGTAAATGAAACTAAGAAGTATTTAACTTCACAATTCCAAATGAAAGATTTGGGTGAGGTAGATACTATCTTAGGAATTAAGGTGTCCAAACATAGTGGGGGTTTTGCTCTTTGTCAATCTCATTACATAAACAAAGTGTTGAACAAGTTCAAACACTTGGAGATCAAAGAAGCAAACACACCATTCGATGCCTCATACAAATTGACTGGTTATACCGGTAGAGCGGTGGCACAATTAGAATATGCTAGTGCAATTGGTAGTTTGATGTATGCTATGCATTGCACTAGACCGGATATTGCCTTTGCGGTGTGTAAATTATCAAGGTATACTAGTAATCCTAGTATAGATCATTGGAAGGCAATCGGACGAGTACTTGGATACTTGAAGAGGACTATGAGTTACGGATTGTTTTATAATAATTTTCCAGCCGTGTTAGAAGGTTATACTGATGCTAGTTGGATAACTAGTGTTGGTGATAACAAATCTACTACGGGTTGGATATTTACATTGGGTGGTGGTGCTGTTTCTTGGGCTTCAAAGAAACAGACATGCATAACTCATTCTACAATGGAATCCGAATTCATAGCATTGGGTTCTGCAGGTAAAGAAGCGGAATGGCTGAGAAATCTTTTATTGGATATAGAGTTGTGGCCACAACCGATGCCAGCCATTTCTTTACACTGTGATAGCCAAGCAACGATGTCTAGAGCTTATAGTAAAATCTATAACGGAAAATCTAGACATGTCAGCCTTAGACATGATTATGTAAGGCAATTGATAACTGATGGTGTAATAGCCATTGTGTACGTCAGATCCTGTAATAACCTGGCGGATCCGTTGACAAAGAGTCTATCAAAAGACTTGGTACAGAGTACATCTTTAGGGATGGGATTGAGACGTATGGGATAAGTTCACTTGTGATAGAAACCCAACCTTGTCTAGCATACCACTAGCCAAAGGTTCAATGGGTAACAACAAGTCACAAATTGAGGTATTAAAGCACTACGATTGATCTTTAAAGAATCAAGCCGCATGATATTGATCTTTAAAGAATTGGAATGTTAGTGTTAAAGGAGGGTGAGTGTTCATTGCACTCTTAATGAAGGATTAAGAGGAATTATCTTAATCTTCACCTATATGAACATGGGAAGTGGTGCCGCTTCGACAAG
The DNA here is from genome assembly GCA_036186865.1 of Eustoma russellianum. Taxonomy (NCBI): domain Eukaryota; kingdom Viridiplantae; phylum Streptophyta; class Magnoliopsida; order Gentianales; family Gentianaceae; genus Eustoma; species Eustoma russellianum. The sequence continues at coordinate 10,803,438 of AP025058.1, forward strand.
CAATGATCTTGAAATGTTCATGAATACTAGGGGTAGCACAAGGCCATAAAGTGCGGTTTAAAATGGACTTCGATTGAGAGTGTGGTTTCATGTGTATAATGTTTCCGGTTCTAGCACATAGGAATCTGATTCAAGGCTTTTTAGCTATCATGATTTCGTTAGAACATTGAGATGTTATACTAATAAGCGGTTCAAATCGAAAGATACTTCTTAAATGCATGAAATGTCATAAGTTGCTTTACAAACTAAGTGGGGGATTGTTATAATAGTTTGTAAAGGCAATGGAACGAAGAATGAATGTTTGAGATCAAAGATGAAGGTGAAATGGTGTTGGAATAAGCAAGAATAGCTTGACTCATGACTTGGATCGATCCATGTATCAAATGGATAGATCTATGTGGCTTGAAATGAAGTTGAGTATTCTGCCGGACATAGATCGATGACATCGATCGATCGATGTAGATCACATCGATCGATCGATGTGTCCTGGATGCAGAGATCGATGTCTGACTGAGGACATCAATCGATGACATCGATCGATCGATGTCACATACATCGATCGATCGATGTCCAGAGTGCAGGGTTCGATGTTGAACTGAGGACATCGATCGATCACATCGATCGATCGATGTCCTGACAGACGTGTTTTTTCATGGAAATTCACATCTTTTGCACCAAAAGACATGTCCAATCGCCATGCAACCTCCTTCAACGACTTCCTGGAGTTTGCGAGCCTATAAATAGGCTATTATAACCCATTAGGAAGATTATCTTGCAACATATACAATCAAGCATTCCATATTCTTCTTCTTGCTCAAGAACACTCTTGTTTTCAGAAAGTTCATTGTTTCTCAATCCTATTTGCTGAGGATTAGAGATTGTTGGCTGTTGTATCCTAGGAGGAAGTTTGCCTATAACCCTGCAGCATCTAGTGGGGGCAAATATTCCTTACGGAAAGTGTATATACACGCCTCAAGCCAAGTTTCTTCTTCTTCATTCTCTCTTGTTGTTTGTCTTGTTTCCCTATCTTCTTAACAATGTTCACCTCTATTTACTCGACAAGACTCATATATTGATCCTTTTCAATCTCGAAAAGGATTACAGTAGTGTTTCTGCCGTCGCACTTGGTTTCAGTGTGGATCTCTTTGAAGGGGCTCCTAGTCTATTTACACAATCAGTCGGCTTTATTTGCCATTGTGTCTATGATCGGTACTCCAATCCATTTGGATATCGCGACACAACAACTTTTTTGGCCGTCCGTGGCTAGGGTATGTACAGAGGTTGACGTTTCAAAAGAGTTACCAGCAAAAATGCATATACAAAGTAGTGATCATGAATTCTTCCGGGTTGTGGTGTACGAAGGCGTCCTGCTTTTTTGCTCCAAATGCTGCGTGTTAGGTCATAAGTCCAGAAGTTGCCCTCTTGCAACTACCACAAAGAAACTTGCTATGCCTCAAAAGGATTGGAAGGGGAAGCTGCCATCTTCTATTGTCCCAGAACTGCCAGTCAATGCTGCGGCTGAGTCCTTGCCACAGCCACCTACTTATAGTGCTCCCCTGGCCCTGGAGGAAACACCACATCCATCATATTCACAGGATTAGGATATATTGGGTCATGTTAGTGATGATCTGCAGTAGCCACAGTGTCTATCTACGGATATGTCTCATGGACATTCGAAAACGAAGGTATACCTTCCCTTGCACTCACAGTCAAATCCTCCCTCATTAGCTGATCTTCGTAGCCCTTATCAAATTGTGTCTGATGATGTTACACGCTGTATGTCACATTTCACTCTGTTGAAGGTGGTGATAAGTTGGAGCTTGATCAAGCAAGGCTGAGCAAGCTTAACCCGTTGGATCAAGAGTGAGAATCAAGGGTCAAGATGATTAGTTGATGAGATGGCAAAAACGGTTATGAAGCGGTTATTGATGGAGGAATTGAGGCTGGCTGAGGTGCGTAGCACCATGGTGCGCAGCAGCACTTCAGAAGTGGATTTGGGGAAGAAGGCTAGAGGCGCAAATTTTAAATGATGAGAAATGACGGATATGCCCTTAATGAGACAGTAGGACTTTGTGTAGTTGGAAGGCTAGTTTAGTAATTTTAGGTTCTTTTCTTCATTTTGCCTCTACCGGGTTGTATAAAGTGCTGCATCCTGCTGCACTGCATATTCATCCAATCAGAAGTTTTTCAATTCCAATTTGCTCAGTTTTCTTCTTCTCTCTGGCAGTTATCTTTCGTATGAATTTTTTCTAGTCGTTTTGAACAATTTTGACATGTTATCAGAGCGTTGAATCTCCAACCTCTGATTTGTGATAAGTGTTGGTCCTGATCTTTGTTGTTTCTCTGGAAAATGGCTAATAACGCGCGAAACGGTAATCAGACAGCAGATGCTCCCGCTGCTAATCCTTACTATCTTCATCCGAATGATAGTCCAGCGATAATCCTTGCTCAGCCTCCTCTAACCTCTCACAATTATCATACTTGGAGTAGAATGTTTTCAATGGCCTTAATCGTGAAGAACAAAATTGGATTTGTGGATGGCACCATTGCACCTCTTAATCCAAATGATCCTCAGTACGGTTCCTGAAGGCAAGTTAACTCGATGATTCACTCTTGGATCATGAATAGCGTATCTCCTGCAATTGCTCAAAGCGTGATGTGGTATGATACCGATGCAGAGGTATGGAATGATCTAAAGAGAATGTATGGAAGCTGTGATCCTTTTAGGCTTTCTGATTTACTTGAAAAATTTTACAATATAAGGCAAGAGACAGACTGTATTAGTGATTACTTCACTAAATTGAAAGGAGTGTGGGAGGAGATGATGGCTGTAAGGCCAATTCCCCAATGTACATGTCGTGGTTGCAATTGTAATGTCACAGCCAATATGAAAGCTTATGTGGAAAGTGATTGTGTCATTAAATTTGTAAAAGGTCTGAATGAGGATTATGATGCGGTAAAATCTCAAGTGTTTGTTATGCCACCCATGCCTAACTTAGACACTGTATTTGCAATGGCATTGAAATACGAAAGGAAACTGAGTAATAGTGCTACCTCTGTACAGTTTATGAATAATCCTACTGCCATGATGTCTGAGAATAATGAAGGTGTGAATGTTAGTGTGAATGCGTTTAACAGTAGAGGAGGAGGTAACGCATACAGAAGAGGAAGTGGCAGATTTTTTCCTGAAGGATCTAGAAGGCCGCAGTACACTCACTGTGGCATGATTGGGCACGTTGAACAGAGGTGCTATAAGAAGCATGGCTTTCCCCCGCGATACAAGCCGAAGGCAAATATAACTGAAGTTCATGATGTTGAGTGTGATTCACAGCAGCATGATCAGAATGGACAGTCATGCCAGCTTCCTGCTTTGACGCAGGAACAGACTCAAAGAGTGATGTCATTGTTGAATGTCAAGGATCCTAATCAGTCTGCTGTGGCTCCAGTGAAATTTGGTGGAAGCCAAGGAGCAGTAATGTCTGCTTTATCTGGTAATGAAATAGGTAATGGTTGTGCTAACAATTTGAATATATGGATTCTAGACTCAGGAGCTACTGATCACATTACATGTAATATCAGCATGTTTCATTCTTATCAGCCTGTTCATAACATATTCATTAGGCTTTCTAATAAGACTTCAGTTGCAGCCGCACACGTTGGTTCAGTCATTATTAACCCTTCACTTGTCATACACAATGTGCTGTTTGTTCCTAGCTTTGCTTATAACCTTTTGTCTCTCAGTAAATTACTTGATGCATCATCTGTGTTAGTTCAATTCATGGGATCTTCTTGTGTAATCCAGGACCAAGTCTCACTGAAGACGATTGGTTCAGCTGAATTTGTTAAAGGCTTGTATTACTTGCAAGGTTCTCACCATGCCAAGCCAGTTTCTTCCTCATCATATCCAAAGTGTCTGTCAGTTGCTGCTAAACTTTCTGATTCTCCTGCCTTGTTGTGGAACTATAGATTAGGTCATGCTTCTATGCCTAGTATAAAGGATGTACAGAGGATTGATCCCTCCATTACTTTGCCTGACCAATTGTATTCTTGTTCTGTATGCCCGTTGGCAAAAATGAAAAGACATCCATTCCCAGTATCTCTCTGTTTCAAATTCATCTTTTGACCTCATACATGTTGACATATGGGGACCTCACAAACACTCTACTGTTTATGGCCAAAGATATTTTCTTACTGTAGTAGATGACTTCACAAGATATACCTGGCTATATCTTCTCAAACAAAAATCAGAGACTAGAGATGTAATTGAATGTTTCTGCCAATTTGTTCAAAATCAGTTTAGTAAATGCATCAAAGTGTTAAGGTCAGACAATGGCCAGGAATTCAATATGCCTAATTTTTATATGAATAAAGGCATAATTCATCAAACTACGTGTGTCAACACTCCCCAGCAAAATGGGATTGTTGAAAGGAAGCATCAGCACATCCTAAATACAGCCAGAGCTTTGAAATTGCAGTCCAATGTACACATTGGCTACTGGGGATTCTTTACCCAGTATGCTGTCCACCTCATAAATATTCTGCCTACTCCATCACTCAATCATAAAAGTCCATATCAACTAATGTTTCAGACCACTCCTTCATATCATCAGTTGAAGACATTTGGTTGTTTTGCATTTGCTGCAGACACTACACCTCACAAGTCTAAATTTGCCCCAAGGTCCATACCATCTGTTTATCTTGGTCTCCCTCACAATGTCAAAGGCTATATTATGCTAAACTTGCACACCAAATCTGTCTTCGTTTCCAGGGATGTTCAGTTCTTTGAACACACCTTCCCATTTGAAAATCCAACCACCACTGATTCGTCTTTCAACCATGCCCCTTCTATTGATACTGTTTCTAATCCTTCCTCATTAGATGGTCAGTCTCCATGTCAATAACCTATTGTCTCCTCAAAAACATCACCTGTGCCTAATTCCAGTACGCATGATGCTTCAAACATTCTCCCTGAAGATAGCAGTACTTCCAATACTCTATCAAACAGTAGCACCCCAGGTGTGGACCACTTCTCACCTGAATCCTCCCAGCCTCAAAGAGACGTTCATCCTTGCACTCGCATTGAAATTTGCTTGCCCTTACCTCATGATTTCTCTTCTAGAGTTAGGAAACCCCATAAGTATCTTCAAGATTACTATTGTAACCTTCTGCAACATACACCTTCATGTCAATCTTCTTGCTCTACTTCTCATCCTCTTGAGCATTACATGTCATTTGATGCATTATCTCCTGAGTATAGGGCATATGTTCTCATTATTAGTCTTCAGCAGGAGCCTAATTCATATCAGGAAGCAGCCAGTTCTCCTCATTGGCAGAAGGCAATGCACATGGAGTTAACTGCTTCAGCAACTAATCACACATGGACAGTGGTCTCTTTACCTCCAAGTAAGCAAGCCATTGGTTGTAAGTGGGTTTACAAGATCAAATACAACCCAGATGGCAGTATAGAGAGATACAAAGCCAGGCTAGTTGCCAAGGGCTATACACAGCAGTTGGGTGTGGATTACACTGACACTTTCTCTCCCATAGCTAAGCTTACCACAGTTAGACTGTTACTGGCTTTGTCTTCTATCAGACACTGGCATGTACATCATCTTGATGTAAACAACGCGTTCATTTGTGGTGATCTTAGTCAAGAGATTTATATGCAATTACCAGAAGGCCTCTCTTCAGATCAACCCCGTGCCGTTTGTAAATTGCATAAGTCCCTGTACAGCCTTAAGCAAGCTAGCCGAGAATGGAACAATAAGCTTACATCCTTTTTAATTTCTCAAGGCTATGTTCAGTCCAAGACAGATTATACTATGTTTACCAAGTCTACTCCTGACTCTTTTTTGGCCTTACTTGTCTATGTTGATGACATTATTGTGGCCAGTAACTCCCTACCTCATATCATGTCTTTGAAATCTTCTCTTCATCAGGTCTTCCAGATCAAAGATCTGTTAGGTCCGAAATACACTCTAGAAGGGGGGTGAATAGAGTGTTTGGCTATTTTGCGGAATTTTCTCGTTTGCTCAACTCAAAAAGATATTCAAAATCAGAGCAAGAATGGGAGATGAGAAGTAGTGAATGAGTACACCAGATATAGAGTGGTTCGAATCGTAAATGATTCTACTCAACTACCACTTTGTTTCCAAAGTGGATTTTCAACAACTACTCTTCTTATTATGAACAATAAGAACAACCACAGCAACACTTACACTAACACTTTAGTGTAAGCCAAAACAACAGCAACTTCTTGCACAAAACACACTTGTGCAACTACAGCAACTACAGCTATTAGCAAGAACAACTTCTTGCTTCCTCACAACTTCAACAAAAGTTCCCTCAAGAACTTCTCACAGTGGGTTGAAGAAATATGGTAAGGTTCACACTTTCTCACAAGTCTAAGCACAAGCAAGAGATCAAATATTTATGGTTCCTCTTGTGCTTTACTCTTTTTCTCTCAATATACAATAATGAAGATCAAAGAAAAGCTAGACAAGCTTTAAACAAATTTACAAGTATGAGAGAAATATACAACAATGGAAAATGAAGCTAGATGATGTTGAAAGTGTGTCTTTGCCTCATCCAAGCCTCCTCTATTTATAGATAAAGTTCACCACGTTTTTGAGGCTCTCCACCAAGTCTTCATCTTCAAAAATGTCAAGATAATGCCCAAATAGTCTTTAGCCACCCTATGGAGTGATTTGATCTTGGATAGCCACCCTAGAGAATCTTAGACATGTATACAATAGTCAAGGAAGCATGTAATAGATTGGGTTAAAGTCCACAAGAATTTTGAGCAAGATTGGAAAGAGAAAACATCATAAATCTCCCTTGGATTTTGTTCCAACGTTTAAAAAATTTTGAATTCTGTAGCACATCGATCGATCGATGTCTCTTATTTGAGAGACTGAAGTATACATCGATCGATCGATGTCTTGTAGCTTAGAGATCGATGTCTCACAGAAAGTTCCAGGTTTGATCATTCATACATCGATCAATCGATGTATGTTCTTCTAGAGATCGATGTACACATCGATCGATCGATGTGCATAACTTCAGAGATCGATGTCTCACAGAATGTTCCTGGATTGGTTCTGTCATACATCGATCGATCGATGTCTCTTATTCAAGAGACTGATGTATACATCGATCGATCGATGTCCTTCAGTTTAGAGATCGATGTCTCACAGTATGTTTTTCTTATTTTACTTCATATTCCAAGTGTTAGATTCCTTTTTGTCTTTTCCAAATCATCTTTTAATTTCATCAAAACTTTTCATATCCCAACATTCTCCCCCTTTTTGATGATTTCAAAACCAAGATTTAAAAGATGTTTTTGAAAAATATGTTTATGCTACCAAAGAGTTTAAGATATATGAAATTTCAATCTCCCCCTCTCTCCATGCATTTTATGCTCCCCCTCTCATTATGAAATAAGTTATTATGTCCAAAGACTCCCCCTCAACTAATTATACATCCAAATCATATTTTTATCTCCTTACACATTCAACATATACCTCCTTCAACATATACTAATATGTATCATTTCATACAATGTAATACTCAATCATGTTTTATATCAAGCAAGCAAACTATACCAAGTTATCTTAATGTCCTTTCTCAAGTAAAATATGTCGATATATCCTTCAAGCAAACATATTAAGCAAAGCCAATATATCCATCAAGCAATTTAGCATACCAATATGTATCCATCAAGCAATTTAGCCATACCAATAAACTAAGCCAATCATGACATATCCAATCATGACATATTAAACTATTAGCCATACCAATATACTAAGCCAATCATGACATATCCAATCATGACATATCAAACTATTTCTCCCCCTTTTTGAAATTATCAAAAAAACATGAAATAAAAGTAGATACGATAGTCATAAAACATATGATAGTCATAAACATACTAAGTTAAGAAACAAGGGAGATAATAGTTATGCTACTCCAGAAGTACTACGGGACACGGGGGGATGAAGGAATGATAGTCCTAATCTTCGTCCGATGAGTAAGTTAAGCCTGGGATGCATGCCTTCATCTTAGCTTTGAACCTTGCAAATTTGTTTTTCAAGGTTCCCACCTCGTGTTGAAGCTCTACGACTTGTTGTTGTAGTTCTGGAATACTTGAGCTGGGTCCGCTTCGTGTTCCTTCTTCAGATTCAGGAATAGGTAACTGTGTATCCCTCGGACCTGTTTCCTCATCAGCTGTAGGTGGCTGAGCTTCATCTTCCTCTTCTTCTATTTCTTGCTCCACTCCTTTTCGGGCTTCTTTTCTCGATTTGTTTATTTGTTGAATGTTGATTTTGTCGTAATAGTCCTTGACAGAAATTTTCTCAACTTCCTAATTATCAATCTCAATTCCCGACTTTCTGAGCATATAGTAGATGAGATTTGCATATGGAAGGGCTTTGGACTTTTTGGTGGCTGCTTCTATAACATTGGCAATGAAGATCTCTCCAAAGTTTAGTTGTTCCCTATTGGCCATTCTATAAGCAATATAGAAATCAAGATTGCTAGGAAGTTTTGCCGATTTCCCGTTGATACAGAAGGTGACAATGGCAGTTACCACCCTATATACTAGTGGCATGTCATTAGTATTTTTGGTAGGATAGAAGCCTAGAAAGCTTTTAACATGCTCTTCACTCACTTGCTATTTGTTCTCATCCCAATACCAAACTTCAAACGATTCTAAACCTTCATCTGGAACTCCAATGTATTCACAAATCATTCTACACGTCCATTCAATATGTTGACCATCAATTATACTATTCAAGGAGTAAGGAAAACCATTCACATACTCAATCCACAGATTTGCATAGAAAAGTCTAGTATACTTCTTAGACATTTTCTTCATATTATTCCAATCCAAAGATTTCTCCAATTTTGAGCATCTATCCAATCAATAATTGGACCTAATTCATTGTTAGAAGCAATATCCTCTATTTGTAACAATTTCAATGGAATTGTTGCTCTGTCAGAATTTTCCCATTCCATGAACAATTCTTGAGCTTTAAGAGTAATGTAAGCAAAAGTACCTGTACCAAAGGGCTCATCCAGAACTCCTTTGATATTTCTCTTGATCCAAGGAAAATTTTTGTAGGTGAGGTTGCTCCTAATCTGGTTCAAGATTTCAGCTTGACTGAAATCTGTTTGTCTAGGCCTAGTACTTCCACTTCTAGGTTGTGTAGGGACTTGAGACCTAGAAGAATGCCCTTGTTGTACATGGCTTGACCCTTCTTCTTCAGGTTGTGATGCCCTAGCCTTCTTGGATGTGTGTTTTGATTTTGGCATTTTCGGATTTGAAGCTTAGGGTTTGAAAAATGGAAACTAATTGAAGGGATGAAGATAATGTAGTAGAGTTTATAGATGAAATTTCTTTGATGGGGAAACTGAAGAACAGAAGAAAAACAAGGGAGGATTCGGTTTTGAAGAAAGAAAAATTCGCCAGAAGGATTTTCTTAGGGTTTAGAATGTGATTTTGATGAAATTCTGCGTTTTTAATCGTTTGCAGATGTTTTGAAATTCGTCGACATCGATCGATCGAAGTAGAGATCGATGTATACATCGATCTCTCAACTAGATACATCGATCAATCGATGTACCTGTTTTTTTTGAAATTTAATTTTTCTTACTTTTAAGCATTGTTTATCATTCCTAGTCTTGTTCTGATTGATTCAAAGGTATCGGTAGGGAGTGACTTGGTAAAAATATCTGCTAGTTGGTCATTTGTTGGAATAAATTCAATGCATACCAATCCTTTTTGGATGCAATCTCTTATGAAGTGATGCCTTACTTCATTGTGTTTTGTTCTACTATGATGAACCGGGTTTTGTGCTATACTTATGGCTGATGTATTGTCACATAGGATGGGAACTTTATCAAACTTAACATTGTAATCATTCAATGTGTTTGTCATCCAAAGTAGTTGTGCACAACATGAAGCGGCCGATATATATTCGGATTCCGCCGTTGAAAATGACACACTATTTTGTTTCTTGGAGAACCAAGAAACTAAGCAATCTCCAAGGAATTGACATGTCCCGGAGGTGCTTTTCCTATCAACAAGATTTCCGGCATAGTCGGAGTCACTATACCCTCTTAGATCAAAACAACCATTTTTGGGATAAAACAATCCAAAGTTCAAGGTTCCTTTCAAATACCTAAAAATACGTTTAACAGCAACTAAATGTGATTCCTTAGGCATACTTTGAAATCTAGCACATAAGCACACAGCATGCAAAATATCCGGCCTACTAGCAGTTAAATAAAGTAAACTACCAATCATACCCCTATATTTTGTTACCTCAACCGGCTTTCCTTTTTCGTCTTTGTCAAGCTTTGTACTTGTGCTCATTGGAGTACTCACACTTCTTCCATCATCAAATTTGTACTTCTTGAGCAAGTCCTTAGTATACTTTGTTTGAGATATATATACTCCATCTTGAGTTTGCTTGATTTGTAGACCAAGAAAGTAGTTGAGTTCACCCATCATGCTCATTTCAAATTCTCCTTCCATCAATTTTGCAAAATGCTCACAAAGAGAATCATTAGTAGCACCAAATATAATATCATCCACATAAATTTGAACAAGCAATTGATGGTTTCCTTGTTCTTTAATAAAAAGAGTAGTGTCGACTTTTCCTCTTGAAAACTCATTCTCAAGTAGGAAGTTACTTAACCTATCATACAAGGCCCTAGGGGCTTGTTTAAGTCCATAAAGGGCCTTTTTGAGTTTAAAAACATGATTTGGATAATCATGATTTTCAAACCCCGGAGGTTGAGCTACATAGACCTCTTCTTGAATTATTCCATTCAAGAATGCGGATTTCACATCCATTTGATATAGTTTGAAATCCTTATAGCAGGCATATGCTAATAGCATCCTAATAGCTTCTAACCTAGCTACGGGGGCAAAAGTTTCATCATAGTCTATGCCTTCCTCTTGCCTATAGCCTTGGGCTACTAATCTAGCTTTGTTTCTAGGGATGTTTCCTTTATCATCCATTTTATTTCTAAATACCCATTTAGTGCCAATTACGGGATGATCACTAGGTTTAGTAACTAATTCCCAAACATCACTTCTTTCAAATTGATTTAATTCTTCTTGCATAGTCAATACCCAATCTTCATCATTTATTGCCTCCTTTATGTTTTTAGGCTCAACTTGTGAAATGAAAGCATTTTCATTGAATTCTCTCCTTGTCATTATGCCTTGGCTAGTTTCACCTAATATCAACTCTTTAGGGTGATCTTTCCTGTACTTATATGAATCCGGTAAATTTGAGGTATCTCCTCCTACTTCTTCATTTTCAACATTAGGTTCAAGTGGATCAATCCTAAGGTCAATAACAATATTACCTTTTGGATTCTCAAATTTCTCTATATGGCTTACTTCAATTATTTCATCATCATCATCATCATCATTAATGTTTGATTTGTCCTCATTGAGTTCACTAAATTTTACATGAATTGATTCTTCAACTTTCATGCTTCTTTTATTATATACTCTAAATGCCTTGCTATTTTGAGCATAACCCATAAAGATTCCTTCATCCGCTTTGAAGTCGAGTTTATCCAAGTTATCTTTGGTGTTAAGTATAAAGCACTTACAACCAAAAACCTTGAAATAACCAATATTTGGTACTCTACCTTTCCAAAGCTCATAAGAAGTCTTTTTGAGAAATGGTCTCAAATAAACTCTATTTATCACATGACAAGCGCTATTTACCGCTTCGGCCCAAAAGTATTTGGGTAACTCAAATTCGTTTAGCATGGCTCTACTCATTTCTTGAAGTGTTCTATTCTTCCTTTCCGCAACACCATTTTGTTGAGGAGTTCTTGGAGCTGAGAAATTGTGTCCATACCCCTTGGATACACAAAATTCTTGAAATTCTCCATCAAACTCACCACCTCTATCACTTCTAATTTCCTTAATTGTGTCCTCTCTTTGATTTTCTAATCTCTTACAAAGCTTTATAAATTCTTGGCATGCATCATTCTTTTTAGCTAAGAACATTACCCAAGTGTACCTAGAGAAGTCATCTACCACCACAAAGGTGTAATGTTTTCCACTTAGACTTGCCGTACCAATATCCCCATACAAATCCATATGAAGCAATTGTAGAGGTTTGGTGGTGGAGATTTCACTTTTGGGCTTGAAACTTGTTTTAACAAGTTTTGCCTTTTGACAAGTGTCACATAAGCCATGGTTTTCGAAATTTAATTTTGGAAGACCTTGGACTTTTTCATTTTTGCAAATATCTTTGAAATTTTTGAAATTAATATGTCCAAGTCGTCTATGCCATAGTTGAGTCAAATCATTTTTGGCAACTAGGCAAGAAACATTTTGTGATATCAAATCATGTGTGCTAAATTTGTAAACATCATTTTTACATATAGCTTCAAAAACAATCTTATCGTTCTTTTTCACAACACATTTTCTTTTCACAAACTCAATTTGAAAATTAGCATCACATAGTTGGCTAACACTTATCAAATTATATTTAAGCCCTTCTACATATAGTACATTATTAATAGTAAAAGAAGAGTTACCAATTTCTCCATGTCCAAGGATTTTGGCTTTCCCATTGCCAAAATGCACCGTTCCACCATCTTGGAGCTTGAGCTTGATGAACAACGTTTTGTCTCCGGTCATGTGCGTTGAACATCCGCTGTCCATAAGCCATTTGGTTCCTTCTTCTTTGGCTACTCCATTTATCTTGAGTGCCTACAAAACCAAAAGATGTATGCATTGGTACCCTTTGATGGTTGGGTCCGTTAAGGTTAGTTTGTCGACCCTTAGGCTTCCAAACGTATGTCTTGCAAATCTAGCTCTACATGCTTTCTTCACATGTCCTACTTTGTTGCAATAAAAACAAGTGGGTACATGCTTTGGTTTAGAAGATGATGAATTTTGTTGTCTTTTTCTATTGTTTGCCTTTTTCTTTAAGGACTTAGGTTTAATAGAAGAAGATGATAAGTTAAATCCCAAACCGGATTTATCATTTCCAATTCTTTGATTTCCAAGTAGTATGTCTAAACTGTTCTTACCATTTGTTAGTCTTTGTAAGTCTAACTTTAGTTTCTCACATTCTTTTCTAATTTCTTTATTTTCAAGAGCTACGGTTTTATGCATGGTAAGTATGATATCATGCTCTTGAAACATCGAAATATATTTGTCATGCAAGCTCTTATTTTCTAAAATGCATTTCTTGAATTCTTTCTTTAAATGCTTATATTTCAAATTTAATTTCTCAAAGTTATCTTGCAAATCTCCTATTTCATCATGCAAATTTGAAGGGTTAGAATTTACCTCAAGATCATCTTCAATTTCCATGAGACAAGTATGTTGAGTCTTTGGATTGTCAACTATTGCACCAAGTCCAACACCTTGATCTTCACTCTCTTCTCCTTCCGATTCCGAAAGGAGATCATCCCACGTGGTTACCTCCGCGTTGAGGGCTTTCTTCTTTTAAGGAAAGACCTTCTTCTCTTGCTTTTGCGGCTCTTTTACGTGGCAATTAGCAATGAAGTGACCGGGTCGACCACATCTATAGCAATTTTCACTTGCTTCCTTTTCTTTAGATGGTCTCTTGAAAAATTTTCTTGCTTGAGCTCTGTTTCTAGTTGTCATTCTTCTAAATTTTCTTACTACAAGAGCAACTTCCTCATCCGATTCATCAGATTCTACCACCAATCCTTTGTGTGCTGTTTGTGTGGGCTTGATAGGATTCATCCTATTTTGTTCATCAATAAGAATTTCATGAGTAAGAAGATTACCGGATAGCTCATCAAGGGTAAGAGTCTTGAGATTCTTTGATTCGGTGATGGCGGTGACTTTGTGTGTCCATTCTCTAGGCAAAGAGTTGAGAAGTTTTGAGACAAGGTCTTCATTTGAGATTTTCTTGTCCACCATGGAGAGTTGATTCACTATTCGTGTGAATCGATCGATTGTCTCCTCAATCTTCTCACCACTTTTCATTCCGAACATCTCATACTCCTTCATGAGCATAAGTCGTTTGGCCATTCTTACTTGCTCAGTTCCTTCATGTATCATTTCAAGTCTTTTCCATGCCTCATGGGCTGTTTCAAGACCTTAAAGTCTTATGAGTTCAGTGGTAGTGAGAGCACTTGAGAGAATATCAAATGCTTTACCATTAATGGCAAATCTTATCTTTTCTTCATCGTCTCCTTTTGAGTTGGTAATCATAGGAACTTCAATTCCTTTGACAACGACTCTCCATATATCAAATCCACAGCCTTTCAAATGATTGATCATTCGAAATTTCTACCAAGAATAATTTTGGCCATCAAACATAGGTGCTTTACTGTTTGATCCGGAAAATAATGCAGTAGGCTTAGGAGATGAAGAGGTTGAGCTTGAGCTTGAGGTTGTCATTGCCATGATCTTTAACCTTGCTACTTGCAAAGATAGGCCAAGCAATCAAGGTTAAGCTCTGATACTAATTGTTAGGTCCGAAATACACTCTAGAGGGGGGGGGGTGAATAGAGTGTTTGGCTATTTTGCGGAATTTTCTCGTTTGCTCAACTCAAAAAGATATTCAAAATCAGAGCAAGAATGGGAGATGAGAAGTAGTGAATGAGTACACCAGATATAGAGTGGTTCGAATCGTAAATGATTCTACTCCACTACCACTTTGTTTCCAAAGTGGATTTTCAACAACTACTCTTCTTATTATGAACAATAAGAACAACCACAGCAACACTTACACTAACACTTTAGTGTAAGCCACAACAACAGCAACGTCTTACACAAAACACACTTGTGCAACTACAGTAACTACAGCTATTAGTAAGAACAACTTCTTGCTTCCTCACAACTTCAACAAAAGTTCCCTCAAGAACTTCTCACAGTGGGTTGAAGAAATATGGTAAGGTTCACACTTTCTCACAAGTCTAAGCACAAGCAAGAGATCAAATATTTATGGTTCCTCTTGTGCTTGACTCTTTTTCTCTCAATATACAATAATGAAGATCAAAGAAAAGCTAGACAAGCTTTAAACGAATTTACAAGTATGAGAGAAATATATAACAATGGAAAATGAAGCTAGATGATGTTGAAAGTGTGTCTTTGCCTCATCCAAGCCTCCTCTATTTATAGATGAAGTTCACCACGTTTTTGAGGCTTTCCACCAAGTCTTCATCTTCAAAAATGTCAAGATAATGCCCAAATAGTCTTTAGCCACCCTATGGAGTAATTTGATCTTGGATAGCCACCCTAGAGAATATTAGACATGTATACAACAGTCAAGGAAGCATGTAATAGGTTGGGTTAAAGTCCACAAGAATTTTGAGCAAGATTGGAATGAGAAAACATCATAAATCTCCCTTGGATTTTGTTCCAACGTTTAAAAAATTTCGAATTTTGTAGCACATCGATCGATCGATGTCTCTTATTTGAGAGACTGAAGTATACATCGATCGATCGATGTCTTGTAGCTTAGAGATCGATGTCTCACAGAAAGTTCCAGGTTTGATCTTTCATACATCGATCGATCGATGTATGTTCTTCTAGAGATCGATGTACACATCGATCGATCGATGTGCATAACTTCAGAGATCGATGTCTCACAGAATGTTCCTGGATTGGTTCTGTCATACATCGATCGATCGATGTCTCTTATTCAAGAGACTGATGTATACATCGATCGATCGATGTCCTTCAGTTTAGAGATCGATGTCTCATAGTGTGTTTTTCTTATTTTACTTCATATTCCAAGTGTTAGATTCCTTTTTGTCTTTTCCAAATCATCTTTTAATTTCATCAAAACTCTTCATATCCCAACAAGATATTGGCAATCTTAAGTATTTTTTGGGCCTAGAGGTGGCTTGGTCCCAAAGGAGGGTATTGCTGTGTCAGAGGAAATACGCACTGGAGTTAGTAGAGCAGGCTGGGTTTATTGGGTCCAAGCCAGCCAAGACACCTATGGAGCAGAATATAAAGCTAGCACATAGAGATTCTCCACAGATAGAAGATAGTTCAGGATACAGAAGGCTGATTGGAAAGCTGTTATACTTGACTATAACGAGGCCAGACATTGCATTTACGGTACAACAGCTTAGCCAATTTCTTGATCAACCTACTGAGCTTCACCTCAAGACAGCACATAGGTTACTGAGGTATATAAAGGGCACAGCAGGACAGGGGTTTCTCTATCCAAGTTCTGGTAATGTAAAGTTGAAGGGATTTGCTGACTCAGACTGGGATGGCTGCATTGAGTCCAGAAGATAAAGAACAGGATATTGTGTGTTTTTAGGTGAATCTTTAATATCCTGGAAAGCGAAAAAGAATACCACTGTATCTAAATCATCGTCAGAAGCTGAGTACAGGGCTTTAGCGTCTGCTGCTTGTGAAATACAGTGGATATTGTACTTGATGAAGGATTTGGGGGTAGTACAACAGAGACCAGTAAAGCTATTTTGTGATAATAAGAGTGTTATATACATTGTTGAAAATCCAGTATTTCACGAAAGAACCAAGCACATAGAGATTGATTGTCACATAGTTAGAGACAAGTTTGTACAAGGGATCATTCGTCCTATGCCCATCAGGACTGAACTGCAATTAGCGGATGTGTTCACCAAACCGCTTGATTCAAGAAAACTGCAATACCTGAATTCTGCAATGGGAGTATGTAATATATATAGTAAGTCAGGTTTGAGGGGGGGTGTTGAAGGTGGTGATAAGTTGGAGCTTGATCAAGCAAGGCTGAGCAAGCTTAACCCGTTGGATCAAGAGTGAGAATCAAGGGTCAAGATGATTAGTTGATGAGCTGGCAAAAACGGTTATGAAGCGGCTATTGATGGAGGAATTGAGGCTGGCTGAGGTGCGTAGCACCATGGTGCGCAGCAGCACTTCCGAAGTGGATTTGGGGAAGAAGGCTAGAGGCGGCAAATTTTAAATGATGAGAAATGACGGATATGCCCTTAATGAGACAGTAGGACTTTGTGTAGTTGGAAGGCTAGTTTAGTAATTTTTGGTTCTTTTCTTCATTTTGCCTCTATCGGGTTGTATAAAGTGTTGCATCCTGCTGCACTACATATTCATTCAATCAGAAGTTTTTCAATTCCAATTTGCTCAGTTTTCTTCTTCTCTCTGGCAGTTATCTTTCGTATGAATTCTTTCTAGTCGTTTTGAACAATTTTGACACACTCAGCCACTATCAGATGAGACATTACTTCAGCAGCACCTTCACCCTCCTGCTGCATCGGATGAACAAAGTTTGTTATGTATGTTAAAAAGCACAATTGCTGACCCGCAGCTCAGGTATCTCGCCCTTCTCGATAGGTGGTTACTCAGAGTTTGGCTCACTCCTCACGCTCTTTATCCCAGTCTTCTTAATGCAGCTCTTAACCTAGAATATTCCAGGTCTTCGCACCTCTTTGTCTCGTTTGCATTTCTTATTGCAGCAGTACTCAGTTATGTTTCTTGTGATCATTGAGCCTCAACAGCCAGCAAAATGGCTACAACGTCCTAAGATTCAACTAGGATTTTCTTCTTGTATGGATTTCAGTGATGATCGTATGTGGTGCTTTTGGCATGGGGAGTTCCTGGATCTGTTGGAATCTTGGATAGGGAAGCAAGTTTTGCATGTGTGGTTGTGCCTTTCTTCCACAAATCTTAGCTTTTGGCATTCATGTGTATATGGCAGACACGCCGTTGGGGAGCTTCGAACATTATGGGCCAAACTCAAAACATTCGGTGACTCTACACTGGAACTATGGCTAACATCTTGGGATTTTTGGGAGAGTATCCAGTAGCCATATTACAACACATGTAACCACGGTATTCCTCCACCACAAGTGAGGGTTAGCTATGTTAATAAAACTCTAGACGGTGGTACCGCCTGTCCTTCAACAAAAAATATATTTATGTGAAAATGTGTCATTTTGTATTTTGGTGCCATTGGCTGAAAATATACATGGAATAGCAATGGCTGTCTTTCCGGTTTTGAGGTGTATGTATGTATAATTTCTATATGTACATGATATATATATATGTATACATTTGATATACGTATGCATAAATACATGTATATATAAATGTAAATGTGATGCTACATGTACTTTGGCCGAATTAAGGTTTAGAGTGAGAGTTGGTGTAAATTTCGGCTAGGGTGCTGGTGAGGCATAAATATACGGCTGTGATTGGAGATTTGTCAAATTTGAACTGTTATAAGACTAGGATTTCGCACAGTCTGTGGGTAGAATTGGGTTGGAAATGAGAAAACATGAATTTTGGTGGTTGGAGGCAGCGACCGGTGGCAACGCATGAGGCACATACGCCGGCCAAATGGCGATGCATGCACGGGTGATGAGTGTTAGGTGTGGACTGTGATTGCTACCTATGGAGCTAGATGTGAGAAAATATGGATGTTGTAGATTATGAAAAGGGGACAAGGGGTATAGACGGAGGGGGAGTGAAATTAGGGATTGTGGAGAGTGAGGAAGCCGGGCTGAGAATTTGGGGCATGGGGAATGGTCACTGGTCAGGTGCGCAGTAGGGGGCTGCGGGGACGGATTGGATAATGGGTTGAGGGGAAAGTGGGTCTAGGAGGTGCGTGTATGTATATACATGTATATGCACATATATGAGCGTGGCCATATACGTATATGCATACATGTGATTGGAGGTAGTAGGATATGGAACATGGAAGGTTAATATTTGATGTGATTGTAATTGGTATTTGGATATGTGTATTAGTATATGATCGAAAATGATTATTGAAAAATATTTTGAAAATCGACCTTTGAAAATCGTGCGCTACATATTTCAAAAGTCACCCTTAAAAGGGAATATATTGTTAAGCTGGATTGGTTCCAAACAAACGACTGTCTGAGCACATAACTACATCGATAGGCCGCTCGGACACGTATGACCATCAATTGGGCCGTCAAAGCACATATGACTATATCGATAGGCCGCCTGGACACATCGACTATTGAAGGACCAATTAATAAGTCTTGTGATATATGTCACTTGTAAGGAAAGTGTTATAGTCATCATATGGAAATCGTATTTCAAATCATTTTTGAAAATTGTATTGAAACTTGATCTTTTGAAAATCAAATTTGAAAATTGTTTTGACTTGCATCGCATCGATTTGAAAATTGCATCATCAATTTTGATTGTACTAGCGCTTGATTGGTTATTGATTAGCTAACTTGTTGACCGTTTTACTTTGTTGATTGATTGTTTAAGGGTATTTTGGTAATTTTATTTGCAAATGGGAAACATGTTATTTTCTATATTGCTATTTATTTTGTAACACTTGTTTTCCTATGTATGGTCATATGGTAAGTACAGTGAGATTACTTGCTGGGTGAATTGTCGCTTATACTATATTTTATCGTGGTTTTGTAGATAGACAAGATTACAACTTAGTATATGTCGAGGAGGACTCGGAGTGGGGATTTTGATGCTCGAGGTTTACGTGAGGAGACTTTTGCGGGTTTTAGTTGAGACATTTTTGCGGTTTTGGATTTCATGTATTTTTGAGATTTAGTAGTTTTATCTATGTCGGACATTTGTATTTGTTTTAGTTTTGCGTAGACTTATACATCAATTTATGTCACTTTGCTGATCTACAATTTATTGGTACCGATGCCTTGTACTTTCCTCAAAGAAATAGGGCGGGTTAGTCGTTTTGAGTAATAGGGCTTAGAACGGGTTGCTACAGGAGGTATCGGAGCATGGGTCTAGATCCACGGCGGAAATGTAGATTTAGGCCATGACCTTAGAAGCTAAGTAATGATCTTGCCCATAAGTCACGATCTTAGACTTAAGAAATGACAACGCCAAGTATTGACTTTAGAAATAAGTAGCTACCTTAAACCTAAGTGATGATCGGGTGGGGCATGCGTACATAGGGTATGCTAGCCAGTTTTATTTATTTGCCTTATTTAAGCTTTGATTTTCGCCTTTTGTATATCCCCTTAGACCCGATCACTGTACACACCACTTATTATTCTAGAATTACAAATTTTGTAAATTGTTATCTTATAGCAGAATGCCACCAAGGAGATATATGAACGGTAACGGCGAGGGCAATAACCAGAACGCCCTGTCTTAGGCACTGGTGGATGGCCTGGTGCAGATTGGACAGAGGGTAAATCGGGCGGTCCCATAGCCACAGCAGGATGGGAAAATCGTTATTACTATAGTGAGATGAAGCGGGTTCACATCCCGACATTCAATGGGGGCACTGACCCAGACGGAGCTGATCGCTGGCTGAGCGAAGTTGAGAACAACTTTGCGCTCTTACATGTTCCCAAGGATATGAAAACCTTAGTGATCAACCCTTTCTGATTGAGGAATCAGACAAACATTGCACTACAGTGGTGATGGATGTTCAACAATCGATGAGCTTGGTGCGCTTTAGGGAAGAGTTCCACAAGTTCTGCACTCCACCTCTGGTGACTTTGCAGAAGATCGAAGCCTTCGAATCACTAAGAAAAGTGCCCGGAATGTCAGTGGCAGAATATGCCAATCAGTTTGACGCCCTGGGAAGATTCGTGCCATCAGCTATGGCATATTTGTAGCTAAAGATGATGAAATTCGAGCAGGGCCTCAACACGCGCATCCACACTAGTGTTGTGAATACAAACGCCAGAGACTTTGGTGAGCTGCTCAATACGTGCTGTCGTGTCGAGAGCTATATTCAGAGGCGAGATGAAGAGAACCGGGACAAGGAACCCTATGAGATGGGTGGTGGTGAACCCGGAAGATGGGTCAAGATCCCGAGGAGAAGACAGATGGGCCAGTCGCGGCCGTAACAGCAGCGACTGCAACCGCAGCAGCCTAGGATTAACCAGTAGGCGGTGAATCCTCCCTCTCCTATATACAGCTGACCACATGCCGGAGAGTGCTGGAAGAAGGCATGCGCATGTTTCAATTGTTGGAAGATGGGCCATCTACACAAAGATTGCCCATGCCCAGGAGACGTAGATTGCCCAGCCCTAGGAGACTGCCACAAGGACCTCCTCCACAGCAGAATTCAAGAGGTCAACCACGGCCTAACGTACGGGTCCATGTGTGACGGACACCGACGTCCAGAGAACCAATGACGTGGTTAAAGGTACATTTATTTTTTCATTCTGAATAATGATAATAATTTTATCTGTGTAACTCTTTGTTTGAATCCCTAAAATCTAAGGTGCTTCCCTACTAAATAAAGTCCCAGCAAATGTGCTATTTGATAGTGTTGCAAGTCACTCCTTTGTCGCTAAGAGTTTCGTCAAGATCCTCCAAAGTTGTCCTGAATGGCTGGATACCCTCTATCGTTTGCTTGCAGCTGGAGATCAGGTGTGCATCTCACATATCTGTACAAGGACTACAAGTTAGAAATGGAAGACCGTACATTTGATGCTGCACTGATACCAATCCAGATAAGCGACTTCGATGTCATCTTCTGAATAGATTGGCTGGCCAGATATCATGCTCATATCGATTTCCAGCATAAACAAGTGACGTACCCCACTCAGGAGGAATTCACATTCCAGGGGAACAAGAAGTTGAAGAAGCTGCCGCGCAATATATATCTTACCGCATCACGAGCTTATAAGATGTTGAGGAAAAGAGATAAAGGATTCCTCGTATTCTCTCTGAATGTTGATTAAGTGATGCCTTCTATCGACGATATCCTGGTGGTGAAAGAGTTCAAAGATGTCTTCCTTGACGAGTTACCAAGATTGCTACCAAGGAGGGAACTAGAGTTCGAAATCAACTTGTTATCAGGAGCAGAACAAATTTTGAAAGCGTCATATAGAATGGCACCAGCAGAACTGAAGGAGCTTAAGGAACAATTACAAGAGCTGCTAGATCGGAAGTTCATAAGATCTAGTGTCTCGCCTTGGGGAGCATGGTCTTATTCATGAAAAATAAAGGTGGTAGCATTAGGCTGTGCATCGATTATTGTGAACTCAAAAAGATCACGATCAAGGACAAATACCGCTACCAAGGATCGATAATATGTTTGACCAGCTAAAGGTAAGACCCCTTGTATTCATCAAGTTTTATGGAATGTAATTATCAACGTGAATGAGATACATTTACGTGCAGGGTGCTAAAGTGTTCATGAAGATTAACCGCCGGTCATGTTATCACCCGCTAAGAATTAAGGCAAAGGATATTGCGAAGGCGTTGTTTCACACAAGATTGACGAATGCACATGCAGCATTCATGGACTTGATGAACATCGTATTCAGGGAGGAGTTGGACCGGTCCCTGGTGGTGTTCGTTGATGATATTCTAGTGTATTCGCCTGATGAATATATGCATGCTTAACATTTACGAGAGGTTCTGGAAATCTTGAGGAAGACGAAACTGTATGCAAATTTCAGCAAGTGCAAGTTTTGGCTGAGGAGTGTGACCTTCTTAGTTTATGTGATTTCGGAGGAAGACACAGCGGTGGACCATAAGAAGATCGAGCGATTACCGGGTGGCCGAGACCTACAAATGTTACAGAGATAAGAATCTTCTTAGGTCTTGCTGCATATTATCGGAATTTTGTAGAAGGATTCTCAAGAATCGCAGTCCCACAGAGTCTGATGCAAAAGAAGACAAAATTCGAGTGGACCTCAGAGGCGAGAAAAGCATCACTAAATTGAAGAAGAGATTGACCATTGCACCAATCTTGGCATAACCCTCTGGTACTGAAGGGTTTGTAATATACAGCAACGCCTCAACAAATGGCCTAGGATGCGTATTGATGCAAGGAGAAATAATGATCTCTTATGCATCAAGGCAGTTGACGGACTACGAGCAAAATTTTCCACCAATGACTTGGAACTTTCAGCGGTGGATTTTCATTGAAGATATGGAGGAACTATTTACATTTAGAAAAGCCCGAGTTCTTCACGGATCATAAGAGCCTCAAGTACTTGTTCACGCAGAAGGAGTTAAATATGAGACAAATGAGATGGTTGGAGTTAATTAAAGATTATGACTTGAACATCAGCTATTATCTAGGGAAGGCAAATAGAGTGGCAGATGTATTGAGCCAAAAGTTGAGCCACGCGAGACACACTTAACTGGAAAGAGAAATCTGCATGGTATTTGAGATAGACTAATGAGCATGTTGAAGGATTTCAACAACTGGACGATGACAGCCTCTGGTTTTAGGGGACATTTATATGTGCCAAATGATGAAATCCATAAGGAATTATTGAAGATGGCGCACAATACGAGACTTTCTACACACCCTGGAACCACCAAGATGTACAAGGACTTGAAGAAGAATTATTGGTTGTTGGAATGAAGCGTGAGATTGCTGGATATGTTTCCTGGTGTCTATTATGCCAACAAGTAAAAGCCAATCATCAACGTCTAGCAAGATATCAACAAACATTGGAGATACTTGACAGAGATAGGAGCACATCATGATGGATTTATTACAGGGCTCCTTAAAAAAAGAGCGACAATGATGTAATTTGGATGATCGTGGATCAGTTGATGAAGTCTACACATTTTATACCAGTATCGAGTGAAGCTACAAATGTAGAAGTTGGTGACTTTATATGTTGATAACGTCGTTAGCTTGCATGGAGTGCCAGTGGGTATTGCGTCGGACTGAGACCCAAGATTCGCATCACGATTTTGAACAACATATCAGAGAGTCATAGGGATCGAGCTGAGGATGAGGACCGCTTTCCATCCCCAAACTGATGGACAATCGGAGAGGACGATTCAGAAGAACTTGCGTTTTGGACTTCAAGGTAAATTGAGACAGTATGGTGAAGCTAATAGAGTTCTCGTACAACGATAGTAACCACAATGCGATTGGCATGGTGCCGTTTGAAGTTCTTTATGGTAGAAAATGTAGATCGTCGTCATATTGGTATGAATACAGGGAGAAGGCTATGATTGGACATGAGTTGGTTGAGCAAATATTGGAAAAGGTGAAGATTATTCAAGTAAGGCTCAAGGTGGCTCTGGATCGTATCAAAAGTAGGAAAGATTCCAGGAGAAGACCTTGGAGTTTTCCATGGGCCAAAAAGTGTACCTAAAGGTTTCCCCAACTAAAGAAGTCATGAGATTTTATCATAAGGGCAAGTTAAGCCCAAGATGTATTGGACCGTATGATGTGCTTGAGAAGATTGGGACATTGGCCTATCGACTAACGCTACCTCCCACGTTTTCGTAAGTGCACAATGTCTTCCACATGTCGCAGCTGAGACGTTATGTGGCCGACCCAAGTCATGTGCTAGAGCTTGACCATTGAAGGTGAGAGTGATGCGACTTACGAGAAGACTCCGATATGCATCGTAAATCGAAGGACCAAGTTTTGAAGAGGCGAGTCATTCCGTATGTCAAAATCCAGTGGTCGAATCACACCGAAAGAGAGGTTACTTGGGAGCTCGAGGAGGAGACACGGAAGAAGTATTCACACCTATTTGATTAAGGTACGTAAGTTTTTAGGACGAAACCCTTTGTAACAAGGGAGTAAAGTTATGCCCCATGTTTTTCAAAATAAAAAAATATACATAATATTTATGCGATTTGGAATTCGACAAGAAAAAAAATTAATATATAATAGATGTAAAAAGAAAATATCTAAGTTAAATTTGATTGGGATAGGGGAATAGAAAGGAAATCAAATTACAAAAAGGGATTAGCCTTACTAAATTAAACTACATCAATTAGGAAACTACATAAACCTAATTATAATCTACCTTTATCTATATATATGCAACACATAATGAAGCCTACACCACCCCAACCTGTAACCGACTGCCAGCAGAAAAGAAGAAAAAAATACAAACCCTCGTCCCACCCACACAGCCGGTCGAATAACCATAGGATGAAGAGGAGAAATTTCCTTGCTTTAACCCAACCTTAATTTCAATTATGGTATAATATAAATGGACAAATGTATGTATCCTACCTGTATTTACTATTTGTGAAATCCATAATCAAATTTGCATCAAATCATGGATCATGCATGTATAAGATTGGTTGCATAAATTGTTGGTTATATGTATGCATGTAACCGGTGATATATATATATACACATATATATTGACAAATGGAATTTTATTAAAAAGATGTCTCACTTGTGGTGGAGGAATACCGAATACATAATAAATGAATGATCGTCATATGAAAAAAGTTAATGTAAAGAACTAATGATGGCTAATCTCTAATCATATATGATATGCCGCATTATATATACATATTTTTTTATAAAAGGAGAACAACGTCTCCAGTTTGTTTATTAGATTTAATTGCCCTCACTTATGGTGGAAGAATACCCGTAATACAAAGGAGTTCAAAACATTACAAAACAAAACAACTTAAATGCCGAAATACATAGTTATGTAGTCGACTAAGAGTATGCGGCAATGTAGGTTTGCCAAATGTGATATGATATACCTCATTAAAATCTTGGAAAGCAAAACCACCCTTGTGGATAAAATCTTGCACGAAGGAAATAGAGTAATATTTATCCCATTTGGTTCCGCTAGAATACATTCAATGATAGGCTCATAAACTAGGAGGCGGTGCCATTGATGTGCTTCGTGGAAATTTCCAACGATATCCACCGTATACCATGCAAGACAAAACAAAAATATTAGATCCATCAGTTGATGACAGCAAGAAAGATGGACTATATATGAAACCAAAAAGAAAACCATACCCTGCCTATCTGCATTCATGTGAATGCATGTAGCAAATGTATAAAGTTGCCAATCCATATGAAAGACGTACTGATCACAACTAAGCATCCCGAAGATGTCCCATAGTAACATCTAGAGAGACGCAACTACGGAAATGGGGTGGCACCGTAAGCGATGTATAATAACATGTCGTGGAATTGAACAAGCCATATTGTGCTAAATAGTATGCTGCGAGGTTCATCTCTCGAAATGCATGCAGCAGTTGTGTTTGAGTGCTCAAGATCAAGGAGTGCAACACTCTTAGATGTTAATTGTGACAATTATGGGGAGCACCGCTTACTTGAGAGAGAGTTCGGGATAGCTCTTGACAATCAGTTTGTAGGATGAGGTAAGGATAAGCAGGCAAGAAATATAGAAGGGCAAAAAGAGTTGTCTGGGTTTCCGCAATGAATGGAACGACCAACGGCAAGCGAAAGGATAGTGCACCGATACATGCACCTATAGAATCACGTAAAATTGTTCCCCCCACCGCAAAGTTACTGTCAATAAAGGAGGTGCTCAGCACTTGGTGAATCCAACGAGCATTTGGTCGAACGAGTTGACACGTGATGGAGCTGCAGCTGAACAAGACGAATGCAGCAGGCTTTGTGGTGGTAAATGATGGATAGCGCTTGGTAGGATCACAGGAGGTTGATATGGGTGAATCAAAGGCTGCTTGGCATGTGAGAAACGGTTGAGTTGGGAGAAGATGCGTGCGGTGTTTGATGGTGCGAAGAGGGATCGAAGCAAGAAGAAGAAGTTGGTTGGCGGGATTTTTAAATAGTGTGAAATGACGTTTATACCCTTGGTTAATGTACTGAGTCTAGGCGGTTATTTTGTACTTTCTTGTAATTTCGCCCCCTTCTTCCCAACCATATAATCCCGCCTGTTGTATCTTTTGTTCAATAAGGAAAATCAGTTTCTCTCCTCTCAATTCCTGGTGTTAGGCTTCGTT
>AP025058.1:10830100-10860894 GCA_036186865.1 Eustoma russellianum
CTTCGTTCCTTTCTCTCTTTTTTGCTAAACTTCCATTCATCAGTTTGCGTTTATTCTTTGATTGATGAATCAAGTGTTGGTTTGGTTTAATTGCGCATAATCTGGTTTGGTTGCACATGCTGTGTGATCATTTAATGAAAATTGACATGGTATCAGAGCGTATCTGTTGAAGTTCTGTGATTCCTGCTTCGATTAAGTTTGGTTAATGGCCTCTAGTTCAATTAGCTTTGGAACTATGGATCCTACGGAGGATCCCGTGTATGTGCATCCTAGTGACAGTCCGTCACTGGTACTGGTGCAGTCGTTGCTAACATCTCAGAATTATCATGGCTGGAGCAAGACTATTCGAAGAGCCTTGGATGCCAAAAACAAATCTGGCTTCCTGGATGGCACTGTGCAAAAGCCTCCAGAAGGAGATCGCAAGTACAACGCTTGGATCAAAGCGAACAATATGGTTGTCTCGTGGATCACCAATTCGGTTAGCCCGTCGATTGCTCAGAGCATAATGTGGATTGACAGCGCTGCTGAGGTCTGGAAAGATCTGAAACTCAGGTATGGAAATGCTGATGCCTTTAGACTTTCTGATATGCAGGAAGAATTTTACTCAATTAAGCAAAACACTTCATCTGTCACCGATTACTATACCAAGCTTAAGACTATTTGGGAAGAACTAAGTGTTTTGAAGTCATTACCCTCTTGTACCTGTAATAGATGTACGTGCAATGTCAGTGGTCAAATTAGGAAGTTTGTTGAAGATGATTTTGTGATAAAATTTTTAAAAGGACTGTCTGAGGAGTATGAACCCGTTAAGGCACAGGTTCTGCTTATGAGTCCTTTGCCGGACATCAATGCTGCATTTGCTATGGCAGTTAAATTTGAGAGAAAAATATCGTATACGAATGGACAAACTGTGTTCACTAATAATCCATCACCAGTGTTAAATGTGGCGGACGGCCAGTCTGGTTTCATTAACTTTCAGGGATCCAAGCAAAGCATACTTGGAGATAGACCCTCAGGAAATGTTAGAGGAGAGAATGTGCAGGTGCAGAAGTTTGGAGGTGGAAAACGTCCTGTCTGTACATTCTGTGGTTTCACAGGACACACAGTGGACAAGTGCTATAGAAAGCATGGCTATCCACCTGGTTATAAACCTAAGGGACGAGTGAACTATGTTGGTTTTGAGGAGGCTCAATGCAGTAGTATGGAGCAAATTGAGCATGTTGGAGGAGACGAACAGGGAATGTCACAGCAACCCCTGGCGTCACAGATAGCACCTAACTTCACCTCTGAGCAGTACTTGCAACTGATGAATATGCTCAAGGAACACCAGAATAGAGGCCATGTTGAGAGAGGAGTTCAAGGTGAAGGAGGACAGCCCTTGCATACCGTAATGTCAGCTCAAAAACTGCCTTCCTCTGGTAAGTCAGCAGGTAATGTTGCATACAGAAACTCTAACATATGGATTTTGGATTCAGGTGCTAGTGACCATGTATGTTGTTCTCTTAGCTTCTTTGACTCTTTTCAGCCTGCTAAATCTCTGCAAGTTAAATTGCCCACAGAGTCTCTTGTCCAAGTACTTCATACTGGCACAGTCACAATCAATCCATATCTTCAGCTGCATAATGTCTTTCACATTCCTTCCTTCCACTTCAATCTAATTTCCCTCAGCAAACTTGTAAAGGAAAACCAATGCAGTATTCTTTTCCAATCTGACCACTGCTTTATTCATGATCAGAACACTATGAAGATGATTGGTTCAGCTAGAATTAGTCAAGGCCTATACAAACTAGACGGCTCCTTACATCTGCCAGACAGAAACAAAGTTTTCACTCAACTATCTCTTCCCAGTTCCATTCTTGCAGCTCATACTCTCCCAGACTCCAAATCATCCATATGGCACTCAAGACTTGGACACATGTCCTTTTCCAGAATGAAAGAAGTTCAAAAGAAGAATCCAGAAGTTATCATTTCTTCAGCTTCCCTTCCATGCCACATCTGCCCGCTTGCTCGACAAAAGAAGCATCCCTTTCCTATTTCGCATTCTAAATCTGTTTCCGTTTTTTCGTTAATACATGTTGACATTTGGGGTCCATATAGATACCCCACCATGTATCATCAACAATACTTTCTTACTATAGTGGATGATTTTAGTAGATACACATGGGTCTACTTAATGAAGGCAAAGTCTGAAGTCAGAAGAATTTTGCAAAGTTTTCATACTTTTGTGTCTGTCCATTTTGAAAAAAGCATTAAGATCATTAGGACAGACAATGGTGCTGAATTTAAGATGAGTGATTTTTTCTCTGATAAAGGGATTATCCACCAGACCAGTTGTGTCTATACCCCTGAGCAAAATGGTCTTGTCGAAAGGAAACAGCAACATATCTTGAATGTGGCTAGAGCTTTGAAATTTCAATCCAATGTCCCTATCCAGTATTGGGGTTTCTGCATTCAGCATGCAGTATACCTGATTAACCTCACTCCATCACCATTATTATCCAATAAAACTCCATTTGAGCAGCTGTTCTCCAAACCACCTTCATACCAAAACCTGAAAATTTTTGGGTGTCTTGCCTTTGCCCTTAACACTTGCCAGACCAAAGGGAAATTTGATCCCAGATCTAAAAGATGTATATACCTTGGATATTCAAATACCTCAAAAGGATATATATTGCAAGACCTAGATACCAAAGACATACTGGTTTCAAGGAATGTTGAATTTGATGAAGATTGCTTTCCATTTGGATCTGTATCTCATGAGCATCGCAAACCTGGCTCAGACCATGTTCCACAGCATAAATGTCATGACCCCATCCTGGCCAACTCTGATCCTTTATCTGACTCACTCTACTCTTCCACAACACAAAATCATCCTGCTCCTTGCTCACCAGCCTCTATACAGTCTCCAAACGCCCTTGATCCATACTTACCATCCAGTCCTATACCAGCACTCTCCACACAAGCCAGTCCCGCTCATGGCAGCACTCCTTCCTCTCTAGCTTCTCCTCTTTCCTCTTCACATGATTCCATCTCCAGCCAACAGTCCATCCCTATCAAGTCCATAGACATTGACCTACCAATTCCTGCCAACAGCAGACCTATTCGGGAAAAAAGAATGCCTTCCTATTTACAAGAATTTTACTGTAATCAATGTGCTCTTTCTGATTCATCCGCAAAAGCCAGCATCTCTTATCCTTTGAGTCACTGTTTTTCTTTACAATCACTAACACCTAAATACAAGTCATATGTTCTAGCATCTGGCATGCACATAGAGCCAGCAAACTACTTAGAGGCAGCCAGTTCCTCTGTTTGGCAGGAGGCTATGCAGGTGGAAATTGCAGCGCTTGAGGCCAATAAGACTTGGACACTGATGCCTTTGCCACCAGGGAAGCAAGCAATTGGATGCAAGTGGGTCTACAAGATCAAATTTCTGGCAGACGGGACTGTAGATAGATACAAGGCTAGACTAGTGGCAAAGGGCTATACGCAGCAATACGGGATTGACTATCAGGAGACCTTTTCACCTGTGGCAAAAATGACGACTGTTAGACTGGTTTTGGCTCTAGCATCCAGTAAGGGTTGGTATCTGCAGCAGCTGGATGTCAATAACGCTTTTTTACACGGAGATTTACATGAAGAAATATATATGCTACCCCCACCAGGTTTGACACTTAGTGATTCTAACCTTGTCTGCAAGCTTGAAAAGTCCCTGTACGGTCTCAAGCAAGCCAGCCGTGAATGGAATGCAAAGCTCACCAGTTTTCTACTGGGACATGGGTTCACTCAGTCCAAGAATGATTACACACTTTTCTACAGAAATGCTCCAGGTTACTTCCTTTTGGCTCTAGTGTACGTGGATGATATCATTCTAGCCTGTAACAGTATGTCTCCCATCCAGTGTCTCAAAACTGAGTTGCACTCTGCGTTTAAGATCAAGGATCTTGGTGACCTTAGATACTTCTTGGGGATTGAAGTAGCTAGGTCACAGGGGGGGTTAGTAATCAACCAGAGGAAATATGCCCTTGAATTACTTGAACAAACTGGGTTTCTTGGATCCAAACCAATTAAAACACCCATGGACACTAATGCAAAGTTTACGCATGATGACTCTCCCAGAATATTAGATGTTGCTACGTATAGAAGCTTGATTGGCAAGCTCATATATCTTACTATAACCAGACCTGACATTGCATTTCCAGTCCAGCAATTGAGCCAATTTCTGGACTGTCCAACACAGGATCACTTGAAGGCTGCACACAGACTTCTGAGGTTCATTAAGGGGACAGCAGGGCAGGGCCTTCTATTCCCAGCCAACACAAGTCTTAAACTGAGAGCATTTGCAGACTCTGATTGGGCGGGCTGTACAGAAACTAGAAGAAGTGTCACGGGGTACTGTGTTTATCTAGGTGATTCGTTGATTTCTTGGAGGGCTAAAAAGCAGACAACAGTGTCTAAATCCTCAGCGGAGGCTGAGTACAGAGCTCTGGCTTCGTTGGTGTGTGAAGTACAATGGCTCTTATATCTTGCTGAGGACTTGAACATAAGAAACCAGGAACCAGTTGAAGTATTTTGTGACAGCAAGAGTGCTATGCACATTGCTGAAAATCCGGTGTTCCATGAGAGAACCAAGCACATAGAGATAGATTGCCACATTGTTAGAGAAAAGGTGAAGAATGGGGTGATAAAATTGATGCCAGTCAGGACTGATTTGCAGGTTGCAGATATTTTCACTAAGGCGCTGGATTTAAAGAGGCTTGAGCGTTTAAATGGAACTCTTGGAGCTTACAACATATATAACAAGCCTTGCTTGAGGGGGGTGTCAATAAAGGATGTGCTCAGCACTTGGTGAATCCAACGAGCATTTGGTCGAACGAGTTGACACGTGATGGAGCTGCAGCTGAACAAGACGAATGCAGCAGGCTTTGTGGTGGTAAATGATGGATAGCGCTTGGTAGGATCACAGGAGGTTGATATGGGTGAATCAAAGGCTGCTTGGCACGTGAGAAACGGTTGAGTTGGGAGAAGATGCGTGCGGTGTTTGATGGTGCGAAGAGGGATCGAAGCAAGAAGAAGAAGTTGGTTGGCGGGATTTTTAAATAGTGTGAAATGACGTTTATACCCTTGGTTAATGTACTGAGTCTAGGCGGTTATTTTGTACTTTCTTGTAATTTCGCCCCCTTCTTCCCAACCATATAATCCCGCCTGTTGTATCTTTTGTTCAATAAGGAAAATCAGTTTCTCTCCTCTCAATTCCTGGTGTTAGGCTTCGTTCCTTTCTCTCTTTTTTGCTAAACTTCCATTCATCAGTTTGCGTTTATTCTTTGATTGATGAATCAAGTGTTGGTTTGGTTTAATTGCGCATAATCTGGTTTGTTTGCGCATGCTGTGTGATCATTTGATGAAAATTGACAGTTACGGCCCACTACCGCATCTGTATTGAGTTTCAAAGGTCCTGTGGGGGGAGCATCAAACACACCACTTGAACTCGTTTGAGACGTAGCGGTGGTAATATGTCCCCATGCTGCAGCAGCTGAGAACCTGTCGCAAGCTTGGTGCCATCAATTGATTTGCCCCAGAGACACATATTGGATCGAATAGACAGCATGATTGTATGTGTTGCATAAGTAAGCTCGCCCCCGTAGATGAGTGATGCATATGCCCGCCATACGTTGCAGAGAATAATGCTCAGTGTAACAATACGCAACACTTCAGTGAGGGAGGTGGACATGGAACGAAACCACCATGCCATCAAATAAGCATAGATCGACATAGAGGTGGAAAAGATACCATCCAAAAAAGATGCATAGTAATCCCAAATCGGACGAATACACTGGCAGTGCAAAAATATATGCGAAATCTCTGCCGAAGCCAACTTACAGAAAGGACACTATGTGGGCTTAATCGTTAAGAACGTGCATAAATATTCCTCCAATGGACAAGCTCTATGATATAACATCCATAGAAAGTGACTTATAACTACACGTTGATGTTTATTCCAAATAAATTGTGAGGACAAGATAGAAGGGGGATGTATCCTACAAAGCTCAAATGCGGAAGATATTGTGAATTTGCCAGATGATGTCAGCGTCCAAATCATCATGTCACCATCTATCTGACTGTGTTATATGCAAAACTCATGGTAACAACAAATGAGTTTCCAAACTGGCGAGTCAGGTAGCCTTGGCTTATAATCTCCCCGATGACCATACTTGGCATGCATATATCGACTCCATAAATTTTTTTATTGATGATAATGCCACCAAATGCGACAAGAATAAACATCATGCAGATGACAAAGATCACGAATGTCCAAGCCACCTTTGCTCCAAGGTGACTAAATCCGAGACCATGATACCCAATGACGTTTTTGACCCCAATAGGAATGAGCCATTTTCCGTTCAATAATTCTAATGACCGACTTAGGTAAACCACCAGCTGCCATAATGTGAAATGGAAAGAAGGAAAGTACATACCGCAAAAGAACTAAACGTCCTGCTTGTGATAATAGCCTGAAGTGCCAACCATTTAAACGGCTGTCAATATGCTGTAAAAGCGTGGTGCATTAACAGGTTCTATTAATTCCCTTATGCAATGAAGACCCAAATACCAAAATGGGAGACCAGAAGAGCGCATGTCCAGCGTTGATTCAAATTGTTGTCTATGTGTTAAAGATACATTAGCCGAGGGAGTAAACATATTTTTAGTGTAATTCACTTTTAGCCCGGAGGCAGTCTCATACCCTTGAAGAAAGTCTCGAATTGCAGTAAGATTTGGAATTGTCCCTTGTAAAAACACTTATAAATCATCCGCATACGCAAGGTGAGCAATATGAAATGGTATGCGGCCCAATCAAAATGGATGAATCTGTCTAGCAGCAACATGAGCATTTAATCCTTGGCCGAAACCTTCTGATGATAATATAAAAAGCAGTGGTGAGAGTTGATCACCCTGTTTAACTCCTCACATAGGACGGAAAAAACCACTTTGAATCCCATTGATTAAAACCGATAACTGAGTACAAGCAAAATGATTAATGATAATCCGAATAAAAAAGGAAGAGAATCCGAAACGTGCTAACAACAACAACAACATTACCCTATTGCATTAGAGGCTCCCACCTATGGTGGGGTATGGTGAAGTCAGATGTATGCAACCGTACATATGTGTTAGAAACACACAGAGGTTGTTTTCCGATGACCCATAATGAAAATTGCGTGTCGATCAACTGCTACCTCAAAATATTCCCAACTTACCCGATCAAAAGCTTTCATCATATCAAATTCAAACATAATTGATTTCCTCCTCGATCCAACATATGAATCATCTCCCTAGCTAATAACACTTGAGATGAGATGTCATAGCCTTTAAAGAAGCCCATTTGTTCCAGAGTAATTAACTTAGGGAGCAAAGCATTTAGTCTTGAGGCTATAATCTGTGTGCATACTTTACTCAGAAAATTTGACAAACATATTGGACGCCAATCATTAAATGTGCGAGGCGCAGCACATTTAAGGTTCAAAACAATTAACGAACTAGGCATCACAGTTGGTTGTGGAATACCCAGGAAGAACTCTTGGACCGCCATAACCAAATCATGCTTAATGATATCCCAGCAAGCACGAAGAAATGTACCATGAGAGTCGTCTGGCCCAGCTGCACTTTGCGGACCCAAATGCCAAACAACCTCCTTTATCTCCGACACTTGTGGCATTCTTGTGAGGAAAAGATTGTCATCGCATGTTACCAAAGAAAGGATATGCTCCAAAATTTGCTCATATCCCCCTGTTTGTTCCTTGATAAATAAAGCTGTATAGTAAGAAACCACCTCATTCAGTATTGTTTTTTGCGTATCACATAAAACATTAGAACAGGTAAATATTTGTTGAATGCGAAGCTGACAACGACGTCCTTTGACTATGGAATGAAAATATTTGGTGTTTGCATCCCCATCTTGTACCCAACGCAGCCGAGCCTTCTGCTTCTAGAATTCAAACTCATACGTGGAATCTAACATATACTCTGCTTTTGTTTTATCATATAATGTATGAAGGATGTCCGTTGCATCCGCATCAAATGCTTGCTCCGCACGCTCACATTCGCCTTAGCTTGCACTAGGCGGTCAAAAATATTTCCAAAGATATTTTTATTCCATTGTTGTATATCATGTTTTAGGCGATATAACTTCCGATAAAATACATACATTCCGCATGTTGTTGGATAATTATCCCATGAGTCCTTGACATAAGCAAAAAAAGTCCGTATGAGACAACCAAGCATTTTAGAACCGGAATGAACGTGGCCCAGGGCCACGAGATAGGCTGCATATCAAAAGAAGGGGATTATAATCCGATGTAACACGGGGGAGGTGTGGCAGGCGTAAATCATCAAAAGCATCTTGAAATAGGGAGCTTGTAAATACCCAGTCCAATCGCCGCTGAACTCGAACTAGGCCGTGGCCATCAAACCCAAGTGTATCAAGTACCATGAAACGGAGGATCCATCTACAAGCAATCTTTGATACACCTATTGAAATCTTGCAGTAAAGATAATGTTGGATTGGAACGACCCCTATGATCGTCAAGAGCTCGAAAGGTATTAAAATCTCCACTTAGTAGCCAAGGGTTGCATTTGAGTGGGCATGTTCACGTAAGGATTGCTAAAGCGGCCGTCGTAGAGAGGCCGTATGGCGTGCATATACTACTGACTAACAGAAATGGAAATTAGTAGGATTGCAAATAAATTCCAGAGTCACCACTTGATCCTGATCCTTGAAATCCACTACACAAAATTCGAGTCACGCAAAAAGAACCATATCTCACTGGTTGAAGGACTAAATGAGTTTGAGAAGCCTTTGTCCATACAATAACGTGTGATCCTAGAAGATGGGTGCTTTGGTTCAATGATGGCAAGGAGATTAAGACTATGCAGAAGAATTAAATGACGCAACTGAGGATGTGAGGACCGTATGCCCCTAATATTCCAAGTCATATGATTCATTGAAAAAGAGAAATAGGCTCACTCATACAAGACATGCGAGAGCCACTACGTGTAAGGACTGTTGAAGGTGGCAAAGGTGGCGATGCTCTTTTAGTCCGCCGTCGACTGCGGGAAACAACAGTAATGAAGCCAGTGGCATTTCATATCTAATAATGCACCACGGCTTCTTGAATTCAACAGTGATGTTGTAGAGGGGATAGGATCCCCTCAGCGCAAGGGAGGTGCGGTAACGCGTGACCGCGCGACACGTGACAGTAAGGGAGAGTGGTGAGGCTAGATGCAGGTGACCCTCATCTAGCCTCACCACCCTCCCTTGCTGCCACGTATCGCGTGGTCACAAAAAGGGTGAGGAAAATGGGGGTGAGGAGATCCCAACCCGTTTTAGAGATCGATATTTCACTCGATACTTTTAAGACTATAAGACTCACACATTTGACAAGTAGTGATTAACGGCTTCGACATTATCCTCACACACTTAAAATGTGGGAGGAACACATCATAAAGACATAACGTTGACATTTAGATATATATTGAGACAAGTAAACTTCTGGTACAGGTGGGGAGAGAACTCACTCCCTCATCAAAGTAAACTTCTAGTTCGGTGGAGGATATCTGGCCTCCAGACAACTTGGTGGTGACACCAATCGACTGCACACGCAATAGACTGAATTACCTTCTGTAGTCTGACATGTATCATAATAGCCTGTCACATAGCAGCGATTAGAGCTCGTTACACAATCTACACGACCTTCATCTTCACCATCATCTGGAAGAAATTTTCTAAATATTCTTCCACCAGCCTCAATTTCCTCTGCAAATTAAAGACACAAAATTTGGGGGCTCCCAAGTAATGTAATGCTAAAAAGAAGACTTCCAATCCTTTATATCCATATTTTAAATCAAATATCACAAAATCATGATTATCATCACCAAGCCACGCAGAAGATACAAAAACCCAATTACAAAATATTATATTGAAAACGTGATTAAATATAAAAAACGGAAAAAAAAACTGAAGAATGAAACAAAGAGGATCCCTTTCGTATTACCTCCCTGAGATTATTGTTCGCCCATCTCAACTGCTTCTGCAAAAAGATGTCCAATGATGATGAAAGCGAAAAGAAAGCACAGTGCCAAGTAGACAATTTTCCCCATTCCTTATCTCTGCTATATGTGTATATATGTTAGAAGAATAGAGGTAAAGTGTTGCAAATTCCTTAGGTGTTCATCCATGATGTTGGGCTCCATTTATAGGCCTCAATACATAAGAAATTAACCATGTGAATTGCCGGCTCTCCATGAGAAAAAGTATTAGAAACTAAAGTAAATTAACAGATCTACAGTTGTACAAGCAAATAAGGCTGTAAAAGGACGGCTTTCCATAAGTAATTTTTTCAAAAAGTAACATAAACATTTTTAATAGAGCAAAGTGCAGAATTTATGCTAGTAAAATACTTGTCAAAGATGCTGAAGATTAAGTTACTGCAGGTCCCAAGTAGAATGTGAAGACAATGTGGATATTAACTCCAGCTGTGTGTTGATGTTGTTGATTGAAGGGTTTAATTGTATGTTGTATGAGATATTGGAGCCTTGTATGTACTGGAAATTGGTGTAGTTGGAATCATCATTGCTGCTGTCGGAGTTGAGTTCGCCGACGAGGAGAGGAAGGCAATCAGTTGGCGGGAATGGTTTGAATGTGCGAGTTTACTGTTTTGCCCTTACTAAGTCTGTAGTACTATTGATTAGATAAAGGCTATAAATGTAATTTCAGTTTTTTTTCTTCTTCTTCAGCGGGCTGGCTCCTATTTGTAACTGCTAGCCCTGCACATTGTAAATAGAACAAGAATTCCAGAGAATTCCATAGTTTCTCTTGTGTTCTCCCTGTGCTATTCTCTTTCAGTTCTTCTTCCTAGCTTCTTAATGTTCATTCAGTTGTTTTGATTTGCACCTGTCTTGTTGGAATTCTTGTTGTTGGATAGTATTTTCACATGGATTCAGACAGACACTCATGAATTTTGGAACCTTCATGATGTCTAACAATGGCATAAACAGTCCTGCTTTTCACCAATGATCTTATGGATGATCCTTATATCATTCATCCTAGTGATAATCCGTCCATGGTGTTGGTGCAACCGTTGCTCAATGGAAATAACTTCCATAGCTGGAGTAGATCTGTGCGAAGAGCTCTTTAGTCAAAAAACAAATTAGGTTTCATTGGTAGAACGATTAAGAAACCTGCGGATGGAGATCGAAGGAACAATGCCTGGTTGAAAGCCAACAATATGGTTGCATCGTGGTTGGTAAACTCCTTAACTCATAACATAGGTCAGAGTGTTGTATGGTTAGATTATGCTGCTGATATAAGGAGTTATTTGAAATTTAGATATGGAAATACAGATTCGTTCAGATTGTCTGATTTACAAGAGGAATTTTATTCGATTAACAAGAAAGTAATACTGTAACTGAGTAATACACTAAGCTTAAAAGTGTTTGGGAAGAATTTCTTGTTTTGAGGTATGTTCCTGTTTGCTCATGCCATAAGTGTACTTGTAATCTGACTGTAGAGATTAATAAATTTGTTGAGAATGATTGTGTGATTAAGTTCCTAAAAGGACTAAATGATGAATTTGAAGCAGTCAAATCACAAGTGTTGTTGTCTAGTCCCCTGCCGGATCTAAAAACCGCCTTTGCTATGGCTATGAAGTTAGAAAGGAAGTTGAACTATTCCAATAACCAGGTGCACTTTAGTAATAATCCTTCCGTTGTTATGAATGTTGGTAACATGCTTAGGGACAATTCATATCCACAAAATTCTAATGACTCCAGTACAACTAGTTCGTCTTGGAAGAGATCAACATGAAAGAACACCAAGAAAGGCATGGGAAAGTCATATCCAAATAATTCAAGGTCTGTTGTTTGCACATATTGTAATATGAGGGGACATACAGTAGACAAATGTTATAGGAAACATGGATTTTCCCCTGAGAACAATGTGATACAGTCTGGTGACATGTTCAATCAGGGAGGATCTGATAGAGCTCAGAGTTATAAAGGGGCTGATCAAAGGACCTTGCCATCATTAACCCATGACCAGTATGCTCAGTTGATTAGTTTGTTGCAAGAGCGTCAATATAGTACTAGCCAAAAAAATGTTGCAGATGGCTCAGGTACACACCATACTGTTTTGACATCACAGCAAGCTACAGTCACTGGTAAGATGCCAGGTAAGGTATTGCATGAGAATTCAAATATATGGATATTGGATTCTGGAGCTAGTGATCATGTCTGTTCTTCAATCAGTCTCTTTGATTCATATAAGCATGTTGATTCCTTATCTATTGAATTACCAAACAAGTCTCTTGCTACAGTCACACACATTGGAACAGTAAGAGTTAACAAGAGTTTAATCCTCACTCATGTCTTTCATGTACCCTCTTTTGCGTTTAATCTTATCTCTCTCAGTAAACTTACCCAATCCAACTTGCTTGACGCTGTTTTTAAGTCAAATGTTTGCTTGATTCAGGACCTCAGAACCAAGAAGATGATTGATTCAGCTGAGGTAGATCAAGGTTTATAGTACCTACATGGTACTGCTCAGTCTGAAGCTAATTCCATACCTTCTTTCCTGCCTTCTCCCTTAGTATATGTTGTTGGTTCTTCAGGTACGTTGTTGTGGCATTCTAGATTGGGCCACATGTCTTCTCCAATAATTAAAGAAGTCCATAAATATGATCCTTCTATTCAAGTTCCTGATTTCTTATTTCAATGTAGTGTATGTCCTCTTGCTAAACAAAAGAGGACACCATTCCCAGTTTTTTATTCTGTTGCTTCTGTTCCATTTGCTCTTATATATATGGATATTTGGGGACCTTACAAGTATCCCACAATGTATAAACAATGTTATTTCCTTACTGTCATAGATGATTTTAGTAAATATTTCTGGATTTATTTGATGAAATCCAAAGCTGAGGTCAGAAACATTGTTGAAAGCTTCTATAATTTTGCTTCTGTTCAATTTGATAGCAAAATTAAAATAATCAGGACAGATAATGGTCCAGAATTCTCCATGAATCACTTTTTTGCTTCTCATGGGGT
This sequence comes from Eustoma russellianum, assembly GCA_036186865.1. Taxonomy (NCBI): domain Eukaryota; kingdom Viridiplantae; phylum Streptophyta; class Magnoliopsida; order Gentianales; family Gentianaceae; genus Eustoma; species Eustoma russellianum. The sequence goes on from AP025058.1 coordinate 10,843,193, forward strand.
CATCATCAGACTAGTTGTGTGAATTCACCACAGCAAAATAGAACAGTTGAGAGAAAGCATCATCACATATTGACTGTAGCTAGAGCACTCAGGTTTCAGTCATCTCTTCCTTCTTCATACTAGGGCTTTTCTGTTCAACACTCAGTTTTTCTCATTAACATCACTCCTACTACTATTATACATCACAAAATCCCTTATGAACTCCTGTAAAAAAAGCCTCCCATCTATAGTCATCTCAGGGTGTTTGGTTGCCTAGCATATGGGGCCAACACTAAGAAACATAAAGGAAAATTTGAAGCAAGAGCTATAAAAAGGTGTATTCCTGGGCTTGTCACATACCACTAAAGGTTACATCCTCCAGGACCTCAGTTCTAAGGATGTTTATATCTCAAGAGATGTTGTATTCCATGAAGCAAGTTTTCCTTTCAAAGCAGAAGCACCTACTTCATCTGATTCTCCAGATAATTTCATGAATTCATCCTCTTATCTTGAGCTTGGTTCTTATTACTCCCGGTTCATGGTCATACCATGGACTATCAGCCTATGAATATCACTCAGTCTTAACCCTCTGTTCCCTTATTCTCTGCTGTAGACTCTCCTCAATCCTTTAAGACATCTCCTGTTACCTCACATTCTCTTCCTTTATCTGCCACTCCTGATCAGTCATGTAGTACTCCAAATGCAGTCTCAGACACAACATACTTCCTTATCTTAGGGCCAAATAGTCATTGATCTGCCTCCTATTCTTAATCCTAATACATGACCCTCCAGAATCAAGAAAGCACCCATATATCTTCAAGATTAACATTGCAATGCCATGACCTTGCCTTCTAAACACTCAACTCATACATCTCCTCATTCCCTAAACAAAGTGTTTAGTTATGATTCACTAGTTCCACAATACAAGTCTTATATATTGAGTTTGAATGTACATGCTGAGCCCAACACTTATACAGAGGCTGCTAGGTTGTCTGTCTGGCAAGCAGCTATGGACACTGAATTGGCTGCGCTGGAGGCTAACAAGACATTGAAAATAGTACCTTTACCTCCAGGGAAGAAGGCAATAGGGCGTAAGCGGCTCTATAAGGTTAAACCTAAAGCTGATGGAAGTGCGGAGAGACACAAGGCTAGATTGGTAGCCAAAGGTTAAACATAGAAATATGGCATAGACTACCAAGACACCTTTTAACATGTTGCCAAGATGACTACTGTGAGAATGATCTTGGCATTGGCAGCTAGATTTCAATGGCATATACACCAACTTTATGTTAACAATGCTCTCTTGCATGGTGATCTTCATGAGGACGTCTACATGACAGTTTCACCTGGTATGTCGGTTCAAGGTTCTAACATGGTGTGTAAACTGCAAAAGTCACTTTATGGGTTAAAACAAGCAAGCAGAGAGTGGAATGCCACCCTTACAAAGTTTCTGTTAACTATGGGTTTTAGGCAACCCAACTGTGTTTACACATTGTTTATTAAAACTGAGGGCACCAGTTTTATGGTTCTTCTTGTTTATGTAGATGATATAATAGTAGCCTCCAGTGATGTGCAGTCTATTACAGATGTTAAGCAGTCTTTGCATCATGCTTTTAAAATCAAGGATTTGGGTCAATTGAGATTTTTTCTTGGCATAGAGGTGGCTCAGGCTAAAGGGGGGTACATATCAATCAGAGACGGTACACTTTAGACCATCTGGACCAAACTGGTTTTTTGAATGAAAAACCAGCCAAAACTCCTAGGGAAAGCCACATTAGCCTGACACACCATGATTCTCCAGCATTGAAGGATGTTACACAGTACAGGAAGTTAGTTGGGAAACTCATATATCTAACAATCACCAGGCCTGACATTGCGTTTCCAGTTCAGCAGCTGAGCTAATTTTTGGAATGCACTACGGAGAATCATCTGAAAGCTGCACATAGCCTTCTCAGGTACATTAAAGGAACAATAGTGCAGGGGCTATTGTTTTGAAGAGAAGGAGTTGTTAGGTTGAGAGAGTTTGTAGATGCTCACTAGGGTGGTTGCCATGAGACTAGGAGGCCTATTACAGGATACTGTGTTTTCTTTGGAGACTTTTTAATTTCATGGAAAGCTAAAAAGCAAACTACAGTTTCTAGGTCATCTGCCGAGGCAGAATACATAACCATGGCCATGGTGACTTGTGAAGTTCAATGGAATTTGCATCTGCTAGAAGATATGGGGTCAAATGACAAGAAACCAGCGGAGATGTTTTGTGATTGCAAGAGTACAATGTATATTGTAGAGAACCCAATATTTCATGAAAGAACGAAACATATAGAGATTGATTGTCATGTGGTAAGAGATAAAGTGCAAGAAGGGTGATTAAATTGATGCCAATACGAACAGAGTTGTAGTTGGCTGATATTTTCACCAAGGCTCTGGATTCAAAGCGTTTGACACAGCACATTGGCTCACTTGGGGTTCATAATCTTTATTCCAAGAAAGGATTGAGAGGGGGGGTGTAAAATATGTTGAAAATTAAGCTACTGCAGGTCCCAAGTAAAATGTGAGGACAATGTGGATATTAACTCCAAATGTGTGTTGATGTTGTTGATTGAAGGGTTTAATTGTCTGTTGTATGAGATATTGGAGCCTTGTGTGTACTGGAAATGGGTGTAGTTGGAATGATCATTGCTGCTGTCGGAGTTGAGTTCGCAGGCGAGGAGAGGAAGGCAATTCGTTTGCAGGAATGGTTTAAATGCGCGAGTTTACTATTTTGCCCTTACTAAGTTTGTAGTAGTATTGATTAGATGAAGGCTATAAATGTAATTTCATTTGTTTTTTCTTCTTCTTCAGCGGGCTAGCTCCTATTTGTAACCGCCAGCCCTGCACATTGTAAACAGAACAAGAATTTCAGAGAATTCCATAGTTTCTCTCGTGCCTCCCCGTTTTATTCTCTTTCAGTTCTTCTTCTTAGCTCTTAATGTTCGTTCAGTTGTTTTGATTTGCAACTGTCTTGTTGGAATTCTTGTTTTTGGATAGTATTTTCACAATACTTTCGTAATTTTAATAGATGTTATCAGTGATTTGTAATTTGTATAATTTGGTGTGAAAGCGAATACAAAGGATTTACAGCAGAAACATTAGTCTGGAAAAAATGTCATGACGGAGGCCTTTTGGCGAATGGTAGAAAAGGGATGGAAACAACAGTTGTGGATCATATGATATCCAAGAATACCAAATTGCATATATACACACACACAAAAACATAAATACAAACACACACACACATATACATATATATATATATATATATATATATATTGGCGACTAGCGATTGTTCGATGGCAATTTCCGCCCTCAGGCAAGCTGAAACTTAATGTTGATGCCACTATAGGACAACGAATGTCGGCAGGAGGAGCAATACTTAGAACGGACCAAGGCTTATTTCATTCGGCTATCTACTTTCCGTTACCTTCATTACGCCCGCTGCAGGCGGAAATCCACACAATGACAGTGGCGCTAATGTATTTCATGCAGCATTATGACATCTTAGTGGTGGAGACGGATTTGTCAAAACATGATCACTCTGCTGGCCGGAAATCGACATATAACAGGTTCTTTGGCATCGGATATCACACGAGCAACGCAATTCCTCAGTCTTAATCACTCAACAATTCAATATTGTCCATGGGAAGCAAATTTGGCAGCACATAGGCTAGCAAGATACGGATACCACTCAACCGGCATGATAGTCTACAGTTCATCTCAAGAATTACCGTGTGAAGTACGCGGCGCGATATTCACGGACCATCAACTGCCAGCATTCAGAGCGTAATATATGACGGCCAAATATCTATATCGTTGTCTGTGTTCTATAACACAGACAACATGGGTGCGTTTACTTTTCCTACCTTTGTTAATTATGCGCGACAGCCTTTGTGCCAACCTTCGATACACTCATTTTTGTTTTCTATTTGCGATTCCGTTTGTTTGGACATGGTGGATAACTACGGGGGATGCCATGAGGACCACATCTACAACACACATCGGGACAACATTCTCACCCAGTGGCAATCATCAAATTTTGTCGTCTTGATTTCGACTTGAGCCAAGACGACCTTGGTACGGTCTGGGTTACATTTATCTCATGCACTTATATTTTTACTGTGTTACTCCTAACTGCCTTTTTCCTCCATCACGAGGTCCAAGGATCAGCCACGGTGGCTCCTCAGATACGGATTCAAGGGATGATTTCTGGCACATAGATATACATTCAAAATAGCATCACTCAGCCTCGGTGATTCCTCAGCTTCGGATATACGGGATGATTTCTGGCTCATTAGAGATGTCTATCCCAGCACGATCTTTTGCTTGTATTCATTCGCATTTAAGCTAGACGCTATTACCAGTCATATAAATATGTACGCTTTTTTCTTCGCCAAGGTTTTATCCACAAGGGTGGTTTTACTTGGCAAGGTTTTAATGCGGCATATCATATATGACTGGAGACGCGTCATCATTAGCGATTTGTTTCATTTATTTTCGTACTCGGATGTTTGTAATATGGTTTTCCTCCGCCACAAGTGCGGTTTTCAATAAAAGCATTCTTTCATTAAATATATATATATATTGGCGACGTTGATCGATTCTTGGGCTATTCATCTTTTTTGGATATGTTTCCGATTACACAGTTTAAACATCTTGTTAGTGCTACCTCTGATCATGCTCCTCTTTACTTAACATGTGATTTTGACAATCCAAGGGGGCCTGTTGCCTTCAGATATCTTGGTGTCTGGGCTACACATCCAGACTTTGATGCGTTGGTTTAGCATCATTGGCGGTCCTTTCCAAAGGTGGGAGGTATGCGGGGTTTCTTTGATAAGCTTCGCCGTTTAAGGAATCAATAAAAGCAGTAGAATAAGGAGGTTTTTGGCGACATCTTCGACGCGGTTGCTCAGGAAGAAGAGGAGGTAACTGCTAGAGAGCGGGCGTTTGATTATGCACCCACTGAGACTATGCGCGAAAGGTATCATCAAAGTGTTGCACAGTTGAGGCTTGCTCACACACAAGCATTTCTTTATTGGAAACAAAAGACGAATGTTAAATGGCTTAGGGAAGGGATGCCAACACCTCATTTTATCATCAAGAAGTAAAGGATATGAGGAGAAGGCAATGTAATCATAGAATCTTGCATCCAGATGGTACAAAATGTGTGCTCGGTCCAGACATAGAAGCGGAGGCTGTGTGTTATTTTTCGGACCTTTTTGCAGCGGAGCCAGTAGCTGACTATGATGCTATCCTTTGGCATATTCCAGCTATATTAACATTGCATGATAACATTATATTGCAAGCCACGCGACTTTGCAAGAGGTCAAAGAGGCTGTGTGGGATCTTAGCCCGTCTAGTGCAGCAGGTCGAGATGGATATACAGGCTCTTTTTACATATGATTTTGGCAGGTCATACATCTTGATGTCCTTAATGTAGTTAAAGAATTTTATTTAGGAGTGCTGATGCCTAAGCAGGTAGCTTCGGCTACTATAATATTGATTCCCAAGGTGCCGAATCCTTAGGCATTTGCAGACTTCTGGCCTATTTGCTAGACAAACTTTGTATCTAAAGTGATAACAAGATTGATCTCTACTCGGCTGGGCCACTTGTTGCCCAAACTCATTTTGCTGGAACAAGCAGATTTTATGAAAGGACGGGGTATTACAGAACAAATCCTTCTAGCCCAAGAGATGGTGCATGTACTGGACAGACGATCTAGAGGGGTCCATGTTATTGTCAAATTGGATATGGCTAAAGCATTTGATCGTGTTAGTTGGTGGTATATTGATCTTCTTCTACAGAAATTAGGTTTTAACTCCAGACTTATTCATATTTTGATCAATAATTTGCGAGCTACTCGATGTTCGATGCTTACAAATGGCAAGCAAGCAGGCTTCTTTTTTATAGGACGTGGCGTAAAGCGGGGAGATCCTTTATCACCCTTACTATTTATTCTTTCCTCAGAAAGATTCTTCTGTGGCTTGAACACATTGATGGAAGCTGGCATGATAAAACGGTTTAATGTAGGTCGAGTGCCACGTGTTTCGCATTTGGGCTTTGCAGATGATTTATTGGTATTCTTAAATGGATCAAGTCGGAATTGGATAGGTTTCGTTCTTTTTTGACTTCTTATCAGAAGCATCTTCGCAGCTTGTTAATTATCATAAAAGCCAAATAGTGGTGGGCATGGGAGTCTCCGGTGTCTCAGAATCGACCGCTTTGGGTATGCAGTTAGCATCTTTACCTATTAAATATCTTGGCTCGTTTCTATATAAAGGCATTAACAGATCATGGTATTGTACATCTCTCATTAATCACCTTGACACTAAGTTAACATCTTGGTCGACTAAGCTATTGTCAATGGATGGCCGGGTGGCACTACTAAAGCTTGTTCTAAGCTCGATGCCAACACATATTATTGCTAGTTCACGCTTGCCAAAGAGTGTAATTGATGTCTTGTATCGTAAGATGGCAGATTTTCTTTGGAAAGGCCGGTATCATTGGCGATCATTGCATTCTATATGCCTTGCAATGGAGGAGGGTGGACTGGGAATACATAATCTATTGGGTATTTAAAAGGATTATGATTGTCAGCTTTGGTGGAAGTATTTTCATTTTCAAACACTATGGGCCGAGTTCTGCAATAAAAAGTAGAGTAATCGGCATTCGGTGTACTCGCATATTTATGATTGCCCAATTTGGAAGCGGTTATGTTGCATAAATGACTTTGTAGAATCAAAGGTGGAACGAACACAGAATGCCATGCAATGGATGCCTGATGCTATTGGGCAGTTCTCGATCAAATCGGCCTATACAATAATAATTGCATCGGATAGTCATTTGGCCGAGTCCCGCTATATATGATGGGGAACTCACATCTGGAAATGCGAATATTTTTATGGAGACTTTGGACAAGATCCTTGCCAATGGTAGATAATTTACGGTGCTAGCAAACGGTGTTGCCTTCGCAATGCACCTTCTGTGGTCAGAGCTCAGATACTGAGGTCACATATTTCTACTCTGCCCTAGAATATGGCCATTAAGGCTCACCTATGCCGATGGTGGCGCTTATCAAATAAAACATCTATGATAGGTCAGCTGAGGGCGATAGTCCCGTCAATTGTAATGTGGATCGTCTGGAAGGAATATGCGGCGATACGTTTTGGCGTAGAAAATTTCGTTTATCGGCGGTTGTTTGACAAAGTACGCGCATGAATATATACATGGTGTTCAACAATGAATGGTAAAAAGTTTACAAAAAATATGACTCATTTAGTAGCCCTGTCCGTCTCTCCACCATTGCGACCAAAGAGATTGCATATCATTCTATGGGAGTTGCCCCCCTCTGGGAATATTAAATTAAATGTAGATGCAGTGGTGGGAAGATACCGAGCAGCAGGAGGAGCCGTATTGCAAAACGACCAGGGATAACTTGTTTCGGCCACATGCTTTGCACTGCCTCTAGTTAGTCCGCTACGAGCAGGGTTGTTGGCATTGACGTTAGCTCTGATTCATTATGCACGAGAGTATGGAAATATCATCGTTGAGACGGATTGCTATTTCATTCTTTCTATGTTGTCGACTGCCCAACCATTTGCAGGTTTATTGGCTGCTGAACTAGCACGGGCAAATCTATTCTTGTCACTTACCCGAGCTACTATTCAATATTGTCCACGAGAGGCCAACACTGCATCTCACATGTTAGATCGACATGGATACAGTTCCGCAGGTATATAAAGTTACAATTCCCTTCATGGCCTTCCCTATGAAGTTTGTGGAGAAATACTTATGGATGTACATCTGCATGCTTTGCACCATTGATCAAATGTCTCACATAGTGTTAGCGATAATATCTATTGGTTGTCTGGTCACCAAATGGCACAGGCAACACTGGTGCGATTTCTTTCCTTTCATTGGCGTCTTTTTACAGTTTCATACGTTGTCAGCTCAAGGTTATACTTACATATTTTTACCTTGCTGGGATTCGCTATGTTGTTGGCTGCTATGCTTTATGTGAGGTATCAACACTTCCGCAATGCATTGTCGGAGTGCATGGCTGATGCCCGATCTATCCGACCGGAGGCATATAATTTGACGGACTTGCTTTGTACAAGGGGACAACTTATAATGCGTGCATCGCCTTGGTTCTTATTGAATCAAGGCGGCATGAGTATGTGCCATCCCCTATTTTTTACTTTGGCATATGTTATTTTTACAATACTTACATCTCAATTTCATGTTGCTTTCTGTGAGATGCGATGGATCTCAAAGAATTGCGGTAGCACGATGCTAAACTCGACTTTGATTACTTGCTATCATTTCCATGGTTACACGTTAAGAACCTACGCGTTTGGAGCGACAACGTCACATAAATTTCTGTTGTATTATGCGATCATTCCAACTGTATTGGCCCAACGATCAAGTTGTATAAATATATACGTTTTTTTCCTTCTCCAAGGTTTTATCCATAAGGGTGGTTTTACTTGGTAAGGTTTTAATACGACATATTATATATGATTAGAGATTGGCACTCATTAGCTCACTACTTTATTTGATTTCGTATGATGACCTTGTTTTGTAATATGGTACTCTTGTGCCAAAAGTGAGGCTGCACAATAATACAAATGACTTTTGATAATATATTTTTTTTTGCAGAAGGATATTTTATTATAACATTGTTCCTCACTTAAGGTGGAGGGAAATCATTATACAACCAAGTCCTCGTAATTTACAAAATAATGCAGAAACGTAAGGATTGCCATTCTCCAATTATATACGATATGCCGCATTAAAACCTTGCCAAGTAAAACCACCCTTATGGATAAAACCTTGGCGAAGGAATGACTTTTGATAATATATATATATATATATATATATATATATATATATATATAAGATAATTAAGAACGTATTAGTTTTATCACTTCAAAATTAAAAAAAAAAATTATATATATATATATATATATATATATATATATAATGCAGCATGGTGATTTCTTGGCAGTTGGCACTGGCGGCGCAGACGCCGAACCCTTCGTCGGCGATGGCCTTTGCCCATCTCCTCCATTAACCAAATCTTTTGCAACAGTTGTTTCTTCTACCACAATTTCTTTTCCACAGTGGGAAATCAGTTGATACAAAGGAACCCCAGTGGTCCATTTTACACCATCGGAAATCGATGTACTGGCAACATGATTTCGCCATGCTTTGGTCGGCACTCTCTGGTGGGGTAGGCCGGCAATGGCGACGATCCGTCAAGCATTCGATCTCATTGGATTTCAAGATAATGTTTCCATTAGATTATTGGATGAAAGCCATATCTAGATGAATTTCGATAAAAAAGATGATTATACACGTTGTTTCTATCGTAGAACGTGGTGCATTCTTGGATATGAAATGCTCGTCACAAAGTGGCCTCATCAAAAATTGGCATCGACAATTTACTGGAAGTCCCCAAATGCATAAACGTTGATTTTTATTAAATTATTTATAATGGACTTCAACCCTTTTTTCAAATTTTTAATGTTCTTGATGGGCCTTACAATAATTATTAAACTATGTAACCCTCTATTGAAATTTTATAAATTTAATAGCCCTTAATTCAAATTCTCCATTCATTATCATTATCGAGTTTTAAATGGTAGTAGTAACTCTGATCCTATATCTATACACACACCACACACATATATATATATGTATGTGTGTGTATATATATATGTGCGCACACACACACACACACACACACATATATATATATATATATATGAATGTGTATATATATATATATATGTATATGCATATATATATATATATATATTTTAAGCAGAGGTTTTATTAATGAGAAACCTCACTTGTGGTGGAGGAAAACCATATTACAAATATCAGAGTATGCGAATAAATGAAATAACGAATTAATAAGAACATATCTCAAGTCGTATACGATATGCCGCATTAAAACCTTGCCAGGAAAAACCACCCTTGTGGATAAAACCCTAGCGAAGGAAAAAGCGTACATATTTATACGGCCGTCATTGATATGTCTGAAATCTAAGTTTGAGTACAAATGTGTGTCTGCTGTAGATGGAGGTGTGGTTCGAGTTCGCCAGTTGAAGTAGTGGGAATCGTTGCTTGAACTTGTCTCACACGGGAGATGCCATACCTCGGAAAGAAGCCAAAGCGAAGTTATGCCGGTGATGTAGAACATCCAAAGAAAATGAGATAGAGATGTCAAACACATACCGATGTCGCCTTGGCAAAGTGGATGCCAAGGCGACGATTTTATGGATGGACGTTGTGGAGTATGTGCCGCTGAGTCCGCCAGTGCATGATAGAAATATCTCGCCACCAATATATATACTCCAAGCCATGCGAGAGCAAGCATAAAGAGGCAGTTATGAAGCAGGAGGAAACAGTATAAAATGCAGGCCAAAAGATAACAATACATACCGAGTCTGCCTGAATCCCGTAGGAGACAGGCAGGGAGATTCGTGAAACGCCAATCCATGTGGAAGACTATCTGAGGCAGCATAAAGATGAATCGCCAATGTAGCCTATTAGGGTCCACCATCGGTTGAAGGCCGAAATGTTGGAAGCGTGAAGTCCGTCAGAATGACACCTCGAATATGTGTGGGCAATGATGCAAGCGTGGAGTATGATGTAAGTAGCATAGTCCGTGAGCCGTCTTGGGATAGAAAGTGTGCCGCTTGATTTACCTCACGGGGTGCATAAGATAGATGGATCGATGATGCAGCAAGAAATGTCCGAACACGTTGAAGATCCGGAGCTAAAGGAGCCAGAGTTTGCATGAGCGAAAGTAACTGGTGACAATCTACCTTAACATTCAATGTGCCATGTATCGGCAGATAATGTAAAAGAGAGATTAAGACAGCTTGTGCTTCAACCCTCACAGGATAGTGGTGTTGTAAAGGAAAGGAGATTGCATGAATAAAGGAGCCTTGCGAATCACGTAATACTGCTCCACCCCCTGCCGTATGGCTACCAACAGAGGCATCTGTATTCAACTTTAATCTTCCAATTGGCAGAGGATACCAGCGAACAACTCTAAGTCTAGTCAAACGAAGAGGAGGCGAAAGCCCATTACTTATTAGACGAGGAATATTTGATGCTATTTTTGTACCACTTTGTGACTTGGCGCACAGAAACATATCAAGCCGAATATTCTTGAGGAGGATTCGTTGAGACCAAGATCCATCACCAAACACCAATTTTGCATATATCTTCCATATATTCCAAAGTATGATGCCAGTATATATTCGCTGCATACAACCAAGAAAGCCACCTGGGGATTCCAGCCACACCGAAAGAAGAAAGCTTCGCCAGCCATTAGCTTGACTCGCACGGATGTCTAGTAAGTCATTGAAATAATGTCGTACCGGACTTATTTGGGAACAACGATAAAAGATGTGATTATGAGAGGCAGAGTCCGCGCGACAAAAAAGACATATGCTTGGAAGCACCTGGATGAATCGGGAAAGAGCATCTGGTAAAGGCAGTGCATTATGCAAAAGTTTCCAAAGAAATACCTGAATCATCGGACGTTGACGTGGCATCCAGGCTATTTGATTAGATAATAGCGATGGAGCTGTAATTCGAAAGGCCTCATACGCATCCTTTAGCAGAAATTGGCCCGTGGAGTTTTGCCAAACTGGTGTCCCATTAGACCATTGTACTAATGTCTGGCATTGTGAATTAATACGGCAAATGCATTTCCACCCAGGAGAGTCATATATATGTGGAACAAATGTTTGATTTCTTCGGTAGCGTAGACGCGTATATTCACCCCACAATGTAGAACTCACATGATATTGCCACCATAGTTTTGCGGCATAGGCACGCTGAATGACATCTAGGCTACGAATGTTCAGACCGCCCTCATTTGTTGTGCAACAAATAGTGGTCCATTTAACCCAATGACGACGATCAGGCCCCCACAGGAATATTGCAAAACGCCTTTCTAACGATTGAACAACACTACGTGGAATAGAAGAAGCAGCCAAAACATGCAAAGGTATAGATAGAAGGACCGAACGGATGAGAAAAATGTAGGATCTGCAAGGCATCACTAGAAGGGGAGGGGGTTGAATAGATGGTGCGGAAAGTATGGTTTTTAAAATTTCTTTAAACTTGAACAATTCAAGTTCTAAAAACAGATTCTGTTTTCAGGACCAGTTTTAAAACTTTTTAAAACTAGGTTAGAGGTCTCCAAAAATTATAAAATTTTGAGAGAACTTAGCCTCAGATGTTATGAGGGTCCCCTAAAAATTTCAAATTAAAATTCAACCTTTAACCCCTTCAAAAACTGTTGGTACTCAGATTGTGCAAATCTGCCAGAAACGGTAGATGGTTTTGAAAAATTAATTCCTATTTGTGTGATCGTCCAAATGCTCTGAAACTTTAACCACTAACTCCTTATATACTATGTTTAAATGGGTTGAAACAGTTTTGGAAAATGTTTTTGGGAAGTAGGTCAACTACAATCAAAGTCTCAACCTTTGCAAGTCTGAAAATCAGACTGCACTAGTCTCAGAACTTTGGATGTTTGATTGACTTATACTTATCCAAAAGGGTTGAAACTTGTGCCAAATTAACCCTAGAACGTGTAAGTATATTTCTGGAAATTTTCGTAATTTTTGAAAAACGTTTACTATTTTTACGGATGCGAACAAGAAGGGTAAACAGTGTAGTAACTGAAAGGTAAATGCAGAAAGTAAATGTCACCAAGATTTTTATACTGGTTCGGTTATAAACAACCTACTCCAGTCTTTAAGGAACACCTTCCTTGGTTCACACTAATCACACACACGCAATACACCTTACCACAGGGTTGATAGAGTTACACCTAACTCCAACCCTTTACAAACCTTGTATTGTAAGTACAATTTGCACGAACACCACCACCTTGCTAGAATGAAGATTGATCACACCTTGATCAATCTTTTACAAAGATATATGAATGGTGGTTTATCTCAAGCCTATTCAAGATTGAAAGATATGAAAAAAATAGGCTTTACAAGAAGAGAGAAAGAAAGAAGATGTAGGAGAAGAAGAGCTAGGCTTTTGATCTCTTTGAATTGCAATGCTTGGCCTTCTTTTTTTTGCTCTCTACTCTTTCCTTTTAACTTTTGCAGGCCGTCCCTTGTGTAGTGCCTCTCCCTCTTGAAAATTATCTTTTAAGTCCTCGAGAGAGTGTAAGACATCATTGTGACAAGGTCTTGCTTACTTGGCATCTTCTTATTGGATGATCATTTAGTCTTCGCTTACTTGGCACCTTCTCATTGGATGAATGTTGTCATCATGATGACTTGAAAAAAAAATCTGAGAATACACTTAAACATGTGCCAAAAATCATCACAAAATAACTTCCATAACTCATAAGATATGTCACATAAATTGCAAGATAAAAATCCTTCCAATCTTAATGAAAAAATCGGCCAACTAGTCTCATTGCCATGCTGAATTTTCAGCACGTGCACCATTCCTTTTCTTTCAAGATAATACCCAATTTACCTTGATTTTTTCTTTAAAAATTGAATCACCAAGTTATGGTAAGTATTGCTACCAAATAAGAAATGAACTTGGACACATTTTGGCTCTCAAATTCGGCCACAAAGTTGTACACATGCTGAAAAGTTTTCAGCATGTGTGATATACAAAATATCACCATTTATTTATTTAAATAATATTCAAAACCTTTCCATTTCTTCTTCTAATCAATCACATAATAAAAGATGACAAAATATATCACATTGAAGAGCAAAATTTCGGCCAGCTTGTGTGTAGTATGCTGAAATTTTCAGCATGTGACATAAGAGAGATATATTTTGAATTCTTAACATTTGTAGCTTCTCTCTTCAATTCACCAATATTGTGTGATTGATCCTTGACCAATCAAGATGCCAAAAAAGCTCCACATATGCTCCAAATCAGCTGTAGGTGGCGTTGGAATGTGTATGTGCATGTGCTGAAATTTATTTTTGTTAACTTCGTAAAATAATGCACATTTAATAATATACACATGTAATATTCCAATCAGCCCTTAATTTAATTTTCTAGAACACTTTAAGATGTATATCATATGTAAAAAGTGTCTAGATACGTGTCACATGATGTACCAAAAACGTTCCATGTGTTGTGTGCGTAGAAAACCGAATTTTCGATATTTATCGATTACCCGATTTTTCTCTAATTTAAATTCCAACTTTTGCACATGTTATATATATTATGTTATACATAATATATATAATATATACTTTAAATCTCAGCACTTGGCTGGTCTAAAGTGGTACCATTAACATGTGACAAAATTAAACTTGGAATCTTCACATTTTGGCCTTAATGTGGAGTAATTTGTGTGTGCCAACATGGAAAGTATTTTTGCCTGATTTTTATGTCATGTGCACGAAATTTTAATCCATTTTTGAAGTGTAGGGGCTGGCCATTTATTTATGGCAAGTACGTGACACGTTGGCGAAGTTTCGGTATTTGCCCGATACGACAAATTTCGGTTTAGAACCTTTTATCGTGTCGTATTTGATTTGTCATCACCATATCTAATATCATATGATATAAGACCTGAATATACTCATAAATATGAGTTAAGTATAGTGGTGTGACGTTAACATACGTACGTAAAATATATAACGTGTCGGTAGTATGTTGGAATACATGTGTATGTGCCTTTAAAAAAAATCTGAAAATAGGTGTAATACATATGTATATTGCGTGTGTAATGAAGATGGGGAGGAGGAGAAAACTTTCCTTCCTTAGCCTTGTTGCCTTTGTGCCTTTTCCAAATGTGGCTTCCTTTAATGAACTACTTAGTTTATTAAACTAAGTACTTCACTTAATGAACTAGTTTAGTTCATTAATGGGGGCACCTGAAAATAGTGTAAACACAACAAATGTTTGCCATATGATGTAAGCTTTAACGCTTCATGGCTCGTTAGTACGGCAACATAGTATATAAGCTAAATAAGGCAAGTAATGACAAGATATCATGCATACATGTACACGCTTGTATACGTTTATATATATATGCATTCAAGTTACTTATTTTGAAATCACTCAAACCCCCTTATCTCTACAATCTCCCCCTTTTGATGATTTTCAAAATAACTTATGCACATGATTTAAATCCTATCCCTCCCCCTTCAATTATGCATAAATTCAAAATTCGAATCCGCTCCCCCTTGATTTATGCAATCAGTATCTCTCTCCCCCTTAAATCATGCTTTCTCTCCCCTTTTATTTTGGAAAGCAAATCAAAAGATGCCTGTAAAGAAGAAAAAAAATCATGTATTTCATATATGTGCGTTCGTAAGGGTTATTTATTCAACCCTTTGAAAATGTCCCTTTTGGTACCCAAATTTGGGTGACCTTTCTAGGTCTTCCAAAAGGTGAGAAAGATGATGAGAATGCAACATAGTATCCATTGGGGTCAAATGCGTTTGGCCTTTGGCCAAGAATCCCATCATGCATATAGTATGGTTTTCGTTTTTGGTTTGCATGCACGGGGAGTGATCTAGATGCATTTTTATGATATGAATGTCGCATATGCATCAATGGCTTTCTATATGGCATGTGATTTCTCTTTGTATGATAAGAAGCACGATGAGATGAGATAAATGGTGTACTAGTCTTCTTCTCATATTTATACGGCACATAATTATACTTCGTATGAGATGAAGAATAGATATGACGCGATGTGGGGAGAGGAGGTTTTTGCTTTATTTTAGGCGCTACGTATGCCTTTAGTGTGTCTACTTTCTTAGACAAAACAAACTTGGATGGTTTAGATGATGCTTCGTTTGTCTCGCTGTATCCTAATCCAGTTTTATCACTGTCATGTTTTTGTGATAAAATAATACGATCTAGCATGTTGGATCCCGTATCAAATTGTTTCACCTTTTTCTCTACATGCGCATTCCTTGATTTCAAGTTTGAAATCTCGGATTTCAATTCAATGTTCTCTGATGACAATGATGAAATTTCAGATTTTAATGAATTTATAATGCATGACGACTCTTCTTTTGAATCGTTTAATTGAGACACAAGATCTTTGTTAGAAGATTCTAACAATTTCTTGTCTTCAATTAATCGCTTCTTTTCTTTTGCAAGAGTCTTTGAAAACTTATGCAATTCTAAATATTGACTAAATAAATCATCATATAAACATTCAGAATCAGAATCAGAGTCGGAAGATACCTCATTTGATGCTTTAGATGTAAAGCATACTTCTGCCTTGTGTTCTTCCGTATCATCAGTCTCAGAGTCGGATGTGTCACTCCAAGTGGAGGCTTTGAATGCTCTTCTCCTTTGCTTAGGTTCTGAGATGAGTCTATTCTTGTTCCGATCCTTGTCAGGGTATTTGTTTGTTTGTTTTTCTTTATTAGGGCAGTCATATGATAAATGTCCAAGTTTGCCGCATCCATAGCACTTTATTTCCTTATTTTTATTTTTATGATCCTTAGATGAGGTAGACTTATGTTTAATCGATTTTCTCAATATTTTTCTTAATCTTTTAGCCATTGTGATTAACTCCTCATCATCGGAATCTGTGTCACTATCATCTACGACGTATTCATTTGATTTAAATGCTATAGCCCTGTCATTATTAGAAATGGACTCAGAATGTCTTAAAGAAAGTTTGTTTTCATATACCTTAAGTGATCCGATTAGTTCTTCCATTTTAATCGATTTGGTCTCTTTACTTTCTTCTATGGCCTTACTTTAGGGTCCCACTCGGATGGAAGGCTTCGCAAGACCTTTTGTACCTTTTCCTGCATAGTGAAGGCTTTGCCAAGAGACTCAAGAAAATTGTAAATGTTAGTCAAGCGTAAATCCATTTCAACAATAGACTCATTTGGCAATAATTTAAAGGACTCAAGTGTGGACATAAGCATATTGATTTTGGACTCCTTTACTTGACTAGTCTCTTCATGTTTCATTTCAAGAATATGCCACATCTCTTGAGCACTAGAGCAATTAGACACGTAACTAGCCTCACTTTTACTTAGGCCGTTTAATAGTAGTTGCATGGCTTTAGCATTCATACTCAACTTCTTTTTGTCATCACTAGTGTATTCTTGTTTCGTTTTTGTAACCTCTAGTGTGACACCATCAATAATTGACGTCTTAGTAGGAACAAATGGATCGTCTTCTATGATGGACCATAGATCAATATCAATAGCCATAAGAAAAAGTTTCATTCTTAATTTCCATTGAATAAAAGACTCACCGTCGAAAAAAGGAGACCTTACAGTTGACATTCCTTCTTGCACGGTTGTGGTTGCCATCTCACTGAATCGTTGGATTCTTTGAAGTGAGTGTTCCTGCGCTCTGATACCACTTGTAGGATCTGCAAGGCACCACTAGAAGGGGGGGTTGAATAGATGGTGCGGAAAGTGTGGTTTTTAAAATTTCTTTAAACTTGAACAATTCAAGTTCTAAAAACAGATTCTGTTTTCAGGACAAGTATTAAAACGTTTTTAAAACTAGGTTAGAGGTCTCTAAAAATTATAAAATTTTGAGAGAACTTAGCCTCAGATGTTATGAGGGTCCCCTAAAAATTTCAAATTAAAATTCAACCTTTAACCCCTTCAAAAACCGTTGGTACTCAGATTGTGCAAATCTGCCAGAAACGGTAGATGGTTTTGAAAAAATTAAT
>AP025058.1:10862825-10966088 GCA_036186865.1 Eustoma russellianum
CACTTGGCTGGTCTAAAGTGGTACCATTAACATGTGACAAAATTTAAACTTGGAATCTTCACATTTTGGCCTTAATGTGGAGTAATTTGTGTGTGCCAACATGGAAAGTATTTTTGCCTGATTTTTATGTCATGTGCACGAAATTTTAATCCATTTTTGAAGTATAGGGGCTGGCCATTTATTTATGGCAAGTACGTGACACGTTGGCGAAGTTTCGGTATTCGCCCGATACGACAAATTTCGGTTTAGAACCTTTTATCGTGTCGTATTTGATTTGTCATCACCATATCTTATATCATATGATATAAGACCTGAATATACTCATAAATATGAGTTAAGTATAGTGGTGTGACGTTAACGTACGTACGTAAAATATATAACGTGTCGGTAGTACGTTGGAATACATGTGTATGTGCCTTTAAAAAAAATCTGAAAATAGGTGTAATACATATGTATATTGCGCGTGTAATTAAGATGTAGAGGAGGAGAAAACTTTCCTTCCTTAGCCTTGTTGCCTTTATGCCTTTTCCAAATGTGGCTTCCTTTAATGAACTACTTAGTTTATTAAACTAAGTACTTCACTTAATGAACTAGTTTAGTTCATTAATGGTTGCACCTGAAAATAGTGTAAACACAACAAATGTTTGCCATATGATGTAAGCTTTAACGCTTCATGGCTCGTTAGTACGACAACATAGTATATAAGCTAAATAAGGCAAGTAATGACAAGATATCATGCATACATGTACACGCTTGTATACGTTTATATATATATGCATTCAAGTTACTTATTTTGAAATCACTCAAACCCCCTTATCTCTACACAAAAGTCTACTAGCAGTACTTAATATCTTGGCTTTGCCAACCATTTAATTTAGAGTCCACATGCTGTAACAGGTCTAGACAGTGAGTAGAGCGTGTAATACCTTTATGAAGATAAGAGCCCAAATATTTCATTGGGAGACTAGTCTGCCGCACCCCTAGGAGTGTAGTATACACATGACACTGCGAAACAGAAACTGCATCCGAATATACCACCGAGCTTTTATACCAATTTACTGCTTGTCCTGAAACTTTTTCGTAAGTAGATAGAAAATACTTAAAAGTCCGAAAATTTGGCCGACTAGCAGAAAGAAATATAAGCAAGTCGTCCGCATAAGATAGATGTGTGATGGTCATAGGAATGCGGCCGATAGAGTATGATTGAAGAACTGCTTGATCAACTAGGAGCTTAAGACCTCGGCTAAAACCCTCTGCTGCTATAATAAATAAAAGGGGTGAGAGCGGATCCCCCTACTTGACCCCTCTTGTGGGCCTAAAAAACCCATGTGGCATGCCATTCACTAAAAGTGAAATATGTGTAGCCTCCAAATGATTTAGAACTAAAGTGATAAACATTGTAGAAAAGCTGAAACGGTTCATGATGGATTTTAAATAATGCCAATTTACCCTATCAAAGGCCTTGCCATATCCAGCTTGAGTATTGCTTTGTGTGGACGCGTACCTTTATCCAGCCAATGTATTAATTCATTGGCTAACAAGACTTGCTCTGTAATGCCCCTTCCCTTTTGAAATCCTGCTTGCTCTGGAGAGATGATCTTTGGCAACAGTTTGTTCAAACATGTGGCTAGAATACGCGTTTGGACCTTGCTCATGAAAGTAGATAAAGCAATAGGCCTAAAATCATTAAAGGTGCGTTAGATGTTTCTTTGGGTATCAACACAATCATCGAGTGTGCCATGGCACGTGGGACTGGGAAGTCCAGAAAATGTTCTTGGACCGCTTTATGTACATCCGTGCAAATAACCTCTCAACAAGTACGGAAAAACCAACCATTAAAGCCATCTGGACCTGCATCACTACGAGGATCTAAACTCCACACAGCTGTTTTTACTTCATCTAAAGATGGCAGAGTAGTGAGCATTATGTTTTCTTCCGCAGTAACCAAGGAGAGAATTGAGGATAAGAATGTTGTGGCATCTTCTACCGGCTGAGTAGTAAACATGCGTGTGAAGTGCTCGACTGCAGCACTTCCAATACTATCAGGCGTACCACAATAAGTACCATCTTCACGATATATTCCATGCAAGTGTTGTCGGCGATGTTTATCTTTAACAATAGAATGAAAATAGCGTGAGCCACAGTCGCCCTCCTTTAGCCATTTCACCCTAGCTTTTTGCTTCCAATATTCTAGTTCTATATTTGTTGCATGGCGCAGTTCTGATTGGGCTTCAAAATATGCCATGCGATTATGCTCATTAGGCTCCTGATCAAACTCGAGTTCTGTTAAATGTGCTCTACGTTCAGCATGTTCTACCATGCTAAAGACATTACCAAAAACATCCTTGTTCCATTGCCTAATGTCCTTCTTGAATGCCCGCAGCTTTGCACACAAACCGCGCATACCACCAACTGTAGGATATGATGACCAAGCTGCTTTGGTGAAGACCATAAAGTCCGGATGTGATGTCCATGCTGTCAAAAAACGAAATTATTTTGGACCGGGATGGATGTCAATCGAACATTGTAGCAACAGCGGACAATGGTCTGATGTTGTTCGATTGAGATGAGTTAGTTTCAGCATCGGAAAAACATTATAAAAGCTTTCATTACAGAACACCCAATCCAACCTACGCCATACACGGCCTAGACCACGACCACCTTGCCATGTATAGCGTGTTCCAAGATGAGGTACCAACTGCAACTCAGAATATTTCACCGTCTCATTAAAATCCTGGAGAGCCGAAAGAGAACGACGTGATGTACTTTTATGGTCCAAAGGCGACAAAAATGTGTTGAAGTCCCCTGCTATAATCCATGGGTCCCTACAATCATCATAACAGCGTCTAATCTCTTGCCATAAAGTCTGTCTGTGTTGTACAGTATGTCTACCATAAACACAAGAGATAAGTACAATTTGTTGTGTATTTAACCGAAAGCGAAGGTGCGCAATTTTCTCCAGTAAACAAACATCCAGGAGTTGCAGATTAGAAGTTCTCCAAAAACACCATCCGCGTCCCTCACAAACACTTTGTGAAGCAGTGAAACCTAAATTTAATTGAGCTCTGGATAAACGTGATTCAGGTTGTTGCGGTTCTATGAGAAAGAGAACGTGTATACTATACTGATTAAGCAGCAGTCTTAAGCAAGGCATAGAAGTGCGTAGCCCTCGCAAATTCCACGTTAGTGTATTCATTGAGACATATGTGGGGTAGAGCTTGAAGAGCGAGCAACACTGCGGGTAACAACATGATGAAGGGGCCTAGGAACCTGAGAATGCAAGCGGCGAGTACGTTTACGTATGCATGGAATAAAGCCATCGGCATCAGTTTCATGAGTAGGATTAGAGATTCTATGTAGCAGTTCAGCACCCGAAGATCCCTCTTTTGGCCTTGGCATGCGCAATGATAATAAGTCTGATGTTTGTCTATAGTCTTCCTGGAGAACAGCCGGTTCAGGTACTGGATGGGGTAACTCAATAAGATCCGATTCAGACGAGGTGTGTAGAATGTCTGGAGAATGTGAAGATGTATCCTGACCTAGCTGAGTATCATCATTGGATCTGGTCATTTCAGTTCGGTGTTGCAGCGGGGGATCAATGTTCTCATGTGTTGGATCTGATCCCACTGCTGGCATACAATCTGGCGCAGGGGGATCCTTAAACAATACAGCATTGGTTTCATTCTCCTGTGATAAATGATTTTCATGTTGCTGCAAAATAGGAGACTCAACCACTGCATCAGCGGATGGCTTTTGGACATCAACTGCAGGCTTAGGGCGCCATTGTTGTGGCGGCGGTGGTGGAGGATTGGTAGCGGCCTCTCCACAGCGATCACGTTTGTGGCCTAAAAGATTGCATTTCGAGCAATAATCCGGTATATCTTCATAAACCACAGTCTGATAATGATGATGATCTATACTTTGAATGTGAAGTTTAGTTGGCAATTCTTTTGAAACATCAATTTCCACATAGATTCTTGCCACGGACGGACGTAATACCTTTTGGGTTGCAGCATCTAGTCGAATAGGAGACCCTAGCAATAGCAGCAATAGCGAAGAGTGCTTTTTCATTCTGCAAATACACAGGCAAACCAGGCATAGATATCCATATTGGTACAATTGGAGCATCATATCGAGGATCAAAATCATGAGTGTATTTGGTAATTCGCATATGAAAACCAAGAATATTCCATGATCTACGTCCGAAACAGCGATTGTAATCCGCCTACTTCTCAATCGCAGGAGTACGTGAGCCTTATCGAGTAACCCTGCATGAACGGCGTCTGCAAAACATATACGATCCAGTGCTTTTTGCAATGCCACCATTGACGGTCGTCCATTCCAAAAGATCCAACCAATGAAAATCGAAATGGAGACAATAATGCAGTTACCTCAGATTCATCGAAAACGATAGAGGGTAAACCTTTATACCGCTGAGGTTGTTTTTGCGATATGGTTGAAGGAATGGGTGCCGGAGATCCAGTCAGTACAGCGGCAAAGGACCGGCCGGCCGTAGCCGCCGGCCCTGAGGTCGACATTGATGTAGCAGCGGCGGGGATGACGATCTCGGATGATCGCCAGAGCGCAAGAAAATTTGCATATATATATGTATATATATATATATATGTATGTATGCATACACAAATACAGATATATATACATATACATATATATATATTATATGTGTGTATGTGTGTATATATGTATATGTCTATGTATGTACGTATATGTGTATACATATATATACGTGTATAAATAAATATGCATGCACAAATATATATACACGCTCACAGAGAGAGACAAATACATACATACATATATATACATACACACATATATATGTGTGTGTGTGCAAACCATAACTGTACATTATCCCGGGAAAAAAAATATGTGTGTGTGTGCAATTTTTTTTCTATGTTTGAAGTGTCTTTTATATCTTATCTAAAAAATGCAGAAAGTAAAAGGAAGAATTCATTAACAATGAGATTTGTAGCATGCTTAATGAATCCATATCATAAAGGTATAGATTGAAAAGAAAACGCATATTTAAGTCCCAGAACATTTGAGCAACTCAATATATATCTTTATTTAGTTTGGTTTCGGTAATACACTGTAATGACTCGATAATCTCAACAATATAGGTGTTACATAACACACAATTCTTTGATTCGATGTTTTAGAACTCGATATTTGACTCGATACTTTTAAGACTATAAGACTCACACATTTGACAAGTAGTGATTAAACGGTTTCGACATTATCCTCACACACTGAAAATGTGGGAGGAACACAATCGTAAACTTCTAGTTCGGTGGAGGATATCTAGCATCCAGACAAGTTGGCGGTGACACCAATGGACTGCACACGCAATAGACTGAATTACTATCTGTAGTCTGACATGTATCAGAATAGCCTGTCACATAGCAGCGATTAGAGCTCGTTACACAATCTACACGGCCTTTATCATCACCATCATCTTGAAGAAATTTTCTAAATATTCTTCCACCAGCCTCAATTTCCTCTGCAAATTAAAGATACAAAATTTGGGGTCTTCCAAGTAATGTAATGCTAAAAAGAAGACTTCCATTCCTTTATATCCATATTTTAAATCAAATATCATAAAATCATGATTATCATCACCAAGCCACGCAGAAGATACAAAAACCCAATTACAAAATATTATATTGAAAAAGTGATTAAAGATAAAAAACGAAAAGAAAAACTGAATAATGAAACAAAGAGGATCCCTTTCGTATTACCTCCCTGAGATTGTCGTTCGCCCACCTCAGCTGTTTGAGAAAGCTGTCCAATGATGACGAAAGCGAAAAGAAAGCACAGTGCCAAGTAGACAAGTTTCCCCATTCCTTATCTCTGCTATATGTGTATATATGTTAGAGGAATAGAGGGTGTTCATCCTTTACGTTGGGGCTCCATTTATAGGCCTCAATACATAAGAAATTAACCATGTGAATTGCCGGCTCTCCATGAGAAAAAGTATTATAAACTAAAATAAATTAACAGATCTACAGTTGTACAAGCAAATAAGCCTGTAAAAGAACGGCTTTCCATAAGAAATTTTTTTTCAAAAAGTAACATAATCATTTTTGTACAAAGATCTGCATCCACGTGATGCACTAGAGCAAAGTGCAGAGTAAAATACTTTCGTAAATTTTAATTAGATGTTATCAGTGATTTGTATAATATTCAATTTGATTTTTTTGTGAGAAAGCAAATACAAAGGATTTACAGCAGAAACATTAGTCTAGAGAAAAATGTCATGACGGAGGCCTTTTGGCGAATGGTAGAAAAAGGATGGAAACAACAGTGATGAAGCCGAGATAAAAGCACATCCTCCGCTGGGGAAGGCTGTAGCAGTTGAATTGGACGTGTGGCTTCCTCAGAGATAGCAGGTATATTAGGAGTAGTGTCTGCAAAAGAGAGTTCAGTATCCGAACTATGTCCAAGAACATCACCATCCACAATCACAATCGGAGGATGATACTCCGCATCTTGCCCAAGGCGTGAAATATCCTGAGAGTGGCTGGCTGTCGACAAAGATGCCTCTGATGGTGGGTCCGCATTAACGGGAGGGGCAGGTTCTGAGAGGACCGGTTTTTGTTTTGGCCGCCATGTTTTGGGTTGATCATCTGTTTTTGGAGGACTATGCACTGGTCCTTTGTCATCATGCACCACACACTGACCATCCTTATGGCCAAAAGTTCGACATTTCATACAATACAACAGCAGATCTTCATAAACCACAGATTGAAAAAATGATGAATCTCCACAGTCTATGTAGATTTTGGAAGCAAGCACTTGTGTGACATCTACCTCAATGCATACTCGTGCAAGCGTAGGACGGAGAAAATTTAGGGTCGCAACGTCCACTTTGATATGATGGCCAATAACTCGGACAATTGCATACAACGCCCTTTGGTCATGCATGTGAATTGGGAGACCCGGAAGTTATATCCAAACCAGCACCACCGGAATTTCAAATTTGGGATTAAATGTCAGAGTCCACTCTGTGACGCGCGTTTCATATCCAAGAATGCACAACGTTCCACGATAGAGACAACGTGTTATAATCATCTTCTTTATCAAAATTCATTAAGATATGGCTTTCATCCAATAATCTAATGGAAACATTACCTTGAAATCCAATGAGATTGAATGCTCGATGGATCGCCGCCATTGCCGGCCTACCTCACCAGAAAGTGCCGACCAAAGCATGCGAAATCAGGTTGCCAGTACATCGATATCCGATGGTGTAAAATGGACCGCTGGGGTGCCTTTGTTTTGACTGATTTCTCGCTGTGGAAAAGAAGTTGTGGTGGAAGAAACAAACTTTGCAAAAGATTTGGTTAATGGAGGAGATGGGGCGTCGGCCATGGCCGACGAAGGGTTCGATGTCTGCATCGCCAATGCCCCAACGACTGCAAAAGCTATCGCTAGGGTCTGGAGAGGATAAGTGGTAGTCAAACAATACCTCTGTCCCAAGGGACAGAGAGTTTGCATCCAGTGAGACCCCCGGCTCTAGATGTACCTACATAAATGACATAGAGATATGATGTGCTAGTGTGTTAGTGAAGGAATTAAGGAAATAGAAATAAGAGTCTTTCGATATTAAAATGCACATAATGTGTATATGTGCATGTAATGCAAAACAACGGTAAAACATAAACAAACAAGTGTAAAGTCAACCTAAAGCGCAGATAGTGTCTGCGCCTATCTATGTCCCTAAATATACTCTAAGGTATCCATATATATGACATATACCTTGTTAACCTTCATCTTATGTCTCCATGAACTCCTATCCTAAACCATGTCCTCAGAGAGGTGCAAATCTAGTAAGTCGTGCCTAATATGCTCATCCCAAGTCAGTTTGGGCCTCCCATTACTCCTGTTCCCCTCTACAATGAGGCTTTCAATTGTTCTGATCGACGCGTTGTCTGTCTCCACTTGACATACCCAAACCATCTCATTCTTCCGTTCCTTATCTGCTATACTAGCCACACCTAACCTTTCTCGAAACACCTTGTTTATGAGCCGGTCTAGCCTTGTATGCCCACACATCCACCTCAACATCCTCATCTCTTTCACTTCCATCTTCTGCAATTGTGACCTTTTGATGGCACAGCAGTCTGTCCCCTATAGCATTGCCGGTCGCCCCCTATAAAATTTTCTCTTTAATTTAGTTGGAAAATTCTTGTCACACAGCACCCCTGAGGCCACTCTCCATCTACACCAGCCTATTTGAACTCGATGTGCTACATCACAATCTATGTCCCTATTCTGCTGCAAAAATGATCTTAGATAGTTGAACTTACTTACCTGTGGTACCAATTGACCATCGATGGTGAACTGACTATTCTCTCTATTGGCTACGCCGCTGAAGTCGCAGTGAAGATACTCGATCTTAGAACGGCTAATCCTTAAGCCTTTTCTTTCTAAATACCTCTCCACTGCTCTAGTCTCATACTCAGGGTTTGTCTACTCTCTGCGAATAATACAATCTCGTCAGCAAAAAGCATACACCATGGAACTGCCTCCTGTATCAGCTTTAACGACTCGTCAAACACAACTGCAAAAAGAAATGGGCTCAACACAGACTCTTGATGGAGGCCTACCTCCACCGAAAAGAAGTCTGTATTCCCCATAGGCGTACGAATGGTTGCTTTCGTCTTAACTTATATATCTCTAATTATGTCTATATACTTCATAGGGATCCCTCTTGCACCCATACTAGCCTAGATTATCATACACTGTTGCAATATCGATGAAAACCATATGTAAATCGCATTTCTTCTCCTTACACTTTTCTATTAATCTCATGAGAATGTGTATTGCTTTTGTAGTTGAACTTCCTGGTATAAAACCAAATTTTTTCACCGTAACCTGAGTTCCTCTCCTAATTCTAGTGTCGATTACTCTGTTCCACAACTTCATAGTATGGCTTAGCAACTTAATCCCTCTGTAGTTCACACAACACTATGCGTCTCCTTTATTCTTATATAGGGGAACCACGACACTCTTTCTTCACTCATCTGACATCTTTCCTATTTTGTAAATACGGTTGAACATGGTAGTTAGCCATTGAACTTATTTCTCTCCCAAATCCTTCCACGCCTCAATGGGTATGTTATCTAGGCCGACCGCTTTAGCTCTTCCAATCTTCTTTAGTGCTCTCATTATGTCTCCTTGTGTGATGCTCCAACAATGGGAGCTATTATGTTGTGGTTGTTGTATAAGTGTGTGCGTGTGTCTATATATATATTTATGTGTGTGCGAGAGAATATATGCAATTTGGTATTTTAGTGCCATTGGCCGAAAACATGTATGGAATAGCCATGGCTGCTGTTCAGTTTTGAGTGAGGAGTTGTGTAAATTTCAGCCAGGGGGCTGGTGAGGCATAAGTTAGACTCAAATTTGATAAACATATGAATAGTATTTGTATGATTTTATGTGGTATAAATTTAGGGTGGTGATTGGAGATTGGGCAAATTTGAATTGTTATAAAGCTAAGATTTTGTACAGTTTGAGGGGTGGAATAGGGTTGGAAATGAGAAAAGATGAATTCTAGTAGTAGGAGGCGGTGGCCGGCGGCAACGCGTGAGGCTCAAGTGCCGGCCAAGTGGCGGCGCGTGCGCGGGTGCTAATTTTTAGGTGTGGACTGTGCTTGCTGGCTATGGGATTAGATGTTAGAAAACATGACTGGTGCAGAATACTGAAGGGGGTCGAGGTGTATAGATGGAGGGAGAGCGAAACTTGGGTTTTTGGAGAGTGGAGGGGGCTGGGCCGTGGGTTTGGGGGTGGGGAATGGTCACTTGTCAAACGGGCAGTAGGGGGTCGAGGGGGAATGGGGGTGAGGGTAGGTGAGTTGGGTAGTGGGTTGAAGAAAAAGTGGGTTGAAGGAGGTACGCGTATGTATATATGTGTATATGCACATGTATAGGCACGTGCATGTATATGTATATACATACATGTGATTGTAGGTTAATAGGATATCAAACATGGAAAGTTAATATTTGATGTGATCGTAATTGGTATTTGGATATGTGTATTTGCATATGATCGAAATTGACTATTGAAAAATATTGTGAAAATCGACCTTTGAGGCCGTCTGAGCACATATGACTACATCGATAGGCCGCTCGGACACATTTGACTGCCAGTTGGGTTGTCCCATGTATGATCATATGGTAAGTACAGTGAGGCTACTTGGTGGGCAAAGTGTCGCTCATACTATGCTTTATCGTGTTTTTTAATAGAGAAGATTATGACTTAGTATACGTCGAGGAGGACTCGGAGTGGGGATTTTGATGCTCGAGGTTTACGTGAGGAGACTTTTACGGGTTTTACCTGAGACATTTTATGGTTTTGGATTTCATGTATTTTTTTGAGATTTAGTAATTTTATCTACGTTAGGCATTTGTATTTGTTTTAGTATTGCCTACACTTATACATGTTTTTATTTCATAACTTCCGCTGCCATCAGTTTACGTCACTTTACTGATGTATAATTGATTGATATCGATGTCTTATATTTTCCTTAGCAAAAAACGACAGATGAGTCGTTTCGAATGCTAAGACTCGAGATATGCCGCTAACTGATGTCTTTTTTCTTCGTTTTTGGGAGACAGTTTAGATGTGGACTTAAGATTTTCTTTATATCGTTTAGCCTTTGTACCACTAAAATATTTTACTATTGAATGCTGTCTAAACCCCACCTGTCTAGCAGATCACTTTGACATCTTCATTTCAAATAGGTTAAGCTAATTGTTTTTTAAATTTTTCGACACTGGAAATTCGCCGGTACGTGGACTGCGAATTAGTAAGCTGCCTTGTGTTTTATTTGTTTACTGACCACAAACATAGACCAACAAAAGTTAATGTAAAGTTCATATTTTATTTTCAATGACTGATGATTAATGTAAAATACAAAGCATACGATAGTCCAAGAGGACTCTATGGCCAGTTATTATTTTCAATGTGTTCTAACAATTAAAATCAATTTTACTGCAGATTGACTTGTACAACTGCAAGGCTTTTGACATTTCTTCTAAAATGATGTACACATCAATCGATCGATGTACTGATTTTAGAGAATGATGTACACATCAATCGATCGATGTAATGAGTTTAGAGATCGATGTCACTTTTTCTATTTTGTGACATTTTCAATTTAATGAAATCGATCTCTCCACGTCCTTGATCGATACTGGAAATTGTACTCTTAATTATGCACATTTGTTATATACATTGACTGACGTCTCTATTATAGAGATCGATTTATACGTCGATCGATAGGCGTCATAGGTTAGAAATCAATGTTCTATTTTCACTTCGCTAGATCGACTGATGTAGGCATCGAATTGGATAGTGTGCTCCTAAGTATGAACGATCCTAACATAAGTCAACCGAGGCCTACTTTTAGAGATCGATGTATACATAGATCTATCTACGCAGAGATCGATGTATACATTGATCTCAGTTTCATATATGTATGTAGAGATCGACACCACTATCTTTATTTTTCAAGCCTTTGTCATTACCCATGTATAGACCAATCTTTTGTCCTCTTTTCAACATCTTTTCAATTAATCAAATCATTCATAATCCAACAGTGGTAGAGTGTGTATCATGTATATCAAAAGATTTTATGCGAACTTTGTGGAAATAAGCCCAACCGAGGTGTACCGAGCTCAGCTGAGATGCACCGACCTGAGCATAGCAGTTGTCGTGCTGGAAGAAATAACACAAATGACTAAAATAAGTTTGCAGAGCTGAGCTTAATTGAGTATAGGAGTGGCTAAGCTAAGTAAGAATAGACATAGTGAAGCTGTGTTGAACTAACAAAGTACTACTACCATGCTGAAGTGATCAAATAAGTGAAATGAAGAGCTAAGGTGAAGAGGAGCACAGAACTAAGAGTACCCGAGGTGAAGCAGTGAAGCAAAACAGAACCGGGATAAAGATGTGCTGAGTGGAGGTGACAAGGTGAAGCACAAGTCAAGCAGCAAAGCTAAGGAAGAGCTACAACACTTTGTCTAATATAACTTAGGACTTTTACTATACATAGTTCTGAGCATAACAGGTAACTAGCAGTTACCTTGTAACTGTTAGGAATCGTTGTAGATAAATGGTAACCACTGTACAAGTTGGAAAAAGAAGCCATTAGAGGAAGAAAAACTCCTACATAAGTATAGTGTCTTTGTAAATTTGATTCTTAACTTAAATGAATTTGATTCTTAAATGAATCTTCTTTCGTGCTTTCTCCAAGTAAGAACGAGCTAGGTCGATGCGCTCTTTCTAATTTTGCGCCATCTTTAATGCCCCTGGACTCCGTCCCTTATCTGGCAAGATCGCTAAGGTATATGGAGTCGAAGGTCACGATCTCAAAAGGACTCCGGCCTGTGGACTCGCTCCGCTGCAAGTTGGAGGAAAATTGGGGGACGCCCATGAGCTTAGCCCAATCACGCTGGGCACTCACAAAGTGCCACAAGTAGCACTCCAACAAGGCATTCACCCTCTCGGTCTGCCCGTCGGCCTGGGGGTGGAAGCTTGTGGAGAAACTTAGTTTAGTATCAAGGAGTTTGAACAACTCTGTCCATAGCTTGCTTGTAATACGCGGGTCTTAGTCGCTCACGATGTTCCTCGGTAGCCCCCAATACTTGACCACATTTTTGAAAAAGGCCCTTGGTGCATCCTCGGCCGTGCAGTCCCTCGCACATGGGATGAAAGTTCCATACTTGAAAAATCTGTCCACCACAACCATGATTGATCCGAACGTTTCTGACTTCGGCAAGGCGCTAATGAAATCAAGGGAGATCGACTCCCACGGTCGCTCGGGGATTGGTAATGGATCCAGTAGTCCTGCTGGCTGCCTCTTCTCCACTTTGTCTTGTTGGCACACCAGACAAGTCTTGACATATAGCTGGACTTGGTCCCATAGCTGTGGCCAAAAATACCTCTCCTCGAGTAGGGCTATCGTGCGGTGTTGGCCCGGATGTCCTGCCCACTTGGTGTCATGCCCCTCTCGGATAATGTCACGTCTCAAGTCTCCGCACTTGGGCATGTACAAGCGATGTCCCTTGGTGTAGTGTAGACCGTCTTCCACCTAAAATTGCCTCGTCTTCCCTTGCTCGGCAAGTTTAACGAGCGCACATGCAGTTGGATCGTGCTCTAGTCCCTCCTTGATTCGTGTCTGTAGGTCACCTCTGATGGTGGTGATGGCAGCAAGCTCTGCTTTCCTGCTCAAGGCGTCGGCTACCACGTTGGCCTTGCCCGGCTTATATTCCAGCGTGTATTCGAACTCCGCTAAGAAGTCCTGCCATCGTGCTTGTTTCAGAGTCAGTTTCTTTTGGGTTTGGAAGTAGCTTGTGGCTACATTGTCAGTCTTAACCACAAACTTGGCTCCTAACAAATAATGCCTCCATACTCGTAAACAATGAACGATCGCGGTATCATTCAACTTTCGGCTTTCGTAGGCAATGGGGTGACCATCATGCATGAGCACTCCTCCAATAGAAAAATCCGAGTCATCCGTGTGTAACTAGAATGCCTTGGCAAAGTCTGGCAGGGCAAGAACTGGCTCTTGGCTTACCGCCTTTTTCAACTCATCGAAGGCTGCTTGGCATCGGTCTGACAATACCCACTCTGTCTTCTTCTTGAGTAAGTCCATCAATGGTGCGGCTCGTGCCGAGTAGCCTGAGATAAACTTGCGGTAATAGTTAATTAAACCAAGGAAAGATCGCAACGCGGTTACCTTGGTAGGCGGCTCCCAGTCAGTGATGGCCCAAATCTTGCACTGTCCATCCGCATCCGTCCACGCCCAATCATATGCCCAAGGAATGGTACTTCCTCCTTGGCAAACTCGCACTTGGACTCCTTTACGTACAACTCGTTGTCTCGAAGCACCTTGAACATTGTCTTCAAGTGCTCAGCATGTTCCTCCATTAACTTTCTATAGACAACGATGTCGTCCAAGTACACCATGACAAACTTGTCGAGGTACGATTGCAAGATTCGGTTCATAAGGGTGCAAAATGTTGCCGGTCCGTTGGTAAGACCAAACGGCATCACTAACCACTCGAACGATCCATACCGAGTGATGTACGTGGTCTTTGGTTCGTCCCCTTCGGCTATGCGGACTTGGTAGTATCCCTTCTGCAAGTCCATCTTAGAGTACACCTTCGCCTTGCCTAGGCGATCAAACAAGTCAGCAATTAACAAAATAGGATATTTATTTTTGACCGTTACCTTGTTGAGGGCCCGGTAGTCCACACACATTCGTAATGACCCATCGTGTTTCTTTTGGAACAATAACGGTGCGCCATAAGCTCCGTTAATTGCTTCTTGAGTTCTTCAAGCTCTAGCGGTGCTAAGCGATATGGCGCCATAGATGGTGGCTTAGCACCCGGCTCCAACTCGATCTTGTGTTCCACCTCCCGTCTTGGTGGAAACTCCTTGGGTAACTCGGGCGGCATCACATCCTTGTTCTCCTCGAGGACCTTCTAGATGATAGGTGGAATGGCGTCCTCTTGGGGTTCCATCGGCTCGTTGCACTTCTTAAGTGTGGCCATGAATGTCGGTTCGCCCCTCTTGGCTCCCTTGGCAATTTGCATGGCCGACAATTGCTTGGATTCAGCTTTCGGTCCATTCGTGCTTGTAATCATGCATGGACTATCTTGATTGAAAATGCAAACCGAATTAAAGGAAGGCATAACAACGGCACTTACCTTCCTCATGAAGTCCATGTCTAGTACAACTTGGAAATCATCTATTGGTGCGATGAAGAAGTCCACCGGTCCCTTTCAAGCTCCGAATACCATGTCTATGCCTTTGGCCACACCGCCCAGTCGTTGTGCCGCGGCGTTCACTGTCTTCATCCACCCTTCCCGTGTGGTGGTCTTAAGGTTGAGTCGTCCTGCCTCGGCTTTGGTGATGAAATTGTGTGTTGCTCCCGTGTCAACGATCGCATTTGTTGCACACCCATTGAGCAACACGTCTACGTACAATAGTCCTTTGTCGGCACTTGGTGACGGCTTTACGTTGAGGGCATTGAGAAGCTGTAACGACCCCATCTTCTCAGCCTCTTACTTGCCCCAAACCTCGTACTCATCGCAAATGGAATTGAGTGAGCCAGCCTTCGGGCAATCTCGCATAGCATGTGGCCCGCCGCAAAAGAAACATCCTCTTGGGAACTTATGGGTATGCTTCTTGTCACCGCTTGGCCTGGGTTTGGACCGGCCCTGGTGCCTTTGATCTTGGCTTGGTTTCTTGCTGTCTTATGCTCCCCCACATTTGTCCGAGTTGGGCTTCCCATGCTTCTTCTCGGATTTGTGGTTGTTGCGACTAAACTCATTCAATGTCTCTACAACAGCAATGGCCTGCTAGGTGGTCTCGATCTCACGTCTCTCTAGCTCGTTTTGGGCCCATCGAGGTAGACCATAGATGAAGTTGATGAAGAAGTCCTTGTCTTGCATGTTGGGAAGTTGAGGCATAAGACACGTGAACTCCTTGATATAGTCTTGGATTGAGGTGCGGTACTTCAGCATCTAGAGTTTCTTTTGAGCATCAAACTCTGCCCTTTTGGGATAGAACGATTGCTTGAGCTCGGTCTTGAAATCTTCCCAAGTTTTAATTTTGATATCCCCATGATCCTTCTCGGCGACCTTCCTTCTCCACCATAATGCAGCATTATCACAAAGATAACTTGAGGCAGTACGTACCTTAGTTGCCTCATCACGAAGGCGAATCCCGTCGAAATAAAACTCCATTTGCCAAATGAAGTCGTAAACCTTTCAAGCATCCTGGCTGCCATCGAACTCTTTCGGTTGACGTTGGTTGATCTTTGGAACCACGTCGCCGGCACCTCCCCTGTTGGCTAATGCGCGTCAGCAGACGGTAAGTTCCTCACATAGCTCCTCTACAAGGCGCTGCAACTCGGTCACCTTCGAATCGGTCTCGAGGGCCAAGTAACTCGTTTCTTCCCATTGTTTTGTGGCACTCTCTAAGGTCTCAATGCGTTCTGCCATCCCTGTAATGTGTTCTCCAAAGAAGCTCCCTCCCGAGTCTTTCTTTGGTCTCGAGTCTTCTTCTTTTGAGTGTTCCCCGCCTCGCGGCCATGTTCGTTGGTCACGTTTGACTCGTCAGCCATTCACGCAGACTTTGATGATGATCAAGCAATATAAAGCCTAGCCCCTTAGTCGGGCTTTAATACCACCTGTCACGGACTTGAAATTTTCTTCAAAGTCGTGCGGCACTTAGCCTCGATTCGCCCTCCCTAGCGATGCTCGACTCTGCCCCGTATGGATTTGGCTAAGTCAGCCTAACTTGAGAAGCAAAGACAAGTATAAGACAAGTGTAGCGGAAGACTATATGAATGCTTGAAAGCTTTGGAAGTGTATTGCTTGAAACTTGCTTGATTGTTACAAAATAAGGGCGAGGCCTCCTATTTATACTAGTCTCTCTACAAATCTACGGTTGAGATCTACTTGATCTAAAGGCTACAAATGATCATCTTGAGAATTCTTAATCTAGATATTTCTAATGGAGCCTTCTAGATGTATTGTAGAGAATTCTAGAGAACTCCTTCAAGTTCCTACAAAGAATATATAAGAAAGATCTAGAAAGATCTACAAAATTCCACCTATGTGGGTTTGTGGATTGAACTTGGACTTGGCCTAATGTATTCTCTTGAACTTTCCTTGCTCAAAAGATTCAATTATGTGCGGCCCTTTACATTGTGCTTCAAGAATTCAACCCCACCTTTCAACCAGCTCATCTCTAATCCTCAAAAGGTCTTTGATTAGAAGGGAGTGCAACTGATATATAGGTATAGACCATAGTCGATGATTTAACTTGTACCTAGTGTTAATCCACTTTACCCAAATTAGGTCCTTCTTTTAGTGCAGGCCCCAAGGGTTTTTAACCAATAAAGCTTTGTTCCAACCCTTGAGTTGCATAATTCCTAGACCACCTTCAAGCTTTGGAAGACAAACATCTTTCCAGTAGAGCATGGCCCTTTTATTGCAAAGGTTACTGCTCCCCCAAAAGGAAATGGATGCATATCCTGTTAATTTGATCAATGACGGACATTGGAACAGGTAAGGCACTTAGCCAAAAGCAATTGACACCTTGTAGAATTGTTTTGGTAAGGACAACCTTGCCGACATATGTAAGATGAGACTTCTTCTAGAAATTCACATATTGCATCAGTTTGTTGAGGAATGTGGAATAGTGTATGTTCTGGAGCTTATAGCTAGCCACAGGAATACAAAGTACCTGAATGGCTTAGTGCCGGGAGAAAAAGCAGGACAGGAAATGGCATTTGCAGCGTAGTTCCCATAACCAACATTATAGAATTTCTCAATGGAGGAATTGATTCTGAGACCAGAAATTGCGCTGAAATCATTCATTCTGTACATGATCTTAAACATAGAGATATCATCACCACAGTAGAACAACATCAAGTTATCAGCAAAACTAAGATGAGTAATTTTTAAGTCTTGACGTTTTGGATGGAAGTTGAAGTCATTATCATATTGGAGCTGATTTAGTGACCTTGATAAGTACTCCAAACCAATGACAAAAAAAAGCGAGACAGAGGGCAACCCTGCCTGAGGCCTCTCTTTCCTTTTATAAAAATCGTAGGTGCACCATTTATAGGTATTAACAATTAAGTGGCGGTGATGCATTGCAAAATCAAATTTATAAATACTGGAGGAAAGTTCAAGGCTATAAGTATGGAAATTATGAAGTCCCAGCTTATCGTGTCAAAGGCATTGTGAATGTCAATCTGCAGCATGGTCTAGGAGAAACATTGGTCTTGCCATAGTCCCTGATAAGTTCTTGAAAAAGAAACACATTGTGGAGCATTCACCTACCTTTTAGAAATCCAGCTTGTGAATAATCAATGAATTCTGACATGACAGCTGCAAGTCTACCCGGAAGAATCTCGGAGATAGTCTTATAAATGATATTACAGCAACTAATAGGTTCAAAATCTTGCACCCTAGAGACCTCATCTGCATTTGGGATTAAGGCAATAATGGAATGATTAAGTTTCTTTAGAAGTTTTCTGTTCCTAAAGAACTCATGGACCGCCCTTAAAACATCCCCTCGAACAATGTCCCAAGCTTCCCTGAAGAACTGTGAGTTGTATCCATCTGGCCCTGGGGCCTAGTCTTTAGGAATGGAAAACAGGCAGTCCCTAATGTCACTATCCCTAACTCGGGCAATCATGCCCAGCTTCCATAATAGATGGATTGATAGGCTGAACCTGTTGAGAGGAGCCAAGTAGCGAGCTGTAAAAGTTGATGAACTGATCATTAACTTGATCCATAGATGTGGAGAAGGAACAATCATACATGTGAATGCTAGTGATACTCCTTCTGGCAACATTCCTTTTGATCATTGAATGATAAAACTTTGAATTTTTATCACTCAAATTCAAGTAAAATCCCTTAGGCATCTGGGAGAAGAAGAGCCTTTCAGCATCTAAGAGATTATAACCTTTCTTCTTGAGAATTTTCAACTGAGCATGCCACTCCAAAGTACCCCAGTTATTTGAGCTCTGATCCTGCAATCCATCCAATTCTCTAATAGCAAATTCAGCTCTGGAGAAAACATGTGAGAAACTTTTTCTGTTTAATTCCTCAAAGGCCTTTTAAGCCTTTTCAGCTTTTTACAATGTGAGAACATTGCTGTACCCAAGACCTCTTCAGCCCAAGAGTTGGATACAATGGTGGAAAATAATTCATGCTTTGTCCACATGTTGTAGGATTTGAATGAAAATGCCTTTGGAGCCTGAGGGAGGAGGTGAATAATGCTAGGTGAGTGATCTGATAGGCAGCCTGAGTTCAAAAACATGAAAGCTGCATTTGGAAATTCTTCAAGAAAGGAGGCATTGATCATGACTCTGTCTAGTCTGGATTTTAACCGTGCCATCATCCCAAGTATATTTAGAACCAAAATAATTCAATTCCATAAGGCCACATGACATAAAACAGTTTAACTGATCCTGTAATTGGTAGGATGTAACAAGTCTACCACCAACCCTCTTATCATCATTAAGGATACAATTAAAATCTCAAAGAACCATCCATGAAGAGCTGACCTGGGAACAGTGAGGAACCAACTACCCCCACAGCGTCCTTCTATCAACCACAGTGTTGTAGGAATAAACATCAGTGATATGAGTTAATCTTCCTGATATAAGGCATTTTAACTGACAAAAAATAGACTGTTCAGTGATGGAATGTACAGTCAGGGAAACAAAAGAAGGATTCCAAAGAATGAGAATCCTTTTGCCTGGGTATAGATCAAAATTATGTACATGATTCCAAGAACTGAACTTTAGCAATATTTGATAGAACATAAATGAATTTAGCTTAGTTTCTAGAAGAACTAATAGATTAATGTTGTGTTTTTGCACAAAAGATACCAAACCCCTTTGTTTGGTGGGCTTATTACAACCCCTTATATTCCAAAAGCTTATGATCATTGAAGGAAAGGGGATCTTGAACACCCAACAGGACTTTGACGTGCCTGTCTCCTTCTATCTAATTCCACATTTTTGTCCTCTTTTGCCTTCTTCTTAGAAAGGACCTATACAAAGCCATCCTCCTCAAGTTCATTTAGCCTATGCACATGGAATAGATCATAAACAGGAGAGGGAACAGAAGTCCTAAGGGAGGTACTTGAAGGAACAGGAGGATCAAAAGCTACAAGGTAAGAGTTTTGATCACCCTCTGATTGAATCACAACGAGGGAGCTAGCACCAGTAACCATAGTCATATTAGAGTTACAAGCCAAGGCTTGGACCTCAGCAGATTGACCAATGCTTGTAGTGTTAGTTTTGGCACTAGAAACCGATTTCTCCATAGCGGATGTTTCCTTGAAGTGAACGGATTTCTCTACATAGGAAGGTCTTGATAAACCAACATGTGTTCCAGTATGCATGATAACTCCATCTTTTGAAGCCTTTTCCTTATGGATAGAAGCAGAGTGCCCAATTTGTTTGCAAGCATCATAGAACAAAAGGGAGTCTTTCATAAACAACCTATTGTTTGATCACCATGCCCGTTGACAGGTTTATTTCAATGTTTTCCAATAAAGGATTACTGAGATTCACCTCTACTAAGGCCCTGGCATAACCCCGGACTTCCCTATTTATGGTTAGATGGTCAGCCATAAGAGGCTTTCCAATTTGGTGACATATTTTTGAGAGAAACTCCTCCCTCCATAAAGATACAGGGAGGTTCAGGAATTTGATCTATATGGGAACTGAAGTCATTCTTTAGGTCCAAAATCAAAAAACAATGGAAGCCTCTTGAGTATAAGAATCCTAACGTATGAGAAATGGGGTCCAGAGAACATCACCTGCTCCATATCACAAACATTTTGAAACTTGAATATCAACCATCCGAAGGGATGAAAATCAATCCTATGCTTCACCTTCCAAGCCTTAGTTAGAGTGTACATAGCTTGTTTCCGAGGAAATCTCCCAGTCAAGCATCTAATAAGGCAGCATTGAAGCTCCTCATCTAACTGCAACTCGTTCACATCAAGATGTACCACCCTACACCTATCATCATCCTATTCCTTGAGCTTCATGCAGTAACATCATTTTGGTTAGTAGGACAGAGGGAGCTCCATGTTTTAAGAGGAGGGGCACTGGTGGAAGCAACCCCTTTGCCTTTATCATTATTTTTCTTCCCATTCTGAGAGGGAAGAGGTTGGGTAAAACATGTCTGTTCATCGGAAAAAGGTGAATGACCACATGCAGGTGCAGGTCCCAAGGAATTTGACGGACGTGAGCCAATAGTGTGGGCAGGAAAAGACAAGGCACCACACTCTCTCTCCTTTGCAGCTAGATTTTCTAAAGTTCAAAGTCACCATCACCACCTACCCCCATATGAGAATTCAAAACATCTACTGTACCAGATTCAACATCCACCGACCGGATCTGTGCCTCCTCAATCGGTACTTTAACAGCATCAAGAACATGAACTTCCATCTGTCGGCTTGGATTCTGTGCATGCAAACGGTCATCCACGTGAGGAGAAAGAACCACTTGCAATAACATGATAATATGAGCAACCCAGAGTCCCATCATCATCCCACTCCTCATGGAAGGAAAACATGGCACTAGGCAAGTCTTCAACAGGTTCTTCAGGCTGAGCTTTCTTGGAACCAGAGCTAACCACAACGAAGTCTTTGTGGCCACCGTTGCTCCTGGGGTCTTTTTTCTTGGAGCTGAGCTTTGAGCTGAGTTTCTTTCATCCCATTTGCTAAAGTGGAATTGAGAGCAAAGGAACTCGAGAGAAGAACAGAAGATGTAACCAAAGAGCTGGGGAAGCAAAAAAGAAGTAAAGTGGTAGAGGATGAAAAGCAGCAAGTTTTTGAAAGAGTTAGTGGCAAAGCGAGAAGAAATAAAATGGCTACCCTTTTCCTAGAGAGAAGAGAGAGAGTTTCCCTCGCTTACGCATTTGTTTTTTGTCTAATCAAAACTTGGGCACCACTTTTTTCCAGAAATTTAAGCAGACTTAATTTTTTCCAGGCAATTTGAATATGGGGTTGTTGATTATGCATTGAATAAAAGCATATATAAAGAAAAGAATGGTCAAACTATGCATGTGGAAGGTCCTTTGTTCTTTCGGAAAGATTTGTTCAATGGCTAATAGAAATTCTCCTCCTGTGATATAAGTACAAGAAAGCTTGAGATAAGAACATATACAAAAATACAATTGGACCAAATTCTTGTCAAATTTGTAATTATTCAATGTTATTCGAAATTCAAACAATTTGTACAAGTACAAAGAATTGGAACGAGTGAAATGAAAATGCTGAGATAGATGTATAGACATGCAAGAAATGATATAATTAAAAATGAGCATACAAAGAAAAAGGTTGGAGCTGGCTCCTATAGATGAGAAGATGAGAGAATCAAGGTTAAGATGGCATAAACATATGCAAATACGTTCTGCAGCTGTACCTATTAGGCAGTGTGAGACAATAAAAGAGGTGTATATTAAACGTGAGAGAGGAAGACGAAAAAAGACACAGAGAGAGATAATAAAGAAGCATATGATTTATATGAGCGGATTAGACATGACATACTAGATTTGCGCCTCTCTTAGGACATGGTCCAGTATAGGAGCTCATGAAGACGGATGATTAAGGCTGGCGAGGTTTAGGCAGAATATAGGGGCGCCTTAGAGGATATATAGGGGCTTAGATACTTTCTCAATGTTAGGTTCACTTTGCACTTTTTCTGTTTGTCTTTGTTTTTCATTATTTGTCGTTCATTATGTGTTTATACAGGGACATATAGAGCCAGAAGTGTCAAGAGAAGCAAGCTTTCTATCCTTTGGGATGGAGGTATTGTTAATCTGTTTCTCACCCTCCCGAGCCCTAGTAATAGCTTTTGCTATTGTTGGTATATGCTGTGTTACGACCCTAGATTCCGGGCTAGTGGAAATGAAATAAAATGATAGAAAATAGAATGCAAATACGAGGTTGATAAAATTTCGATGGAAATTAAATTTTATTTAGAACTAATAAAGACATCGATATTAAATATGGGGTTCAGAAACGCTCGAAAAATTAAGTGAATGATAAGTTAGCGGATATAGCAAGACTCGATGGGATTAGATAACAAACGTTACGGACATACGATACGTTTAAATAAATTAGTCGTTAGTAACCTAAGTCATTAGATATAAATCAAAACAAATAAAATACCCGATACGATACTTTCAATACACACTTTTATCATAGTTTCTTCCACTTTATCCTACATACAAATAAAGAACAAACCCCTCCCCAATGCCCATGGCCGCCCCCCGCCCCCCCCCCCCCCCCCACAACCTCACACGCCACAAATTCTTTATTATTACACACTTTCTCATCATTATTATACTATACCACTTTTATAATAAAATACCCCTTCCTCCCCTCCCCATCCGATTTTTAAGACACAACCCATACCCACACTTTTTTTTTTCACAACAATTCACACCACCTTTATTCCCCATCCTTTTTCTACTATCCTTTATTCACTTTTCCCCTTTTTCTCCATAATTTCGGTGACATCTTGCCCCTCCCCCAACACACTTTCATTTCTTTATTCCCCTCATCTCACATTGCTTTCTCCTTATTCCTCTATTTCAACCGAAAGTTGCACAAAGAAAAGGTGATTAAATCCTTCTTTTACATTATTTCCTGCACACTCCATTACCTTCATCATTTGTCTTAAACTTTAATCATCAACCACAAAAGTTTCCTTCCTCCTCCTTTTGCTTCTCACTCTCGGCTGGAGATGTGCAAGAAAGCACATTTGATATTTTTTTATCTTATACACCAATCATTCATCTCTTTGCTACAAGAAAAACACTTAAAACCATCTCCTTCCTAATAATTTCGGCCAAGACCTTCAAGTGGAGCAAGAAGAATGATTTTCTTCATATCTACACCAATAACCATTCCTACACCAAGGTTAGACAAATTCCCATCATTCAAGAAAGGATCCAAGAGGTGTAATGTTTGGAATATAAGGAAACCAAGGTAAGAAACTCCATGAACTTAGGCTAAATTCTTCTATTTTCTTTATCTTCATAAGTTGCACACTAACTCTCCTTTTTGGGCATCATAACCGTATACACCAAGGGGAAGGAGGAGAAATGTGTTCTTCAAATCCAAGTGAAGGAATCACCATCTAAGACTAAGAAAGTAAATCAAGGCAAGTATTCTTCCTAGATCCTACATGGTTTTACAAATACTAAGTATTTATGTTCATATCAAAGTTGGATCATCATGTAGTATGTTCAAGATTTCTTCTCAAGAAAGTATAGATCTATATTTGAGTAATAGGTATTTACATATATACACTATATACATATACATACGCAAGCTATGTACATATATATACATCATATATAAACACGCACATATATACTTACTATAAAATAGATATGTTGATATATATATATTTATAAGTGTATAGATCTACTTATGTATATACGGATCTACATATATATGGGTATATATATATATTTATGTATGGATGTGTAGATGCATATATATAAACACAAGGTTTTGTATAAAAGTGTATATATATAAATACGGATTTTTGATATATATGTATGTATGTATGTATAGATCTATATATATATGGACATATATATACGGTTTTTACATATATATATTCATATCACTGTTTTTAGAAATATATTTATATATATTTATATACATACGGTTTTATACATGTATATATATATATATTTCACTATTTTTAGGTATATATATACATAAATATATATATATACAGTTTTAAATTTTTATATATATATCTCACTGTTTATATATATATATATATATATATATATATATGTATGGTTTCACATAGGTATATATATATATATAGATCACTGTTTTTTTTAAGTATATAGATATGTATATATACGGCAGTTATATATATATATGTATATACAAAATATGTATTTCGGCCTTAAGGCCATTTCAAGGTTAAAATATAATTTTATATGTTTATGTATATATGAGTAATATATATGTTAAAGAGAGAAATGAATAAGTATTGGTGTATTATGTTTTATGTATTATGTACATATGTACTATATATATTTCGGTTTTATATTCTAATTATGAGTATAAATAATTTTTATATGTATTGTGTACACATAAGTATATTACATATG
This sequence comes from Eustoma russellianum, assembly GCA_036186865.1. NCBI lineage: Eukaryota > Viridiplantae > Streptophyta > Magnoliopsida > Gentianales > Gentianaceae > Eustoma > Eustoma russellianum. The sequence goes on from AP025058.1 coordinate 10,887,551, forward strand.
TTAAGATATGTAAATGAATAAGTTTAAGATGTTTTGTTAATGTATCATAAGACAAATTATTTATGTATTCATGGTATATGTATGTATTCGGCCATAGGCCAATTAAGGTAAGAAAAAAATGATTTAATTATTATGCATAAGAATATATATATATATATATATATATATATATATATATATATATATATATATATATATATATTATATATGAAGATATGAAAATAAATAAGTTTTGAACATTATATGTTATATTATAAAATGATTTTATATATGTATAAAATTATATATATTTCGGCCACTAGGCCTAGTATAAAAAAAATGATTTTATTTTATGCTTGTATACATAAGTATGATTTATATGTTAAGAGTATGATAAGAATGACCTTATTATGACTTATGTATCTATTTATGAAATATAATAATATATTTTATTGTGCCTATACACACTTAAAGAACATTCATATGTACTAAAGTATATATTGTACATACATGGAATTATATACATGTTGAATATGATGTTATGACAAATCATTTTATTTCATGTTAATTGTATTCTTATGTGTTATAAAGTAATATGTGTAAGTTAAGATATAAGTTATGAAATCCCTAGATGATATGTTGATGGGAATAGGAAGTTTATGCCCTATGTACTTAAGTTATGATTTATGAAGTCTATGTGTGGACTTGATATTAGGAAAAGGAGGGTTATGGAATTTCTTTAAGTTATGATAATTAGACTGTAAGTATGTAAGTGATGTTACCAATGGTAGTATGATAAGATACCCTTACTTGACCGAGTCTCACGTTGCATGAAAATAAGATTTGCAAAGTTATGTTGTCACATCTCATGTTTTGAAAATTCATATGCATGTGAATAATAAACGCGAGACGATTGATTCCATCGACACACGATATGTTATGTTATGTTATGTTCATGATTACGATCATGTTATGTTCGCCAGTGTGACATTGGTACCGGGGTGGTAGATGTCAGGGGCATATGATTACGTATGTTGCAGAGTGTAACACCGGGTCTGGGACACAGGATCTCTGCCATAGCGCATCACCGTTGGTACATGTACATATGTTATGATGTTTATGTCGTACATGTGTTATATGGGGAATCAATCGGTATGTCGTGTGTTATTATTCTTATGAAAAGTTCTATAGCCAATGATGAAAATGTTATGTCTTCATGTTATGAAAATGTCATGTCATGCAAGTTATGAATATGTCATTTTATGCAAGTTATGAAAATCATGTCAAGTTATGAAATGTCACGTTTATGAAAAGTCATGATTACGAAAAAGTCATGTTTATGAAAAGTCATGTTTTATGCATCACGTCATGACCATGTTACCTTAGAGTGTTGATTAAGAATTCTTTAAGTATATGACAGCACTACAATGGACAAGGTAGTGTTAAGTATGACAATGTAGTACATGTAAGGTAGGCAAAGATGGTATAAGTATGGATTAGGAGTTAAGTATGGATGTAGTATGATGTTACGGATTAAGCAGAATGAGATGCTGTTATGTTATGTACGTTTTGAAATCTTCCTTATTTACCTGTTTTTACAGATATGTTATGATACTTGTTAAAAAGGAGACGTGCTTATTATATTCAAAATTTATGGTTATTATGATTTGTCACCTCGTCTTCCCATGTATGATCCACATGTCGTATCTGGTAAGACTACTTGCTGAGCGATTAAAAGTCGGTGGCTATCGCTCATACTTGCCTCATTTATCATTTTCCAGATAACGGGTATCACTATAGAGACTTGTTGATGACAGGCTAGATAGATCATTGATAACGAAGAAACCTGCTCAGAGATTCGTTGAAGACATTAAGCTTGATTTTGATGTATTTCAGAAGATTTCAGTATTCTGTATATGATGACTTGTACAGATTATGATGTAGTACATTGCATGTCGATTATGATTTGTTTATGTTATGTTGCTTCCGCTTATCGATTCATTATTCATGTCGACATGTACATGTATAGTATCGACGCTTTGTACTCTATGGAGTAGAGTACGGCGGGTGCACTGAGCCGGAACCCTGGTTTCGGGCGGGGCGCTACATGCTGGGTATGTATTGTTGTTGTTATTGTTGTATGACTTACATGAAAAGACGAGTATTCTAAAGACGCATTGTATTCATTAGGTAGTAGAAGACACATAAAGACGGTAATATTTAGGCTACAACTTAAAAACAAAAATAAAAGCAACACAAAAGAACAAAAAAATAATAAATAAAGAAAATAAATAAAAGACAAGAGAAATGATCGATTACTATATCCGATCTCACACAATATGCAAAGGATTAAGTGTTGTTGTAGTTCATCAATCTGATCGTCCTTTATATGTTATATCTTTTCTTGTATCTGATTCTTGATGTATTCGTGTCTTGGAGAAAATATGGTGTATAGTGTACTTTAAACTGAGCTGAATATAGAATGTGTTTCATAATGAATGAATTAAAATTATTATTCCATATTGATAGAACGGAGTGAATTTGAGAATGGGAGTATGGGTGTTCATTGCCTAGTTTTGATGAAATTATATTTTAATTAACAAATATTTTCTTAATTTTATATATAATTCTTCCACTTAAGTTTTAATAGCTCGGAAATTTGAGCCCAAAAATGACCAGGAAATTCGTCCCTTTTCCTATTCAACAGTGAACCATCACAACCCAATTATTGTAACTGATTTTCCTAATCGCTTATGCTTGTCCCCCGGTCTTCGTGACACAGAAACATAGACAAAATATTCTTGCATCCTTGAAATTATACTTTTGCATTCAAAGTTCATTGTTAGAATAATGCAAAATAGTTTAAGGTTCACTGATTTTGTTCGAATAAAAATGTAATCTTTATGTATTACCTATTGTATTTTGGGAAACAATTCTGATTAACGTGCTACGTAATAATGTCTTAAAGAAAATATACCGTACGCACACTTCGGTGTAAGTTTGCATTGTTAAATTGCCTAGTGCAATGTAGTTTTAAGTTATTCAACCTAAGAAGATGGTATACTAATGTAGAAGATGGAAGTGGCAGAGATAAAGATGTTGAGGTGGTTGTGTGGACATACAAGGCTATACCGAATCAGAAACGAGGTGTTTCGAGAAAGGTTAGGCGTGGCTAGTATAGCAGATAAGATAAGGGAGGGAAAAATGAGAGGTTTGGGCATGTCAAGCGGAGACAGACAACGGCGTCGGTCAGATCAATTGAAAGCCTCATTGTAGAGGGGAACAGGAGTAGAGGCAGGCTCAAACTGACTTGGGATGAGCAGATTAAGCACGACCTACATAATTTGCACCTCTCTGAGGGCATGGTCCATAATAGGAGTTCATGGAGACATAAGATTAAGGTTAACGAGGTATAGGTCATATATATGGACACCTTAGAGTATATTTAGGGACATAGATAGGCGTATACACTATCTACGCTTTAGGTTGCTTTTGCACTTGTTTGTTTATGTTTTACCGTTGTTTTGCATTACAAGTACATATTCATGTTATGTGTATTTTAATATCGAAATCCACTTCTTTTTATTTTTTGAATTCCCCTCACTAACACCCTTGCACGTCATCTCTATTATTATATCATTTATGCAGGTACATATGGAGCCGGGGGTCTCACTGGAAGCAGACTCTCTATCCCTTGGGATAGAGGTATTGTTTGTCTACCACTTACCCTCTCAGACCCTAGCGATAGCTTTTGCTGTCGTTGGGATATACTGGGTACGGATGATGATGATGATGAAAATGGTATAATAATACGCATACTACGATAATATCATTTTGGTCCCTTTCTTTGTCGGTGTATATATAATGTGGGAGGAACACAACATTAAACCATAAAGACGTGTATTGAGATAACAACAACAACATTATTTTATTGGATTATAGGCTCCAGCCTATGGCGAAGTATGGAGGTCGGATGTACACAACCATATCCATGTATTAGAAATGCGCAGAGGTTGTTTTTCGATGATCCATAATGAAAATTGCGTCAAGCTGTGTCGATCAAATGCTATTTCACAATATAAAAAGCGCATCTAATTTAGAGAGTCATTATGCTTTATACTATCATATTCCAAAGTCAAACACATTCCAAAATCAAAGAATAATGTGTTATGGATTCTGTTCGAAATAAAAATAATGTATTGAGATAAGTGAACTTCTATTCCAGTGGATGATATCTGGCATCCAGACATCATTGGGTTGACATCGGTTAGGTGCACACGCAAAAGACAGAATTACTATATGAATTACATGATGTAAACATTTTAGGAAACATGGATCGTTTGCCTGCCGTTTGACAAGGATAAGTGACAACAAGTCGAATGCATATTATATATATATATATATGTGTGTATATATACATATACATATATATATATGCATATACATATATATATATATATTGATCTTTTCTAGGAAAAATTCAACAGAAATAGTGTAATGAGTAAGTGAATTTCTATTCCAGGGGAGGATATCTGGCATCAAGACATCATTGGGGTGACATCGCTGCACACGCAAAAGACTGAATTACAATATGAATTACATGATGTAAACATTTTAGGAATCATGGATCGTTTGCCTGCCGTTTGACAACGATAAGTGACGACAACTCGAATATATATATATATATATATATATATATATATATATATATATATATATATATATATATACACACACACACATATATATGTTGATCTTTTCTCGGGAAAATTCAACAGAAATAGTGTATTGAGATAAGTGAACTTCTATCTCCTATCCCGACATCATTGGGTGACATCGTTTGGCTGCACACGCAAAAGACTGAATTACTATATGAATTACATGATGTAAACATTTTAGGAAACATATTATATGTGTGGATGTCAGGGTATCTAGCATTCAGACATATAAGGAAAACAATTTACGAAACTTGTTTCTCTTTGTTGTTACGTGTAAGAAGGGAACCTAAATTTGGTCAACTTAAGTGCCTGCATATGGATTACCGTTGGTCAAAAACTCCAGTTGTCATATTTTTGTGCTATTTGATTGAATATTGAAAAAAATTTAATATGCTTTAAAATGCGATGCTTCTGTCACACAAAATCTTTAAGGAGAAGACAATGATAAGTGACCACAATCCTGCGCATTTTTAACCACGGTTCGTTTTCCTACTGTTTGACAACGATAAGTGACGACAACTCGAATCAATATGCACATATATATATGTGTGTGTGTTATATATATATATCTGTTGATCTTTTCTAACACTGAAGACAAAGTAAAGCATATGATTTTACCTCTTATATTCACTTGATTAAAGTTTTGTTTTAACCATTAATTCCTCGGAAGGCATGAACCATAATTCCAAGAAGATTAAGAAAAAGGACACTTCATTATTTTAACTTCATACGTTTAAAACTAAGCCAAATTTAATAAATTACAGTCTCTTTTAAAATATTATTCAGCATACTGGCTGGTAAATCATTTTTTTTTTTTGCAAAACACAAGTCTTATGTAAGTGTGGCAAACAGATCCTGTTTCGTGTTTTTTGGGTTTCGGGTATTAAAGTTCCAGACCCATACCTTACCTGTTTGCTTTGCATAGGGAAGTAGATACCAAAACCTATACATCTCAGGTTTCATTTCGAGTATCAGGTATACCCACAAACTTGACAAGTACAAATATTCAAGGTCATATATCGGTCATTTCGCGTACTTTTTACGTGTACTATTTTTACCCATGGTGTGACGTAATATTTTATAAAGAATATTGCTATAACCAGAAAAACAATAATGTTTTACCAGACAAAATTATAACATAAAACTATAAGAGAAATATTTTCGTCATATAATCAGCAATCTCATCCATAAGAAAAATATCCATAATGAAAAATAACAATCCATCATTTGACAAAACAAGTACACTAAAGAACACATGACAAGGTAAGATACAATAACCTAAATCCTAAGAATGTGGAAAGTCAGGCGACAAAATAAGGGAGGACAGTGGAGTATCTCAGACGAGGAGGATAAGGATAGTGACGGTGACGACATTTCGCTAACAGAAGACCTTCGTAAGGAAAGTATTTGAAATTTTAGAGAACAAAAGTTAAATGATGACTTCGAATCATCTCCATCTCTACGATGTCTTTTCCTGTTTGGAGTGAATTTCGGTCTCACTTTTGGCTTCACCAGTTTTATTGGAACGGTGCATGATCGTTGGCTTTCCGGTTGCCGCTTAAGTGAGAAATAAGAAGCGATAAGTGAGAACTGAGAAGAGTGAAGAGTCAGTGAAAAGAGAAGAATTAGAGAATGATGGGTAGGGGCGGCGGAGGTAATTGCAGATGGTAAGAAGGAAGAGAATGAAAAATTGGGAATCAGAGATTAGGCTTTTAGGTTTTAGGAGTTTTTTTTTTTATTTTATAATTTTTTACTTTAATATTTTACAATTGATACTTAAAATATATTTAAATAATCGGGTATGGCGGGTATAAATAGATAACTGCGGGTGTACATGGACCTAACCCGCTCTTAACAGGTAAGTTTCCTGTTTTACCCTATTTATACACGAAACTTGTCAAGGCTATGTCCATACATATAAAGAGAGTGTTAGGTTCGAGTCGTGTTTTAATATCGTGTCTGAGATTGTCTTTCCTAGTCGTATGTTGACGATACAACTACATAGGTGCTATCATTCCCCTATCACTTGTGCTCTATGAATTTGTGGTACTAGCTTTGTGCTAGTGTTTGAGAAGAGCTTTGCCATGTGTTAATAGAAGTATTCTAAATGTAATTCATTTTGAAATTATAATATAAAATTATTCGAGTTAAGAAATTCTGATGAAGTAGGTAAATCTTGTGATATGACATGTGTTAATGTTCTTTAAAAGAACAATATTGATTCAGAAATCAAGTTAATAGCATTTATATTAAAAACTTTTAATCTTAAAATAAATATTTCAAAGGAATGCCTAAATCCACTAGCACATATTCTTATCCACACTATCTCAATTGTAAATTTATTTTAACATCTTTGGTTAAAACAATATATTTGTTTTGGAGGGTTCACAAAAGCAAAGTTCAAGAATGTTGGACGTATCACACCCACGACGACGTGGCTCAATTGGTACTCATATATTATATTACAACCAGGTTTGAATTTTGCAGGCATAATGTTGGTATTTGAGTCATCCCGTCAGCACCTCATAGCGCGTGATATGCACAAGCTATGCATACTAAATCATGTTCCCTCCACCCAAAAAGCCATAGAATAATCATGATCTACAATTTGCGTGAAGTTCACGGCGTTTGGCAGTAGAAACATTCAGAGTTAGAATACAACATTTAATATTTTTAAAAAAGTTAGTCTCAACTTTGTCCCATACATTCGACTTTCATCCTTGCCTTTGGCGTTAACTGTTGGATTTATTTGATAAATCCCTAATTAATGACCGTTTAATCGAATCATTGGGCAAAGTAACAAAAGACGGAATTTTACCTTGCTCCATGTTTGATGTTGGTCTGCTCAACACGTATGTCTTGCTGCTTGATGAATATGGCGTGATCCAAAGATTCACGACCTCCCACCAATTGTTGATGCACCTCTTGGACAGATTCAACAACTCATTAGTTTACACGATGAAGAGGCTAGACAATGTGGGCCGTATAGAAAAGGTTGGCACTTTCTCCCCTTTCTCTCTATGTGGCCAGCTGCCTTCTTGAATTGTGTGATAAGGTGAATAGTCTACTCTTTTAAATAGAGGAAGAATCCTGATGGTGATAGGATTTGGAGTTGTGATGACAACCAAATCCTTTTCCTTTATAGATGAGGACTCTTACTCATCTTTATCACCAAAGGAGGATATACTTTATGTTATCATCTTTATCCAATATTAAATATTATTTAATATTTAATAATTAATATTATTATTTCATATTTAATATAAAATATTATTTAATATTTAACAATATGTACCAACACTTATCTACTAACCAGACGTGGGTTATCGTTCTTCGGGGACCAGACGTCGTACACTTTATGGTCGTTGCACTTTGAGCTCATCCATCGCAGTTCTGACCATATGACTTTCTACATATTCGGGGCTACCATTCTAGAGTACACTATACATCCACGAGCTCGCCCCGGGTGATCACTTAACACGTGGATGTTTTGCACAATAATTAATATTACTACGTGACATATGTGACATATAAAATTATCATACATAATGTCCACGTTATGATAAATTCGTGTTTACCTAATCAACGTGCTACGCATTACACGTGTCACGAATTAATTCTAACAATCTCCCACTTGGACTATGTATGCTTCTTAAAGATTATATGTCACTCGTTTGAGCCCCCTTAATGAATGTCCCTTTGTGTGTCTTACTTTTCTAGCCCATCAGCGAATGTTAGCAAAAGACTCAAGCCGCACCCCGCCACATTGAATTAGTGACTTGTCCTTCTTATATCATGATACTAACATTCCACTGAATGACATGGATGCTGCAATGGATATGTAGTGTGGAATTAATATGCTAGGTGATCGCACATATCTAATTCCAACTTGCCCCAAACTTAGCCAGATCAACAAAATTCAGAATGTATGTCGTGATTGCTTAATGTACATTACTTGTGCATGAAACTTTAACATAACCAAAATGCACATTATGATGTTTGTCTGAAAACTTTAAAACAATCAACTTCTTTGAGCATAAGAAAACATAAAACCCTTAGACTCTCACTAGAACCAAACATCCTTAACCAGACTAAGACCCATATGGCCAACATGATTGTGAAACACTACGGATTCCATGGTCTTAGTCAAAGGATCGATGGCCATGGAGTATGTGCTAATATGCTCAATTCTGATGAGACCACTCTAAACTTTCCTTTAATAGCCAGATATTTCATTCCTATATATTTCGCTTTTGACGAACTCCAGTTGTTATTTGATATAGCACCGCAGCATTGCTGTCACAAATAATCTTCAATGGAGACGAGATAGTCTCAACCTCTCACATCTCTGTGACAAAATTGCGAAGTCGTATCGCCTGTTGGATGCGTGGAAGCATGCCACAAATTCTGCCTCCATAGTCATGGACGCCAATAAGGTCTGTTTTGTACTTTTCCACGAGATCACTCCTCCGGCTAGAGTAAATACATAATCCGAGGTCGATTTCATGCAATCTTGGCATCCAACAAAATCGGAATCTGTGTATCCAGTGATCTGTAACTCATCAGATCTCCAATACGTCAGCACGTGCTGTTTTGTTCCTTGTAAGTATCTCATCACCCACTTTGCTGCTGTCCAGTGTTCTTTACCCGGATCATAGAGGTATCTGCCTAGCATTCTAGTAATGTATGTCAAATCTGGTCGCGTGCATACTTTGGCATACATTATGCTCCCTACCACCGAAGCATAGAGAGTGTTCCTCATCTCTGAACATTCAAACTCAGTTTTGGAACATTTCTTTAGGCTGAACTTGTGTCCTCTAGCCATAGGGGTATTCAATGGTTTACACTTATCCATATTATACTACTTCAACACCTTTTCGATGTATGTTTGTTTTGAGAGACCTACGATACCTTGGCTATGATTCGTTCGTAACTAGAGTCCCAACACAAATGAGGCTTCACCAAGGTCTTTCATTTCAAAGTGTTTTCTCAGAAAGGTTTTGGTGTTGCTCAATATGTTTACATCATTTGTTGCAAGCAGTATATCATCTACATACAAGATCAAGAATATGAACATGCTCCCACTAAACTTGTGATACATGCATTTGTCAATTTGGTTAGGCTCAAAACTGAAAGAGGAAACCACTTTGGCAAATTTGAAGTACCACTGTCGAGACGCTTGCTTGAGCCCATAGATAGATTTCTTTAGTCGACAAAACATGCCTTTTCGATCTTCCACTTTGAATTGAGGTGGTTGAACCATGTAAATGGTCTCGTCAAGTTCTGCATTTAAGAACGCAGTCTTGACATCCATCTGATGTTGCTCAAGATCTAGGTACGCCACTAAAGCCATGATTATCCTAAACGAATCCTTCGTTGACACTTGAAAGAAGGCTTCCATGTAGTCTATGCCATCCTTTTGGATAAACTCTTTACCCATAAGTCAGGCCTTACACCGTTCTATGTTGCCTTTTGAATCACGTTTGGCTTTAAATATCCATTTGCAACCAACATGCTTCAAACCTTTAGGCAACGAGACGACCCCCATACTTTGCTATTTTGCATAGACTTAATTTCTTCTTCCATGGCCTTGATCTATTTTTCTGAATTTAGACATTGTAATGTTTGTTGGACGTTTTTGGGGTCATCGTCCATCATGCCAACATCGAATTCGTGTGCTTGGAGTTATAACACCTAATCGCTAGGTATTAGCTTTCTCCTTTCATGAGTGGATCGCCTTAAGCATTTGTTCTTGGGATACTACAGGTTCCTGAACTGCATCAGTACACAATTCTTCTTGTTCTTGAGTGACTTCCTTAGGAACTTGTTCCTATGGTGCGACACTACTGGGATGAGGTACCTCAGGTGCTGGTAAGCTTGTGCTATCTCTCTAAATGTTGGTTCGATTTGCATTTCTGTCGCATCTGAGTGACCCTCATTTGACTCGATGATCTGCTGATACAAATCATTCTCCGACAGAACCAAAGTATCCTCAAAGAACTTTACTGAATTTGGGTCGAAAAATATTTTACTTGTGGGATCGTAGAATTTGTACCCTTATGACCTTTCCGCGTAACAAACAAAATAGCAACTAACTGTTTTTGTGTCCAGTTTTCTTTCACCTGGTTTGTAAGGCCTTGCCTCTTTTAGACAACCCCAAACCTTACGTGGTTAGGGCTAGGCTTGCGCTTAGTCCATAACTCATAAGGGGTCTTAATTGTTGCTTTACTTGGTACTCGGTTAAGGATGTAAGCTGCGATTTTAAGCGCTTCTCTCCAGAGGAATAATGGTAGCGTAGTTTGGCTCATCATACTACGCACCATGTCCATAAGCGTGCTGTTTCGTCTTTCAACTACATCATTCATGCTTGGTGATCTAGGCATGGTGTACTGAGGGAGGATTCCAATTTCCTCTAAGTATTTAGCAAATGGTCCCAGACATCGCTCCCCTGACCCATCATATCTACCGTAGTATTCTCCTCCACGGTCTAATCTGACGGCTTTAATCCTTTTGTTGAGTTGTAACTCAACTTCAGCTTTAAAGGATTTGAACATGTCTGGTGCTCGCGCTTTTTCCTTAAGCAAGAATATGTAGCCAAATCATGAATAGTCGTCAATAAAAGTGATAAAATAGGAGTGACCATTTCAGATGGCCGTTTGAAATGAGCCACTTATATCGGTGTAAATCAACTCTAATAGACTATTTGCACGTTCCATTATGCTTCTAGACACGTGTTCTAAACTTGAATGCCATAATGATCCTGAATTCTCAGAGTTCATTTTGCTTTAACATTTCACATAACAACATGCAAGGTTTCTTGGTTTGAAGCAACATTTATCGAGCAAAGCTTGTTAATTTCAGATATTTTACCGTGACCAATTAACCTAGATGCATGATAATGATGGAAATTTTCATTTCCAAGAAAACCATAATAGCCACTTCTATCCAATCAACAATAACAACAACAACATTACCCCATTGCCTTAAAGACTCCCGCCTATAACGGGGTATAGGGGGTCAGATGTACGCAACTATACCTATGTGTTAGAAACACTCAGAGGTAGTTTCCCGATGACCCATAATGATGCGTCAGGATGTGTCGATATCAACTGCTACTTCACAATATAAGAAGCACATCCAAATTAGTTAGTCATTTTGCCAATATTGAGAGCCACTTTTATCCAATTGATAAAGCAAAATAAGGTTCCGTCTAAACGATGGAACAACAAAAGTATCATGTAAGTCTAGATAAAAACTGAAAGTCAAAAGTAATCTGAAATGCCCTATGGCTTCAACCTTTGTGCCGCTGCCATTTCCCCAATAGACGTATCTCTCATCGTCCATTGGTTTTCTGTGGCCGAGGCAACTCTACATAGTCACAGATAAGTGAGTCGTTGCTCCCGTATTGACCCACCAAGTGGCTATATCTGAAACAAAATTAACTTCAGAACAAGCTAAGAACGTACCTTTCTTTTTGAGCCAAGAAGATAACCGGTATAGCTTTCCTTTAGATGTCCCTTTTTCTTGCAAAAGAAACAAGACATGCTCTTGGGTGCGTCGGCGTTAGCCTCCCCTTCTGCCTTTTGCTTGTCTTTTGCTCCTTAGTTTTCTCAACAGCTTTATGTTTCTTACCACTGGACTTGGTGGTGAAAGCATTCACAATTTCATGGCCTTTATTCTTAAGCCTTTCCTACTCTTATACGTAGTGCGATATAAGTTCTTTCACATCCCACTTTTCTTTTTGGCAGTTGTAACTGACTAGAAAGTGTTTGAACTTAGAAAAGCCATGTGAGTCATCTCTAGGATGTACTCCCTTATGCTTCCAGTACTACGATACTATTTTGAGCAGAATTTCTTTAAGAGATCGTCTATTTCAGCTTTCTCATTCTTAACAAACCTTTGCCCGAGATCGGCTAAAAATTCTCTAGCCGTCGTGGTCTCGGTAATGTCTCCCCTAAAGCACTAAGGGATTTGCTTGACCATAAGACATATGCGATTTGATCGGATCCAGCATGCCATGTGAGCTTTCTCCTCACTTATGCTATTTTCTGTCAGCACAGCTGGTCGGTCTAGTTGTAATGCAGTGTCAAGGTCGGTAATCCCCAGAAAAATCTCGAGTTGATTTTTCCGTTGCTTATGGTTTGAACCGTCTAATGTAGGAATATCCTTAATTTTAGACATAATTGCTGAAAAGTAAATAAGAAACAGAATTAAATATACAACACACGTGATCTGTAAACTGCCATAAGAAATTAAAAATAAAAATAGAACCTTAAGTCCATAAATCAATCGTCTTCCAACATTAGGACTATTTTCAGTCATCCTCATGTCTTCCAACAATTGGGTGTGGTGGTCAATGTAACGGCTCTTCCAGCAGGGTTAACCATCTTTTTTTGGGCCGATGAGTCAACCTATGCATTCAAAGCTTCACCATCAGACCCGTTTGGTCCACTATCCTGCTTATATGTGCTTTTGATAATCACACCTTCCTTTGGACCAGTCAATGATTGCACCCAACACATGCATACCCCTCACAATCATAACAAATGCAATGGCAATGATACCATTGCCGCACTTTAAAGGGATAATATTAAAGCCCCACATTTGCTAAGTCGCGTAACCTTATAGTTCTAAGCGATCCTGCAGTTTCATGACTAACCTTCCTGCACATACCGTGCATGATTGACCTCAACATACATTGTGGTGTATGTTCTTGTTTTTATGAAACCATCTTGAACTAGCTTGATTCCCTTTACGATTTAATAGGAACCAGCTTAAGCCAACCTTGGTTCTCTTTACGGTTTAAGAAAATAGTATATTTATCAATCACATCAACAAAGTGATATAACTTTATGATGACTCATATTGAGTGTGAAATGAACCGATCCAATAATACCCACTTGTCATAAGTGTGTATTACCATTCCACATGATTCCTAGGCCAATGTTGGAGTCACAAATGGTCTCACTTAAGAACCGGTTTTCTTAGACAAAATCATGTGTACGGTATTTTTATCACAACTCAATGAGTCACCTATCAAGAGTACTTTAAACCGCATTGATTGATAAACCTGGATAATAGGGGATAGTGTTGGTCAAAATGGTCAACACAGTCAACTTAACCCATCGAATCAATTTGGTTGAACCCAGTCAAACCTAGTCAAAGAAGATTCGAGTCCTGATTGGGTTAGGTTTAGGTCCAGGTCATGACCGGTTTAACTGATCCCCTTCTTTAATTTTTTTACATTAAGGGGTAGCATTAAATCTTTTTGGTTTGGGTCAAAGCCCAGACCGTGCAACTTGAAACCGAGTAATTTTCAAAAGAATCCAACACCATAACTTGTTTTACTTGCATTTATTTATGTATTAACAAGAACAGATAACAGAAACAAATAAATGAACAAATAAATACATAAATAAACAAATTATCTAATAACCAAAAATTAAACTTAATACTTAATTATTATTATTTTAGATTTCTTTAACATAATAATAATAATTTATTATTATTACTATTCTCCTTAATGTTTTTTAAATAATAACAATAATAATAGAATTATTATCATTATATTTACTTTGTTTTCTTAAAAAAACTTTAAAATAATAATAAAACCTATTATTATTCACTTTATCCAAAAAATAATAATAAATAAAGAAAAAGAAAAATAAAAATTTAATGGTGCGGGTCGGACCGCAGGACGGGTCAGACCCGCTCCATAAGCCTTTTTTCTTTTCCAGCTTTTGGGCCGAAGCCCAGAATTGGCACATGGCTGGGTCGGGTTAGAACCCGCCGACTCAATCTGGAGCCCCTTTTTTTTTATTTATGAAATTGGGCCAAAGTCGGGTCAAACCAGGTTGAACCCAGATCCGGAACCAAAATCAATCAGGAGGCAAAAACTAGAAAAATCACCCCAGGTTCGAACTTGAGACCTGTCACAGCAAGGCTAAGGTTGTGATCACTGGACCAGCGGCCCTTTCTAGTTACAAAGGGTGGCCAGTTTTATTGATATTAAAAAAACCGATATTTTCCACCAGATTTTATTCTGTGAAAAAAACTTTTGACAAAAAAACTTGTAGTCATGAACAGATTAACAAAAGTGATTCGAATCAAACTCGCTCTGATACCACTTGTTGGATTTATTTGATAAATCCCTAATTAATGACCGTTTAATCGAATCAGTGGGCAAAATAACAAAAGGTGGAATTTTACCTTGCTCTATGTTTGATGTTAATCTGCTCACTATGTATGTCCTGCTTGATGAATCTGATATGATCAAAGGATTCGCGAAATGCAACAAATTGTTGATGCACCCCTTGAACATATTCAATAATTCACTGCTTAACCCAATGGAGAGGCTAGGCAATGTGGGCTGTATAGAAAAGGTTGGTACTCCCTCCCCTTTCTCTGTATGTGACCGGCTGCCTTCTTGAATTGTATGAGGAGGTCAAGACCTCCTCTTTTAAATAGAGAGAGAATTCTGATGGTGATAAGATTTGGAGTTGTGATGACAATTAAATCATTTTGCTTTATAGATGAGGACTCTTACTCATCTTTATCACCAAAAGAGAATATACTTGATGTTATCATCAAGTGATCTCTATCCAACATTAAATATTATTTAATATGTAATAATAAATATTATTGTTTTGAATTTAATATCAAATATTGTTTAATATTGAATAATATGTACCAACACTTATCTCTTAACCACATATGGGTTGTCTCCCCGGGGGACGAGACGTCGTACACTTTATGGTTATGGCACTTTGAGCCCATCCATCACGGTCTGTGACCATATGACTTTCTACATATTCGAGGTTACCATTTTAGACTACACTATTCATCCACTAACACGCCCCGATGATCACATAACATGTGTATGTTATGCAACAATTAATATTATTACATGACATATGTGACATATAAAATTATCATGCATAATATTCATCTTATGATTAATTCGTGTTTACTTAATCAACGTGCTGTGCATTACACGTGTCACGAATTAATTCCAACATTAACTACGTCAGCCGATCATCTGTCTCTCTTGCAGTTAGGAACTCCACTAATTTTTGGGATTATGATAATCGTAACACTATTCAAGTCTCTCCAATCAAAGCCCACTTAGAAGCGGTAAGGTATATAAAAATATCCATCAACCCAACATCTTCTTTGTCTTGGTGCTTGCAAAACTCGATTTTAATTTTTAGAGAGAAAAAAAGCAATAAAAGCATAAGGGAAAAAAGACGTTATCTTATTGACTTGTATATTTTTAAGCCTATGTAATTTATTAAATATTATTTATGTCTTAAACAAAATGCATCTTACATTATTAGTAATATATATGCACCTATATCGGTTTGAGTTTTAAATGATCTGACCTTGGTAGAAGTCAAGCTTGAAAAATCTAGATGGAGCACAAACTAGGTCCAAAATAAGATTGGATCGGATCGGTCAAGCAGGCCAGTCACGTCAAGCTTGATTATCTACTTCAAAATATATTTTTCATGCAAAACAAGTTGAGTTTTGGCTAGTTCCACCAGATTCACAGACCTACTTTTTAATATATAAAAGAAGTATTTTTTTCTATAAAATAATAGGTCCACTTTTCTATTTTTAGAATGTCTAAAATATATAATCCGTTGTTTTAAATTGTAAAAGATACTGCGTGATTTTACCTACTTAACTCTATTAAATGAATCAATTTTGGAACAAACAATTTATTTGAAATGGGCAAACTTGAAAACAATAGCAAAAATTAATCTTTTGACCAACTTTTCTGAAACCTTTTGTTACTTTAACAATAACTTATATTTTAAGACAAATAGAGTATGAAAAAGACACGTCACAAAGATTAAATCTGCAATCAAAAATCAATCACCCGTGCTTCACAAAGACTTCCATGACTTTCATCATCACAGGTTTCGTCTTTGAACCACAAACTGTGAAAATCCAAGAATCGAAATCAGTAGGCATTCATGGCTGAATTTGATCAAGCCATGACTCTCACACAAATCAAAGGGAGAGATAACCGCCCAAAATATCTTGTTGGATTGCAATGAATATCGTCGAACGAGTCTTATACAGGGAGAAAGACGGTTTTAAAAGAAAAAGCTGTGAAATTACAAGAAACTCCTTATTACTTAGCTGTCGTACAACACAAAGCTAAGGGTATAAACGTAATTTCACTACAATTTGATTCTTCCCGCCAGCGGTTCTCTTCTTCTTCCTTTCGTCCTTCTGCTCCAACATTCTATCCCTTCAGCCCATCACGTGATCTCGTCTTCCAGTTGTTCAATCTCCAATACAACTAATGAACATCGTGGATTAAGCTTCTTATTTAATGGTCTAGATGCTTTGCTTCTGGGATTATTGCGGTTCTGCTCATCAACACCCAGCATGCTACCCATTTCTTCATCTTTGTCTAAGCTCATCATATTTTCAACATCCCCCTCTCAAGCCATGCTTGCTGTAAATGTTGCAAACCCTAAGCTTCACTAAGAGCTCATTTAGACGCTTGCTGTCCAAAGCTTCGGTGAACAGGCCTGCCAGCTGAAACTGTGTTCTTATGGGCATCAACTTAATCACTTTCTCTTGCACCTTATTTCTGACTATATGACAATAAATTTCAATATGCTTCGTACGCTCATGGAAGACTGGATTTTCAGCAATATAAAGTGCACTTTTACTATCACAGAACATTTCCACTAGTTCTTGATCTTTCAGCCTAAAATCATTACACAGATATAGCAAAAACTGGGCTTCACACTGAGCAGATGCCATAGCTCTATACTCTGCTTCTGCTGACGAACATGACACTGTGGTTTGCTTCTTTGCCTTCGAAGAGATCAGTGCCTCTCCAAGAAATACACAATACCCACACACAAACCTCCTAGTCTCCTTGCACCCAGCCCAATAAGAATCAACAAATGCTCTTCAAATTTCCTACACTGGGCAGTAATAATCCTTGACCAATGGTTCCCTTAAGGTATCTTAAGACCCTATGAGCAGCTCTCAAGTGATTAAGTGTAGGACAGTCAAGAAATTGGCTTAGCTGCTGTACAATAAACGAGATATCTGGCCTGGTAATGGTGAGGTAGATCAATTTACCAATGAGTCTCCTGTAAGCAACTATGTCTTCAAATGGCTCAGAATCATTATGAATTAACCTCAAGTGGACCTCCATTGGGCTAATGGATGGCTTGCACTCCAAGAAACCAAATTACTCTAGCAACTCTAATGCATACTTCCTCTGATTGATTAACATTCCCTTGTGAGACCTCGCAACCTCTATGCCAGGGAAGAATTTCAAATCACCAAGGTTCTTGATTCTAAACTCCCTGTGCAAAGCCTCCTTAATCCACTCAATGGTCTTCAAGTCATCACAAGCCAGTATCAGGTCATCTACATACACTAAGAGCACTAGCAATGAAATTTCTGTCCTTTTTGTGAATAAAGTATAGTCACTTTTCGACTACATGAAGCCCTTTGAGATCAGAAAGGTTGTTAATTTGGCATTCCACTCTCTACTGGCATGCTTCAACCCGTACAGAGATCTTTCCAACTTGCAAACCAATCCCTCTCGTGGTAACACCAGTCCTAGAAGTTGAAGCATATAAATCTCTTCAGGTAACTCACCATGTAAAAAAGCATTATTCACATCCAGTTGATGCACATGCCATCTCTGCCTAGCAGCTATAGCCAACAACATTCTCACAGTGCTCATCTTTTCTACAGGTGAGAATGTGTCTTGATAATCCACCCCTAGATGGTGTGTATATCGTTAGCAACCAGCTTTGCTTTAAATCTTTCAACTGTGCCATCAGCTTTGTGATTTATTTTGTACACCCACTTACAACCAATGGCCTTCTTTCATGGTGGTAATGCTACCAACGGCCTTCTTTCCTGGTGGTAATGCTGTCAACGTCCACATCTTTTTTTCTTGCAATGTAGTTATCTCAGCTTCCATAGCTTTCTGCCACTCAACAGAGACAACGCTTCTGTATAAGTTTTGGGCTCTGTACATGCACTGATGTTTAAAACATATGCTTTGAATTTTGGTGTTAACAGATCAAAGGTTAAGTACTTGTGCAGAGAGTGCGGGGATGTGTTATAAGGACTGTTTTCCATACTGTGCATGGTGGTTGTTTTAACCGAATCTGATATTGGCATTGGTTGGTTCGTAACTTGGCTGCAATGATATTGTTGTAAGTAGGAAGGAGGTTGTCTAGTTCTGTGAGGTCTTACTATAGGAAGTTCTATGTCAATAGAGCTGATATGAATGGACCCTGGGTCATTGGGGTTATGGACAAGGTCATGAAATTGTTCATTTTATGAGGATGAATGAGGTTATTCTGTGACTGATAGCTGTTGGTTATTGGGATTGCCAAGAGATGGCTGATGAGTATTAGAGTGGGGTTGATTGGAAGCGTACTGAGGAGATGGTTGTTGTTGGGAATGAATGTGAGTGTGTTGAGTATGCTGAGGAGAGTTATGCTGAGGAAGAGAGTTATGTTGCGGAGAGTTACACTGAGGAAGAGAGTTATGCTGAGGAGAAGATTGTTGTTGTTGTTGGGCCCCCCTAGAAGTGGCAGCGGGAGGGAATCTAGAATCAGTGCCACAGCTAGTGGTAGGAAAGTGAAAACTAGAGAATTCAGAAGAGTGAGGCAGGGAAGAATCATGTATAGGTGAGCATTGTAAGGAATCAGAAGAAAAAGAAAATATGGATTCATGGAATATGACGTCCCTGGAGATAAATATATCTCTAGACGCCAAATCTTGAAGGATGTACCCTTTTGTAGTTTGAGACAAGCCCAGAAAAATGCTTCTTCTCGCCCTGGGACTGAGTTTGTCTTTAGATGGTGTGCTGATCGTGGCGTAACACAGATAGGCAAATACATTGAGATTACCATAAGAATCAATATTTGTAAAGCATTTCATGGGGAGTTTTCTGGTTCAGAAGAGGAGTAGGAGTCATGTTTATCAAGTATACGGCATGCTGTACACAGAACCCTCAATAGGAAGTGGGAATATGAGACTGAAGTTTCAGGGCTCTAGCTACATTCAAGATGTGTTGATGTTTCCTCTCAACAATGCCATTTTGTTGAGTTGTGTATATACAACTTGTTTGGTGTATAATGCCTTTAGAAGAAAAGAATTCAGTCATATTGAACTCAAGGTCATTGTCAGTCCTAATCACCTTTATATTGGCATTGAATTATACATGTAAAAAACTCTAGAAACTTTCTATAATGTTTCTGGTTTCTGACTTTGTTTTCATCAAAAAAACCCAACAATACCTACTATGATCATCAAAAATTATGAGAAAATAACGTTGGTTATATATGGAGTCAAGCTTGTTGATCTCTTTCATTTTGGATGAAGCTTGATGTCCAAGCCTGGAGTGCCAAAGAAAAGAAGAAGGCGTGGAAACTGCAAATGCTTTAAATGATCTAACAACAGGAGCATTACACAGAGACTGGTCAATTAGATGATATAGTCCTTGGTACACTTCAGCTGAACCAATCATCTTCTTGTTCACATGTTCCTGAATATAACACATGTTTGAGTGAAATGATAAGTCAATGTCACCAGTCATTGTAAGCTTGCTAAGGGATATCAGATTAAAGGCAAAAGTGGGTATATGTAGTACATTGTGTAGTTTGAGATCAGGAAAGATGTTCACTGTGCCAATGTGTTGTTAACAACGACTAACTGATTATTTGGCAATTTAACTGACATTCTAATTATAGGCTAATAGGAATCAAAGACATAAAGGGAACAACAGATATGATCTGTAGCACCTGAATCCAATATCCATAGGTGAGTTAACATCAGACATTACATTACCTTTCCACTTACCAGAGTCGGTGACTTATTGGGCTGACATTACAGCATGATGGTTCTTTGATCCTTCTGCAGCACTTGGACCCATCAGAATTCCTTTGTCCTTGTGCTCTTGCAATAAGCCAATAAGTTGTGTTGATGAACGGGTCACATGTGTAACATTGTCATTCACTACATCATTAGCCTGATATGAATCACCATCTGACTGGGCATACACAGTAGGGTCTTGGTGCATACTAGATTCATTACTTACACTGTTCATTTGTCCCTTACCCTTATACCCTGGAGGAAAGCCATACTTCCTGTAACATCTGTCCACTGTGTGGCCTATCATGTTGCAATGAGTGCATACAGGAGCCTTAGAGTTATAACCAGACTTCTGGTTCTGAAACTCTTTCTTGGCACCTCTGCCACAAGACTTCTGCCAACTAACGTTAGTTCCATTGGGGCTTACAGACCTATACCCAAAATTTCCTTGTCTTGGCATACCATTAGTGTTAACAACAAGTGATTGCTTATTTGTGAATTGGTTTTGACCACCAGAATAATGCACATTCTCTCCAATTTTACTGCCATAGCAAAGGTTGTCTTTAAATCCGGTAATGGACTAGACAACAACACTTATGATTTTTCAGGTTCATATCCATCATTAAGTCCTTTTATGAACCTTATAACATTATCATCTTCTATGAATTTGTTAATCTGACTGGAAACATTACATGTGCATCTATTGCACGCACAATTAGGAATGGCTCTCAACACCATGAGTTCTTCCCACAGGACCTTAAGTCTTGTGTAGTACTCAGTCACTGAAGCGTCTTCTTGCTTAGTGGTATAAAATTGTTCTTGTAAGTCAGATAACCTAAATACATCATCATTACCATACCTATGTTTTAGATCATTCCAAATGTCCACTTTGTCCAATGGATGGCACAACAGAGTTCACAATCCAAGAAGCAACCATATTATTTTCCTTTGTCCAAGTATCAAATTTATGACTAGTTTCTAGAGGTTTAGGAATGATACCTGTTATGAAGCCAACCTCATTCTTTGACTCTAGTGCTCTGTGAAATGTTCTGCTCCATCCATGGTAGCTGTTACCATCCAACAATGGTTGTAAAAGCACCAGGGAAAGACTGTCTCCAAGATAGATGTACAGTGGATGTTCCAACGGATCAACCGTGCAAGGTATCACATTCATTGGAGAATGACTTGAACTGCTAGGAGAACCTTGATTTGAGGCGATGAACGTGCCAAAGTTCATCAATTAATCGATTAAAGTCTCTGATACCATGTTAAAATCCAAAAATCAAAATCAGTAGGCATTCATGGGTGAATTCGATCAAGTAATGACTCTCACACAAAACAAATCAAATCACAAATCAAACCACCAAATATAAGGAAAGAGGATTGAACAAGAGAGATAGCAAGGAAGGAGAGAAATGGAGAGATAACCGCGCAAAATATCTTGTTGGATTGCAATGAATATCGTCGAACGATTCTTATACAGGGAGGAAGACGGTTTTAACAAAAAAAGTTGTGAAATTACAAGAAAGTCCTTATTACTTAACTGTCATACAACACAAAGCTAAGGCTATAAACGTAATTTCACTATAATTTAATTCTTCCCCCAATGCTTCTCTTTTTCTTCCTTTCGTCCTTCTTTTCCAACATTCTATCCATTCAGCCCATCACGTGATCCCGCCTTCCAGTTGTTCAATCTCCAACGCAACTAATGAACATCGTGGATTAAGCTTCTTATTTGACGGTCTAGATGCTTTGTTTCTTGGATTATTGCGGTTTTGCTGATCAACACCCAGCTCTCCCAGCATGCTACCCGTTTGTTCATCTTTGTCTAAGCTCATCATATTTTCAACAAACCAACCTGTTCCAATAGCTTCTGCTGCTGTAATATGGTGCAGTGATGATTGAAAGATACGTAAAATTGCAAAGTTTCTCTGCCTACTGGTTAACCAACCAGAGTTCTATTTCTGGCGCTGGAATATGTTGTAGACAAATTAAAGGGGTCTATTTCAAACCCATCAGTTTGAGTAGACAGTTTAGTTGTCTATCTAGTTTAGTTCAAAATACAAAGGACTTAAAGATCGTGTATTCGGGGTCTAATAGGACCAAGAATGGGGTAGGATTTCTAGTGAAGTTAGAATTGCATATGAACGTGATCGATGTGATAGGATATAATGATAGAATAATAGTGATAAAGTTAGTACTAAACAAGGAGGTGGTGGTCGTGGTTTGCGCATACGCACCCCAAATAGGACTAGAAGAACAAGAGAAGAAAAAATTCTGGGATTGCTTAGATGTAGTATTGACGACAATACCTAGGGAGGAACGAATTCGTATAGGAGGTGATTTTAATGGACACATTGGAAGGATACCAATGGTTTTCCATCGGCACATGGCGGTTTTGGTTAATGGAGATAGAAACGAGCAGGGTCAAGATCCGTTAGACTTTACGGTGGCCCACGACCTAGGTATTATAAATTAATTCTTTAAGGAAAAAGAATCACATTTGGTCACTTTTATCACTGGAGGACATAACACGCAGATTGATTATTTTTTTGATGAGACGTGAAGACCGACGATTGTGGAGAGACTACAAAGTTATACCGGACAAGACAGCAGTGACGCAACACCGTTTACTAGTGGTAGTATAGTCGTGAGCCAAAAGCGGACTAATGGGGGTAGAAAATCCCACCCAGGATCCAATGGAGTAGTTTGAAGGACGAAAAAATTACCATATTTAGAGACAAGGTCATATCGACGGCATCAGATCAACTCAGTGAGGACATAAACCAGATGTGGAAGGCTACGGCGAAGAAAGACTACTGTACATAAAGAGTCATGGTGGTGGAACGATGATGTGCAACGAAAAATAAGGGGTAAGCAAAGAGATGTTAAGCTGCACAGAGTAGAGGAGAAAGGGAGATTGAGAGAGAACTACAAAATTGCCAGGAAGGCGGCGAAGAAAGCAGTGACGGAGGCAAAGAATGTAGCCTCTAAAAGGATGTATGAAAGATTAGAGACAAAAGGAGGGGAGCACGATATGCTCAAGATTGCCAAAGCTAGGGATCGAAAGAGAAAGGACTTTGGAGTCATGAAGTTTATAAAGAGAGAAGATGGATATGTTTTATTCAAAGAACAAGAAATCAAGTGGAAATGACAAACATACTTTCACAATCTTTTCAATGTTGGGAGCCGACCATGAAGAAAGAGAAAGCATCAATACCCAAAAACGACAACAAAATAACTGCGACTGTCAGAACATCACAGTGAGTAGAGCATTTAGGAAAATGGGAAGAGCTAAGGCGGTTGGCCGAGATAATATACCCATTGAGGCGTGGAAGTGTTTGGGAGAAAAAAGGGTTCAATGGCTAACTACTTTATTCAATCTTATTTCCAAAACAGGGAAAATGCCAGATGAATAGTGAAAGAGTGTCGTGGTCCCTCTATATCAGAACAAAGGAGATGAAAAGTGTTGTGGGAATTATAGGAGGATTAAGTTGCCAAGCCATAAGGATGGTCAACAACGGAAGTAATACACATTCTAAGGAGATTGATGGAGAAGTATAAAGAGAAGAAACGAGATCTACATATGCTTTTTATTAACTTTGAAAAAGCATATGATAGTGTGCCACGTATACAAATTTGAGATAGTCTGGATGCAAGAGGGGTTTCTATGAAGTATATAGACATAATCAGGGATATGTATGCTTGAAAAAACAACCGTTCGTACGCTTGTGGGGAATACAGATTCTTCTTGGTCGAGGCAGGCCTTCATCAAGGGTCCGCTTTGAGCCCATTTTTTTTTGAAGTTGTCCTCGACGAGTTGCCAAAACCGATCCAGGAGGTAGTCCCGTGGTGTATGCTTTTTGCTGATGATATTGTATTAGTTGCAAAGAGTAGACATACTCTGAATATGAGACAAAAGTAGTGGGGGAGTGCATTAGAAAGAAAAGGCTTAAGATATAGTCGTTCTAAGACCGAGTATCAGCAATGCAATTTCAGTAGCGCAGCCGACGGTGAGAATAGCCAGGTCACTGTCGAGGTTCAAGTGTTCCCACAGATAAATAAGTTCAAGTACCCAGGATCGTTTGTACAGCAAGATGGGGACATAGATAGTGACGTATCACACAGAGTTCAGGCAGGCTAATGTAGATGGAGGATGACCTGAGGGTGCTATGTGACAAGAATTTTCAAACTGAATTAAAGGAAAAATTTTATAGGGTAGCAGGGTAGCCAACAATATTATATGGATCAGTTTCTACAGCCATCAAGATGACATAGTCGTAGAAGATGGAAGTAATAGAGATGAGAATGCTGAGGTAGATGTGAGGGCACATAAGGCTAGACCGGATAAGAAATGAGGTATTGCGAGAAATGTTAGAGGTGGCTAGTATAGCAGATAAGATAATAGAGGGGAGACTGAAATGGTTTGGTCATATCAAGAGGAGACAGATAACAGCGTCTGTCAGAGTAGCTAAAAGCCTCATTGTAGAGAGGAAGGGAGTAAAAGCAGGCCCAAACAGACTTGGGATGAGCGAATTAGGTAAGACCTACTAGATTTGCATATCTCGTAGGGCATGGTCCACAGTAGGAGTTCATGGAAGCAGATAATTATAGTTAAGGAGGTTTAGACATGATATAGGGGTACCTTAAAATATACTTATGGGCTTAGATACTCTCTACATTTTAGGTGGAATTTGCATTTCTTTCTTATGTCAATTTTCTGTCATTATTTGGGCAAATATACGGTTAATATATAAAATGTTTTGATGACAGGAAGACGTTTTAAATGAGTTAAATTTACACTTGAGATTTGATGTAAAATGAGGAAAATACACTATGCCAAAAATGGTTAAGATTGGAATTTTACTGTCCAACATCGATCTCTCAAAACATGGGACATCGATCGAAGTGACTTTAGTCTCTAAGGGTGAGACTTCGATCGATCAATGTAGCAGAAGTCCAGAATTAGAAACTTTCTGTCAGACATCAAACCCTAAAATTTAGGGACATCGATCGATCGATACCACTTCAGTCTCTCCAAGAGAAACTTCAATCGATCGATGTCAGGCAGTTTCAAACCAAAAAGTTTCTGTCCAACATCGATCTCTCAGTCCAGGGGACATAGATTGATCATGTCACATCAGTCTCTCCATGGGAGGCTTCGATCGATCGATGTCAAGCAGGTTCAAAACTTGAAACTCTCTGGAGGACATCGATCTCTCAGCCCAGGCACTTCGATCGATCGATGTCCTCCTGAATTCAAATTTTATGAACGTTGGAAAAAATTCCAAAGGAGATTCATGTTGTTTTCTCTCTCCAATCTTTCTCAGATTTCTTATGGACTTTACTCTTACATAATATATGTTTCCTTGATTATTTTATCCATGTCTAAGATTCTCTAGGGTGGCCATTGAAGATCAAATAACTCCATAAGGTGGCTAAAGACTAATTGAACATTGTTTGACATTTGATGAAGTTGAAGACACGGTGGAGGCTCCAAAACGTGGTGAACACCTCCTATAAATGGATGAAGCTCAGATGAGGAAAATACACACTTTGACCATCATCAAGCTTCATTCTTCTTTGTTGTATATTTCTCTCAAATGTGTAAAGGTGCTTAAAGCTTGTTAAGCCTTTCTTTGTTCTTCATTGTTGTATATTGACAGGTAGTGAGTCTAACACAAGAGGAACCATAAATATTTGATCTCTTGCTTGTGTTTAGAATAGTGAGAAAGTGTGATCCCCACTACTTCATTTAATCCACTGTGAGAAAGTTCTTAAGAGAATTTTGTTGAAGTTGTGAGGTTGCAAGAAGTTGTTCTTCCTTAGAGCTGTAGCTGTTGTAGTTGCACAAGGTTATGTTGTGCAAGACGTTGTTGTTGTGCTTACTTAGACTAAGGTGTTAGTGAAAGTATTATGGTGGTTGTTCTTATTAGCTTTAATAAGAAGAGTAGTTGTTGAAAATACACTTTGGCAACAAAGTGATAGTGAAGTACAATCATTTACGATTCGAACCACTCTATATCCGGTGTACTCATTCATTGTTTCTCATCTCCCATTCTTTCTCTGATTTTGAATTCTATTTGAGTTGAGCCAAACAAGAAAATTCCGTGAAAATTGTCCAACACTCTATTCACCCCCCTCTAGAGTGTGTTAAGGACCTAAGAATTGGTATCAGAGTCTAACCTTGATTGCTTGGCCAATCTTTGCAAGTAGCAAGATTAATGATCATGGCAATGACAACCACTTCATCCTACACTTCAACCTCCAAGCCAACTGCACTATTCTCTGGATCAAACACTAAAGTTCCTATGTTTGATGCCCATAATTACTCTTTGTAGAAATTTCGAATGATCAATCATTTGAAAGGCTGTGGATTTGATAAATGGAGAGCCATTGTCAAAGAAATCAAAGTTCCTATGATTACCAACTCAAAAGAAGAATCAATGTTCAATGATGAGGATTACTACACTCACGAAAAGAAGATAAACTTAGCCATCAATGCAAAGCATTCAATATTCTTTTAAGTGCTCTTACCACCATTGAGCTCGTAAGGCTTCAAGGTCTTGAAACAGCCCATGAAGCATGGAAAAGGCTGAAAATGAAATGTTAGGTATGAAGAGTGTTGAAAAGATTGAGGAGACAATCAACCAATTCACTCGAATAGTGAATCAACTTTCTATGGTGGACAAGAAAATCTCAAATGAAGACCTTGTCTCAAAACTCCTCAACTCTTTGCTAAGAGAGTGGACACCTAAAGTCACCGCCATCACCGAATCAAAGAATCTCAAGACTCTTATCCTTCATGAGCTATCCAGTAATCTTCTTACTTATGAAATTCTTATTGATGAACAAAATAGGATGAACCCTATCAAGCCCACACAAGCATCACACAAAGGATTGGTGGTATGATGAAGTTTCTCTTCTTGTGAGAAAATTTATAAGAATGGCCACAAGAAAAAGGCCCAAGCAAGGAAGTTTTTCAAGAGACCACCTAAGGGTAAAGAAGCAAGTGACAATTGCTATAGGTGTGGTCAACCCGGTCACTTCATTATCGATTGCCACGTCAAGGAGCCACAAAAGCAAGAAAAAAATGTTTTTCCTCAAAAGAAGAAAGCCCTAAATGCGGAGGTAACCACGTGGAATGATCTCCTCTCCGAATCGAAAGGAGAAGAAAGTGAAGAAAAGGATGTTGGACTTGTCGCAATAGTTAATAATCCAAAAGCACAATATATTTGTCTCATGGCAATCGAGAATGACCTAGAGGTAAACTCTAACTCTTCAAAATTTACAAGATTAAATAGGAGATTTGCAAGATGCTTTTGAAATACTGAATTTAAAATATAAACACTTGAAGAAATAATTTAAAAAATGTATATTAGAAAACAAGAGCTTGCATGATAAGAATATTTTGATGTTTCAAGACCATGACATCATACTCACCATGCATAAAATCGTAGCTCTTGAAAATGTGGAAATTGGGAAAGAATGTGAGATACTAATATTAGACTTACAAAAACTAACCAATGGTAAAAATAATCTAGACAAATTACCTGGAAACTAAAGACTTGGAAATGATAATCCGGTTTAGTATTTAATTCATCACATTCTTCCATTAAGCCTAAATCATTAAAGAAAAAGGCAAATAAGAGAAAAACACAACATGACTCATCATCTTATAAAACAAGGCATGTAGCCACTTGTTTTCATTGTAACAAAGTAGGACATGTGAAGAGTGCATGTAGAGCTAGATTTGGTAGTATGCATGTTTGAAAGCCTAAGGGTTGACAAGATAATCCTAAAGGACCCAACCATCAAAGGGTACCAATGCATAAATCTCTTGGTTTTGTAGGCTTTGAAGATAAATGGGTTAGCCAAAGAAGAAGGAACCAAATGGCCCATGGACAACAGATGTTCAACACACATGACCAGAGACAAAACCTTGTTCACCAAGCTCAAGCTCCAAGATGGTGGAACTGTGCATTTTTGCAATGGGAGAGCTAAAATCCTTGGACATGGAGAAATTGGCAACTATTCTTTCACTATTAATAATGTATTATATATAAAAGGGCTTAAGTATAATTTGATAAGTGTTAGCTAACTATGTGATGCTAATTTGAAGTCAAATTTGTGAAAAGAAAATGCATTGTGAAAAAGACTGATAAAATTATTTTTGAGGCTATAAGGAAAAATGATGTTTATAAATTTAGCACACATGATTTGATATCACAAAAAGTTTCTTGCCTAGTTGCCAAAAATGATTTGACTCAACTATGGCATAGACGACTTGGACATATTAGTTCCAAAAATTTCAAAGAGATTTGCAAAAATGGAAAGGTCCAAGGTCTTCCAAAATTGAATTTCAAAAACCATGACTTATGTGACACTTGTCAAAAGGCAAAGCTTGTTAAAGCAAGCTTCAAGCCCAAAATTGAAATCTCCACCACCAAACCTCTTCAATTGCTTCATATGGATTTGCATAGGGATATTGGTATGGCAAATCTAGGTGGAAAACATTACACCTTTGTGGTAGTAGCGACTTCTCTAGGTAAACTTAGGTAATGTTTTTAGCTAAAAAGAATGATGTATGTCAAGAATTTATAAAACTTTGTAGGAGATTAGAAAATCAAAAAAAGACACAATTAAGGAAATTAGAAGTGATAGAGGTGGTGAATTTGATTGTGAGTTTCAAGAATTTTGTGTATCCAAAGGGCATGGACAAAATTTCTCGGCTCCAAGAACTCCTCAACAAAATGGTGTTGCGGAAAGAAAAAATAGAACACTTCAAGAAATGAGTAGGGCCATGCTAAATGAATTTGAGCTACCCAATTATTTTTGGGCTGAAGCTGGTAAACACCGCTTGTCATGTAACCAATAGAGTTTACTTGAGACCATCTCTCAAAAAGACTCCTTATGAGCATTGGAAAGGTAGAGTACCAAATATTGGTTATTTCAAGGTATTTGGTTGTAAGTGTTTTATACTTCACACCAAAGATAACTTGGATAAACTCGATTTCAAAGCGGATGAAGGAATTTTTATGGGATATGCTCAAAATAGCAAGGCATTTAGAGTATATAACAAAATGAGTATGAAAGTTGAAAAGTCAATTCATGTTAAGTTTAGTGAACTCCTTGAGGATGAACCATGCATAAACAATGATGATCATGAGGAAATAATTGAAGTAACTCATATAAAAAAAATTGAGAATCCAAATGGGAATATTGTCATTGACCTTAGGATTGATCCACTTGAAAATGAACCTAAAGTTGAAGATGAAGAAGTGAGAGGAGATACTTCGAATTAACTGGATTCATATAAGTATAAGAAAGATCATCCAAGAGAATTAATATTAGGTGAAACTAGTCAAGGTAGAATGACTAGGAGAAAATTTAATGAAAATGCTTTCATTTCACAAGTTGAACCTACAAATATAAGAGGCTATAAATGATAAAGATTGGGTATTAGCCATGCAAGAAGAGCTAAATCAATTTGAAAAAAGTGATTTTTGGGATTAGTGTATAAACCTAGTGATCACCCCATAATTGGCACTAAATGGGTATTTAGAAACAAAATGGATGATAAAGGAAACATCACTAAAAACAGAACTAGGTTAGTAGCTCAAGGATATAGACAAGAAGAAGGCATAGACTATGATGAGACTTTTGCTCCCACAGCTAGGTTAGAAGCTATTAGGATGCTATTAGCATATGCATGCTATAAGGGTTTAAAACTATATCAAATGGATGTTAAAACTGTATTCTTGAATGGATAATTCAAGAAGAAGTGTATGTAGCTCAACCACCGGGGTGTGAAAATCATGATTATCCAAATCATGTATTTAAACTCAAAAAGGCCCTTTGTGGACTTAAACAAGCTCCTAGGGTATGGTATAAAAGATTAAGTAACTTCCTACTTGAAAATGAGTTTTCAAGAGGAAAAGTCGACACTACTCTTTTTTTTATTAAAGAACAAGGAAACCATCAATTGCTTGTTTAAATTTATATGGATGATATTACATTTGGTGCTACTAATGATTCTCTTTGTGAGCATTTTGCTAAATTGATGGAAGGATAATTTGAGATGAGCATGATGGGTGAACTCAATTACTTCCTTGGACTCCAAATAAAGCAAACTCAAGATGGAGTATACATATCTCAATCAAAGTACACAAAGGATTTACTCAACAAATACAAGTTTGAGGATGAAAAGATTGTAAGCACACCAATGAGCACAAGTACAGATCTTGACAAAGATGAGAAAGGAAATCCGGTTGAGGTAACCAAATATAGGGGTATGATTGGTTGTCTACTTTATAACCACTAGTAGACTCGATATTTTGCATGTTGTGTGTTTATGTGCTAGATCTGAAAGTATGCCTAAGGAATTGCATCTAGTTGCAATCAAACGTATCTTTAGGTATTTGAAAGGAACTTTAGACTTTGTGTTATTTCATCCCATAAATGGTTGTTTTGATTTAATAGGGTATATTTACTCCGACTAAGCCGGAAACCTAGTCGATATAAAAAGCACCTCTGGGACATGTCAATTTCTTGGAGATTGCTTGGTTTCTTGGTTATCCAAGAAACAAAATAGCGTGTCACTTTCAACGGCGGAGTCTGAATATGTATCAGCCGCTTCATGTTGTGCACAACTACTTTGGATGATCAAAACCTTAAATGATTACAACGTTAAGTTTGACAAAGTCCCCATTTTATCTGACAACACATCAGCC
Organism: Eustoma russellianum; assembly: GCA_036186865.1. Taxonomy (NCBI): domain Eukaryota; kingdom Viridiplantae; phylum Streptophyta; class Magnoliopsida; order Gentianales; family Gentianaceae; genus Eustoma; species Eustoma russellianum. Next base: position 10,918,854 of record AP025058.1, read on the forward strand.
ATAAGTATAGCACAAAAACCGGTACACCATAGTAGGACCAAATATATTGAAGTGAGGCATCACTTTATAAGGGATTGCATTCAAAATAGATTGATATGCACTGAATTTGTTCCAACCAGTGACTAACTCGCATGTATCTTTACCAAATCCCTCCCTATTATGACATTCGAATCCATTAGAAAAAGATTGGGGATGATAAACAATTTTACAGTGTCAAAATTTCAAAAAAGGCAGTAAACAGCTTACATCAATCGATCTATGGAGCTGTTTCAGAGACTGATGTAAAACCCAACATCGATCGATCGAAGTTGAGGACATCGATCGATCGAAGTCCCAGACATCGATCGATCGATGTCATCGGGGGCAGGACAATTAAAAGCTGCGAAAAACAGAATTTTTCCCACTCTCATCTTCTCAAAACACAAACCCTAACCTCCATACGATAGGAATTGCAAAAATGAACACTCAAACTCTAATTTCTTGCACAAAGTTTCATTATCTTCTTCAATTCAATCACTCCTTGCAAAACTTTCATCACTTTCATCACCATTTCCTGCAAATTTTGTGCCCCAATCTTCAAATGGCTCCAAAAAGAAAAAACTCCTCCAAAAGGGCAAGAACATCTCTTGAGGAAGAAAATATGCTTCAACAATCTCATCCCCAAGTACCACCTGGGTCTAGTTTACTGGGACTTTGGAAGAAGGCCGCCACCTCTCAAGAAAGCAAGTTAGGTGAGGTGAGCGGAAGGCTTGTACTTAACAATTTTCCTTGGCTCAAATCTGGAGAATATGAGGTTGCCTTAAAAGAGCCAAGAGGTACAAGTAAATTCGCCCACATTCACTTAGAGCTCAATTGTTATTCAATGAATGGGAAAACAAGAAAAAGTCTACAATTCCATTGAATTTGCTCAAAATCAAAAATATTTTGAGCAATGAGGAATTGAGGCCGATCGTCAATTGGTTTGATGATAAAAAATGGAGACCTGTTTGGGAGGTTACTAAAATGGATTGCACGTCTACCAGTTACACCTGAATGCTTTATGCTAACCTTTGGGCAGAATACTTAAATAGAATGCCATTTTCTTTGAACTCGATGATAGATGGTAAACTTGTAGCGTTTGATACTAAAACAATAAATGAGTTACTTGGTGTCCCTGATGAGGGTCTGGCTGATTTTGATCCCTGGAAATGGGATAGCTATAAGTATCAAGTGACTTAAGACGAGGCAAAAAAACTTTCTTGGCTTCCATCCATCAAGGAATACAAATGATATGCCTTTGGTTTATCGTGTGTTGCTTGCTATTTTCACTTTTTGTGTCAATGGTAAGTCGTCTAAACTCCCTAACAAATTAGATTTTTACATTGCCTATCGTATATCCATGAGGGAACAACTGGATTTTGGAGAGATATTCTTTGCAAATGTATTGGAAGTCGTCACGAAGAAGTCCAAAACGCTTCCTTATAGCAATCAAATTTATAGATTGCTCAAAAAGGAAAATGTGGAGTTTTATGAGAAAGGTATAGAAAAAATATCCAATAAGGATTACTATAACAAAGCCAATATCTAACAAATTCATAAATCTCGAAAGGAAGCACAACAAGGCGGTCAAAATAAACTGGAAGAGGGAGAAGCTGAAAACGTCCCTGCTGAAGATCCAGTCGCTTCAACACATCCCACCAAGCCTCCCACTGAACCTCAACCTCAACGCCAAACACAACCAAGACCTACCTCTCGAGTGAATAAGGGAAAAGCTCCAAAGGAGGAAGGTAGTGATTCAGAGTTGCCTTTTAATACGGAGGATGAAATTGAGCTAAATGTTCAAAAGACCAAGTATCAGAAGCTCATGGCCAAACTCAAATCAGCAATCTCTGGACTGTGTTTCTCTTTTGATGAAGAGTAGTGCTATTAGTTCTCTCTGTTTCCCTTTTAGCTATAGCTTGAAGTTGAGTTTCATTATGTATCTCAAACTTCGTATTAATGATATTTTCATTATTCTTAATCTTTGGTTTTTACTTATCCTTCATTATTATTTTGATGCTTTCAGAAAGGAGGAGAAATTGATATGCATGCTTGCTTGAAGGAACTATTATGATTGATGGTATATGCTTTCTTGAAGGAAAGATACTGGTTGGAAAATTGATATGCTTGCTTGATGGTACATGCTTGCTTGGTAGTGATTAAAATGATTGCCATTGGTATGAGTACTTTAGTATGTTGACTAGTATCAATGCATAATATATTCGATTGAGTAAAGTTGGCACATATGTTGAGTAATTGAAAATATGGCATAATGCATTTTGATTTAATGTATGGTATGGTTGAGGGGGGAGTATTTTGATATCTTCATCATATTCATTGGTTTTGGAAAGATTACATATTGAGGGGGAGTTTTGGATATGTTCAAATGGTTTATGTATTGAGGGGGTATGGACTAAATGAGAGGTGTAAAATATCAAGTTTGAAATATTTAGCTAGCTCAAATGTATATTTTCAAGTAAAAACATCTTTCGAATCATGGTTTTCAAATCATGAAAAAGGAGGAGATTGCTAAGATATAAAATTTTTTGAGACGGGAAGATGTTTTAAATGAGTTAAATTTACACTTGAGATTTGATGCAAAATGAGAAAGATACACTATGTCAAAAATGGTTAAGGTTGGAACTTTACTGTCCAACATCGATCTCTCAAAACAGGGGACATCGATCGATCGAAGTGACTTCAGTCTCTGAGGGTGTGACTTCGACCGATCGATGTAGCAGAAGTCCAGAATCAGAAGCTTTCTGTCAAATATCGAACCCTCATATTTAGGGACATCGATCGATCGATGTCACTTCAGTCTCTCCAAGAGAGACTTCAATCGATCGATGTCAGGCAGTTTCAAACCCGAAAGTTTCTGTCCAACATTGATCTCGTTGTCCAGGGGACATCGATCGATCGATGTCATATCAGTCTCTCAAGGGGATACTTTGATCGATCGATGTCAAGCAGGTTCAAAACTGGAAACTCTCTGGAGGACATCGACCTCTCAATCCAGGCACTTCGATCGATCGATGTAACCAAGAATTCAAATCTTTATGAACGTCGGAACAAAATCCAACGGAGATTCATGGTGTTTTCTTTCTCCAATCTTGCTCAAATTTCTTGTGGACTTTACTCTTACATAATACATGCTTCCTTGACTATTTTGTCCATGTCTAAGATTCTCTAGGGTGGCTATTGAAGATCAAATCACTCCACAGGGTGGCTAAAGACTAATTGGACATTGTCTTGGCATTTGATGAAGTTGAAGACATGGTGGAGGCTCCAAAACATGGTGAACACCTCCTATAAATGGATGAAGCTCAGATGAGGCAAATACACACTTTCACCATCATCAAGCTTTGTTCTTCTTTGTTATATATTTCTCTCATATGTGTAAAGGTGATTAATGCTTGTTAAGCTTTTCTTTGTTCTTCGTAGTTGTATAATGAGAGATAGTGAGTATACCACAAGAGGAACCATAAATATTTGATCTCTTGCTTGTGTTTAGACTAGTGAGAAAGTGTGATCCCCACTACTTCCTTTAATCCACTGTGAGAAAGTTCTTGAGAGAACTTTGTTGAAGTTGTGAGGTAGCAAGAAGTTGTTCTTACTTAGAGCTGTAGTTGTTGTAGTTGCACAACTGTATTTTTTGGAAGAAGTTGTTGTTGTTGTTGCTTACACTAACGTGTTTGTATAAGTATTGCTGTGGTTATTCTTATTAGCTTTAATAAGAAGAGTAGTTGTTGAAAATCCACTTTGGCAATAAAGTGGTAGAGGAGTAGAATCATTTATGATTCGAACCACTCTATATCCGGTGTACTCATTCATCGTTTCTCATCTCCCATTTTTGCTTTGATTTTGAATTCCATTTTAGTTGAGCCAAACCAGAAAATTTCGCGAAAATTGTCGAACACTCTATTCACCCCCCTCTAGAGTGTGTTACGGACCTAACATATACGTTATGACTATTTTAATATCGTAAGCTTTCTATTTGTATCTTACTAAACTACTTCATATTACACTAGCATACTATAGCCCTATTATTGTCTCATATATGTAGGTATAAATAGAGCCAGGGGTCTCACTAGAAGTAAACTCTCTATCCCTTGGGATGGAGGTATCGTTTTCCTGCCTCTCACTCTTTCCAGACTCTAACGATAGCTTTTGCTGTTGTTGGGATATACAGAGTATGTGTAGCTGTTGTTGTTTTTAAAATAAAAGGGTCTAGGGATCATTACCTCAAATCATAAGACCGTAAATGTAGTCTTCTCTTTTTTTTTTAATTGAATGAGAATCATTGAATTGAAATTTTCTTTATGCTTTTTAGAAAAAGGAAAACTGAATCACAAGTTCACATTTTGTATTCTTTCTTTATGTTATGTTTTTCAAGTATTTTATCCATAAGAAACAACCGATGTTTTTACAAGCGTTTATTACTATGTATATTTTCCTACTTAAAAACATATAAAACATGCAAAAAGAAGAAATATTGAAAACGTCAAATACTTACCCAAGAAAAGAAAATTAAGACATATAAAATCCAAATTTACAAACTACGAACTTGCATTTAGTTCCATGAATTGAAGAAAAACATTAAGATTAGAAGTTTCATCACCTTCTGTAGCGCCCTGTACCCGGACCATGTCTATGTATGGTGCACCTTCACCATAGAAAGTACAAGGCGTCAATGCAATACAGTATAATTTCATGGCTAAGCCATGGCCTACTGAATGAAACATCATAGCAGTGGCAGTAAAGTGGCAGAATTTTAAACATTCAACAAAGAGTGTTCAACGTTTTACATAATACCTAGGTACCACAAAACCCGAAAAGTCCAGAAAAGACCATCACGCCAACAGAAGAAATTAAAGCCTAAACAACTAGCACTCTAATGGATACTCCTGTTGTGGTTCATCCTCGGTATATTCGATCTCGGGCTCCGGAGGCTCTGAAAAATATAAGATATGGAAAATGGTTAGTGATCAGAATCACTCAGCAAATATTTTCCGGATCTACTAAGAAATACATCAGAACGTCGAACATAAACTTAACTGTAATTTCCTTACCCGGTGCACTACTTAGCTTAAATGGTACATCTATAGTAATTAAGACCCTACAACTTAGTATGATGCAAACATGATGCAAAGTGGTGCGATATGAAAATGCAATGATATCAATCGATACAATACAATGCCTTTTTCAGAACATACCATACCATACCATACTTTTGTAGCGATACATACCATACAATACTTTTAAAATAGCCATGGCATACCTTTTCACCGTATGAATAAAAAGTCAAATACGAGTGATTCCGTCCATAATCATAACAGTACATTACGTTGCAACCTACAAGAGGATGTTACGCTCGGGTCCATAACCATAACCATAACTGTACAATATCTGGTAACCAACGAAAGGATGTTACGCTCGGGTCCATTAACAATATCGGAATCAAACATAATAATAGTTTATTTGATACAAGTTTTTTTTAAATCGACATCGCATTTTGACTGTTAAAACAATGTAATGCTATACTTTTTAAAATAAAACCATGCAATACCTTTTCAGAAGAATGTCATGATATGCAAATAGTGTAAGGAAATGTACTCGGTATCCATCTACAATTTCGTCTCTAATTTCTTTATGTCGATCCCCATACTCATTACCAGTTTTCTTAATTTTTACTATAAACTGGAAAATTTCAGCACCTTAAAACAATTGCCATTTCTCCACTACGACCCCGAAACATTTCCAAAACGATACCAACGCAACCCCATTTTCATGGTACCAATTTATCATTACCTTAATCGAATTTCAGGGGCATTTTCGGTAATAAACGAGCTTACACGGGACTGTTTTTGGACTGTTTTGCGTTTATGATTTGTCATCTTTAATTAAGTCTAATTCTTAGCACAGAGCTCCTAAATCTTCTCACAATTGATTGATATCATCATGCACCTCACAAGAACAAGAAAATTCAACAAAATAATCATCTATTGCCTCTACTAAAATGCCGAGACATATACCCACCTTCAAGGGTAGATTTTCACGTAACATATGTACAGAAAAAGGAGTTTGAGTGATTTCAAAATACATGATTTAAATGCGTGCATGACATATTGCATATAACTTGCCTTATATAGTTCATATATAATGTTGTCGTACTAACGAGCCATGAAGCTTTAAAGCTTACATCAAATGACAAACATTTGTTGTGTTTAAACTATTTTCAGGTGCCACCATTAATGAACTAAACTAGTTCATTAAGTGAAGTACTTAGTTAATTAAACTAAGTAGTTCATTAAAGGAAGCAACATTTGGACAAGGCACAAAGGCAACAAGATGAAGAAAGGAAAGTCTCCTCCTCCTCCTCTCACCAAATATACATGCCTATATACATTTATATATATATATTCAAATTTTTTGAAAAATGCACGTACACATTTATTCCAACGTACTATCGACACGTTATATATTTTACGTACGTACGTTAACGTCACACCACCATACTTAACTCATATTTATGAGTATGTTCAGGTCTTATATCATATGATATAAGTCATGGTGATGACATATTAAATACGACACCTTAAAGGATTCTAAACCGAAAATTGTCGTATCGGGCGAATACCGAAACTTCGCCAACGTGTCACGTACTTGCATAAATAGATGGCCAGCCCCTACACCTCAAAAATATCAATAAATTTCGTGGGTATGAAGATATTTACAGCCATAAAATCATTCCATGTTGGCACACACAAATCACCCCACATTAAGGCCAAATTATGGAGATTCCAATTTCAATTTTGTCACATTTTTTAGGAGCCACTTTAAGACCAGCCAAGTGCTGAATATTAAAGTTTAATTTATGTATGTATATTATGTGTAACATAATACATATAACATGTGCAAAAAGTTGGAATTTAATTAGAGAAAAATCGGGTAATCGATAAACATCGAAAATTCGGTTTTCTACGTACACGACACATGGAACATTTTTGGCACATCATACAACATGTATCTAGACACTTTTTACCTATATTATACATCTCAAAGTGTTCTAGAAAATTCAATTAGGGCTGATTGGAATATACCATGTGTGTATTATTAAATGTGTACTATTTTACAAAGTTTGCAAAAATAAAATTTAGCACATGTCAAAGTCATTTCCAACGCCTATAACAGCTGAGTTGGAGCATATGTGGAGCCTTGTTGGCATCTTGATTGGTCAAAAATAAAGCATGCAATGTTGGTGACTTAAAGAAAGGAACTACAAAAGGTAATGTTTCAAATTTTGTCACAATTGTGACACATGCTGAAAATTCAGCATGTGCACTATAGAGCTGGACGATTTTGACATGAATATGAGCCATATTTTGTGTCTTGATTAAGATGGATTGATTAGAAGACAATTTGGAAGTGTTTTAAATATTTTATGAAATAAAGAAAGTGATATTCTTGGATATCACACATGCTAAAAATTTCAGCATGTGTGTAATGCATATAGGCCGATTTTTTGGCCTTGTTAGTGTCTAGTTTTATTCCAAAATTGATGAAAATATCTTCCACTAAATGTTGATTCATTTTGAATAGATAAATCAAAGCAAACTTGGCAACATTTTGAAAAGAATACCCATGTGTCACATGCTGAAATTTGAGCATGTAAAGTCCCTTTATGGCCGAATTTCTTACCTCTTTCTGGAGAAAATTTTCTTGCTTAATTTATGTGATGATCTTGAAAGTTATGGTAATTATTATATGGTGATTTTGTCACATGTTTTAAGTGGTATTCTCAGATTTTCCTAGTCATCAAGTGATGACAACATCCAACCAATCAATGAGTGCCAAGTAGGCAAGAGCTTAATGATCATCCAATGAGGAGATGCCAAGTAAGCAAAGACATGTCACAATGATGCCATATATTCTTCCAAGGACTTAGAAGATAATTTTCAAGAAGAGAAGAAGAGCCAAGGGGGGCGGCCACATTGATAAAAAGGAGACAAAAGAGCGAAACAAGAACAAGAACAAGTCTTGTAAATTCAAAGATCAAAAACGTGTTCTAGCCTTCTCTTCTATCTTTCTTTCTTTCTTCTCTAAAAGCCTATTGTACTTACATTCATATACTTGAATAGGCTTCATCTAGACCACCACATATTCTTTTCATTGTTGTAAAAGGTTGATCAAGGTGTGATCAATCTTGTACTTGCGAGGTGGTGGTGTTCCTTACAATTGTATACTCATACAAGGTTTGTAAAGGGTTGGAGTTGGTGTGTAACTCCATCAACCGTGTGGTAAGGTGTTATTTTATGTTTGGTGATTAGTGTAAACCGAGGAAGGTGTCCTTGAAGACTGGAGTAGGTTGTTGATAACCGAACCATTATAAAATTCTTGGTGTCATTTACTTTCAGCACTTACTTTCAGTTTCAGCACTGTTTATCATTTTTGATCACGTTCATAAAAAAAGTAAACTGATTTCAAAAATCACGAAACTTTCAGGAAACATAGCCACACGTTTAAGGTTAATTTGGCACAAGTTTCAACCCTTTTAGATAAGTATAAGTCATCCAAACGTCCAAAGTTCTGAGACTAGTGCAGTCTAATTTTCAGGCTTCCAAAGGTTGAGACTTTGATCGTATTTGACTAATTTCCCAAAAGAATTTTTCAAAACTGTTTCAACCCATTTAAATACAACTTATAAGGGGTTAGTCTTTAAATTTTCAGAGCATTTAGAGTTACGTACAAATAGGAATTAATTTTTTAAATCAGTCTACCATTTCTTGTAAATTTGCGCAATCTGACCACCAACAAATTTTCAAGGGGTTATAGGTTGAATTTAAATCTGAAATTTTTAGAAGACACTCATAACATCTGAGGCTAAGTTCTCTCCAAATTTCAGAATTTTTGAAGACCTGCAACCTAGTTTTCAAAACGTTTTAAAACTGGTCCTGAAAACAGAAACTGTTTTCAGAAGTTGGGTTTTTGGTTTAAAACAATTTTAAAAACCACATTTTCCGCACACACTATTCAACCCCCCTTCTAGTGGTGCCTTGCAGATCCTACAACATAGGCCATGCTTAAAGACCTCTTCATCCTTTACCTTCCATAAACCATGGTACCATCCTATAATGATTCCTTAGCTTAAATACATCAGAAAATAATCACCAAAATACCATATAAAGTTTATTACAAACAGTCCAAAGTCCCCACTAATTACAAATTCTGGTCACAAATATAAGCAATAAAATAGCTCCTTGTCTATCTCTTGGCTTCACTTCTTGGCTACAAAAGAGAGCTCATATTAGCAACGTTAACCATATATTCAAAACAGTCCATTATATGCACAGAAAATGAGATTCAAATTACAAAAGTCATCCAAGAATACATATAGGAATTGAAACCAAAATCCAACCCACCTTCTTAGGCCAAACTGTGGGGTATAGGAGACCTCCATCCCACCTAGTCTTGCTTTATTTTAGCAATACGTATGAATCCTACTTATTCCAACAACCCCTTGTTCTATTTCTTCAATTATAATCAACATGCTTTCAATATGAATTAAAACCCACAGTGTACATACACATTCCTACCACGCCTTTCTTTTATTATTTTCATTTTTCTAAAATGTCTACTATTACCATTTGAACTCCTATTTTCCTGCTGTCCCAGAAAGAAAAACGTCCCCTGCCCCCCTTGAAGTGCATTCCTCATTTTCAACTATTTCCTCAAGAGAGAGGATCACATAACCACAAGCAATTCCTCCTACTCCATTCTTTATCTTCTTGTTTCATTACTTAGAATTTTGAATACCCCTTAAGTACCAAAACCAAACCCCCCTGCCCTATTGTACCTTTTCCATTCATCCACCAATTCAAAAAAACTCATAACATCTAGCCCCAAAAATCAACAGTTTAAGAAATTACACCATTAAAGCTTCCGAACACCGAATAATCTATACTTTCATTCTAAAAGTGAACCCAAGATCTAACAGTAGCATATTCAAAGTCCAAATACATTTCTAAGTAGATTCAAAAGGAAGATACTTGCCTTCAGGTCTTTGTTCTTGATGAGTTTCTGAAGAGGAGCCTAGTTTCTTCACACTTGAAGCTCGGATGGCATCTCCTATGGTGAGAATGGCGGTCGGTTTTGCAATGGCAGAGGAAACAGTGAGTTTTCCTTCAAGGTTCAAAATGATAGGAAGGGAAAACAGGAAATCCTACCTTTAATGTTTAAAAGAAACTAGGAAGAGAAAGCTTACCTTTAGTCTTGCTTGAAAAGTCTTGTCTCCTTCTTATCTTGTGTCAAGGCCAAAAATTTTGGAAGGGTGAGAGGAAACTTTGCTTCTTGCATCAAATAGAGAGCTTCGAAGGGAGGTTGAAGGCAGAACCATGGAGTTCAAGAGTGGTGTCATTGATATAGGGACGGATGGAAGGTTGGAGAGGATGGAGTGGATAGAAGTAATCTTCCACCATTGGAGGGGCAGGCCGTCAGCCATGGGGAGGGGAGAAAGGAAAGGGCATGCTAGGTTTTAGGTGAATAGGTTAAATGATAGATTGTTGGAGATAACTTCTTTTTCTACTTGAAGATTTTTTATTTAGAGAGTTCTAGAATGGGGCTAGGCTTTATGATGAGGGCTTTGGTTGGAAGACTTTAGGGGTTCGGGCTTCAAGAAAAGGGGTGGCCGGCCCTTAAGGGTTAAGGTTGGGTAATTTTTCCATCTCTAATTTTAAGTCCACTTGGCTATATTATAGATCAATTACTTACCGGTGTATTTAATTAAATATCCTCATATATTATTATGTGTTACATAACAATTTTATTTAATAACATTATAACCTCCGATGAATCAAAGCACGCTTGTCGCAAAATATACGAACACTTGCGGTGCGGTTGCAACACCCTCCCCTCCATATAAATAGTTTCTTCCTCGAAACTTTACATACCTTATAGGAATAGGTGTGGGTACTGTTCTCGAATGCGCTGCTCAGGTTCCCAAGGCGCTTCTTGCTCGGTGTGGTGACTTCACTGCACTTTTACGAATGGGATGGAGCGCTTCCTCAAAACATGCTCTTTTTGGTCCACAATCTTAACTGGTTCTTCGGCATATGAGACATCTTCTTTGAATGTTGGAGGCTGCTCATCCAAGATGTGACTTGGGTCGTGAACATATCGGCGTAGTTGTGACACGTGAAATACATCATGCAGTTGAGATAGAGAAGGAGGTAATGCCAAGCGATATGCCACTTCTCTGACTTTTTCTAATACTTCATATGGACCGATATATCTCAGACTTAATTTTCCTTTGATGCCGAATCACATTACGCTCTTGGTTGAAGATACCTTTAAGTAGACCTTTTCGCCTTCATGAAATTCAACCTGACGCTTCCTAGTATCCGCCCAAACTTTACTTCAACCTTGAGCTGCTTTCAGTCTTTCTGTGATGATTTTGGCTTTCTCGAGAGCCTTTTTGACTAGGTCTGGTCCCGTCAAGGTTCTTTCCCTTATCTCATCCTAGTGTAGTGGAGACCGACACTTGCGTCCATACAATGCTTCGAACGGTGCCATGCAAATCGATCGGTGATGGCTGTTATTATATGAAAACTCAATTAGCTTTACACACTTATCCCAGCTTCCTTTGAAGTCTAGGATGCAAGCCCGCAGCATGTCTTCAAGAGTTTGTATGGTCCGTTCCGCTTGTCCATTAGTCTGTGGATGGAAAGCAGTGCTCATCCGAAACTCAGTCCCCTAGAGCTTCTTAGAAGGCAGACTAAAATCCTGAAGTGAAACGAGGATCTCGGTCGCAAACAATACTTAGAGGTACCCCATGCACACTGACTATTTCGTCCATATACATAGTCGCTAGTTTTTTTAAGGATGCACGGATAGACATGGGTAGGAAGTGAGCAGTCTCTGTGAGGCGGTCGACAATCACCCATATGGTATCATTCCCACTTCTAGTTCTAGGAAGGCGGGTAACAAAATCCATGGTTACGTGGTCCTACTTCCACTCTGGGACTTCTAGTGGCTGCAGTAGTCCTGCAGGTCTCTGATGCTTTGCCTTGACCTGCTGACATGCAAGAAACCTTTCTACATATTCTGCTATTTGGCGTTTCATCCTGATCCACCAATAGTTTTGCTTCAAGTCTTGATACATCTTATTTGCACCGGGATGGATCGACAGTCGAGAGCTATGAGCTTACAATATTTTGTTCTTAAGAGAGTCATCATCGAGTAAACAAAGTCTTCCTTGGAACCATAGACTGTTATCCTCGCACACTAGGAAATCATTCTCCGGCTTTTCCTTTATTCTGATCATGATTTTCATCAGTGCCTCATCGTCCTTATGGGCTTATTTAACTTTATCTATCAAGGAAGGAGTTACAATCGGAGTGGCCAGACATTTACAACGGAATCCACAACATCCCGTCCAAATTCTGCCATCTCACGCTTAAGTGGAGATTGTTAAGCATGGCTTGATTTCCGGCTTAAGGCATTCGCAACCTTGTTTGCTTTTCGAGGATGATATTGAATGGTGAGATCGTAATCCTTGATTAACTCGAGCCATCGCCGTTGCCTCGTATTCAGTTCTTTTTGTGTGAAAAGATACTTTAAACTTTTATGATCCGTATAAATCTCGCACTTTTCTCCATACATATAATGCCTCCAAATTTTTAGAGCAAAGACAACTGCGGCTAACTCTAAATCATGAACAGGGTAATTATGCTCATATGGCTTCAGATGCCGTGAGGAATAAGCGATTACCTGATCCTTCTGCATGAACCACATCCTAATCCATTCTTCGAAGCATCGTGTATATGACGAACCCTTCACCCGCAACTGGTTGTGCCAAGATAAGGGCGGTGGTCAATCTCTTCTTTAGTTCGGAAAAAATTTGCTCGCATTCTGGTGTCCATTCAAACTTTGTCTTCTTCTGAGTTAACCTGGTGAGTGGCACCACTATCTAAGAAAATCCTTCCACGAACTTTCGATAATAACCAGCGAGCCCAAGAAAACTCTTGACTTCTGTTACGCTGGTTGGTCTTGTCCATTCAGTTATTGCATCAATTTTTTTAGTGTCAACATATATACCATCTTCTGATATGACGTGACCCAAGAAAGTCACACTGCATAGCCAGAATTCACACTTGCTAAATTTGACATGCATCTTCTTTTCGCGCAATATGCTCAGTCCGTCCTCAAATGCTTGGCATGCATTTCTTCGTCTGGGGAGTAGATCAGAATATCGTCGATAAACACCACCACAAACTTGTCTAACTGCTCCTGAAAGACCGTATGCATTAAGTCCATAAACGCATCCATGACATTAGTCAACCCAAAAGACATTATATGGAACTCGTAATGTCCATAACCATGGTACCATCCTCTAGTGATTCCTTAGCTTACAAACATAAGAAAACAATCACCAAAATACCATGTAAAGTTTATTACAAACAGTCCAAAGTCCCCATTAATTACAAATTCTTGTCACAAATATAAAGTAATAAAATAGCTCCTTCTCCATCTCTTGGATTCACTTCTTGGCTACAAAAGAGATATCATATTAGCAACCTTAACCATATATTTAAAACAGTCCATTATATCCACAAAAAATGAGATTCAAATTATAAAATTCATCCTAGAATATATATAGGGCTTGAAACCAAAATCCACCCAACCTTCTTAGTCCAAACCGTGTGGTATAGAAGACCTCCATCCCACCTAGTCTTGCTTTACTTTAGCAATAAGTATGAATCCTACTTATTCCAACAACCCATTGTTCTATTTCTTCAATTATAATCAACATGCTTTCAATATGAATTAAAACCCACACTGTACATACACATTCCTACCACACCTTTCTTTTATTATTTTCCTTTTTCTAAAATGTCTACTATTACCATTTGAACTCCTCTTTTCCTGCTGCCCCAGAAAGAAAAACGTCCCCTGCCCCCTTGAAGCTCATTCCTCATTTTCAACTATTTCCTCAAGAGAGAAGCTCATATAATCATAAGCAATTCCTCCTACTCCATTCTTATCTTCTTGTTCCGTTGCATAGAATTTTTAATACCCCTTAAGTACAAAAACTGAACCCCCTGGCCTACTATACCCTTTCCATTCATCCACCAATTCAACAAAACTCATAACATCTAACCCCAAAAATCAACACTTGAAGAAATTACACCATTAAAGCTTTCAAACACCAAATAATCTATACTTTCATTCTAAAAGTTGACCCAAGATCTAACAGTAGCATATTCAAAGTCCAAATACGTTTCCAAGTAGATTCAAAAGGAAGATACTTGCCTTTAGGTCTTTGTTTTTGATGGGTTTCTGAAGAGGAGCCTAGTTTCTTCACACTTGAAGCTCGGATGGCATTTCCTATGTGTTAGAATATGTTAAGTTTTGACGATTTGCACAATTGACACTTTGAACACCACATAAGGCGCCTGCTGTGAAGTGTTTGAAAATCAGTACACTTCGAACGCCTACATAAAGCGCTTTATGTGAAGTGGTTGGACTCTAGTACACTTCGAACGCCTACATTAGGTGCTTCAAGTGAAGTGTTCGGATTCCTACATTAGGCGCTTCCTGTGTCAGTATGCGAAACAGTACACTTTGAACGCTTGACAAGGCGTTTCATGCATGACCCTTTCTATTACAATAAAAGCATATAGGAGTGGGTTTGTGTGGATAAGTATGCTTGTGCATTGGCACATTCCGTGATTCCTTTTTAGGACAACCTTCCTTTGAATCAAAGAAGATTTTTGTTTCACGGATTCAACCAAAGTTTTTGACACCTTTGGTGCGTTTGTCTTTCCTTTAGGCAAGTGCCTTTGTTTCTACAAGGAGGTTTTGGACTCCTTGACAACTTGTGATTGTTCCTTTTGTTTACCCTTCTTGGATGCATACATGGTACTAGGTTTAATTTTGATTTCATGCTCAATGTAGATGCATCGTTAATTTTATCATCCTTTTTAGCACTTTCCTTTTGATGAACTTTCTTCTTCAAAAGGCTTTCAAAAAATGACCTTGATTTCATCAAGTCATACTTCTCTTCTAATGCAATCACATACATTGTCAATAAAATATCATGCTCAAGTTGTAATGCAATGTGATTTTCTAACGTGTCATTGTATTCATTTAAACTTGCTCTAAAATCCTTTTTGACACGTTTATACTTCAAATCTAAAAAAATCATTTTCTTGCACTAAATCATCTCTTTCATCTATTAATCTATAATGAGATGAGATATTGCATACCTCTATGTCGTTGTCAATGGCCATGAGTGCGTAGAACTCCTTGTCTAGATTATCATTGATGACCCCCGTGAGAGCTATATTTTTGTTGTCGTCATTCTCGCTTTCAGACCCGGACAAGATGCTCTCCCAATGAGCTACCTCCGCTTGCAATGCCTTCTTTCGTTAGTAGATGGCTTTCTTGTCTTTGTATTGCGGCTCCTTCAGCCTACAATCCTTCATGAAATGACGAAGTTTTTCACACTTGTAGCATTTATTTTCTTGGTCTTTCACCTTGTCCTTGGAGACCTTTTCTTTGATGAGTCTTTTGGCCTCATCTTCATTTTTCCTTGCGAATCGTCTAAACCTTCGGACAAGAAGTCGGGCTTCCTCGTCTGATTCTTCCAATTTGCATGCGAGCGCCTTTATGTGCAACCAATACTTGGATGTGTTCTTGAAAAGAATAAAACTTTGTGGAAGAATAAAGAACACAAGTATGTATAGAGGTTCAAGTCAAATGACTCAACTCCTCTACCTTCTTGATTTTTCACAAGAAGGATTTTGAATGAGGGATTGTTATTTCTTTGGGGGAACAACAATCAAAAACAAAATCCATATAGAATGGAAAACTAGGCCACATGCCTAGACCCCGACTAAGAAAACCAACCCCTTGAAGTCTAGCCTCCAAAGAACTTATTTGCCCTCAAAGAATTCTTGTAGGGAGTATAGTGCACCACCACACTATCAACTAACCCTCCAAGGTCCGGATTTCTTCAAATGAAACTCTCACAAATAAAGTAAAATAACAATACAACTATTTTGAGAGCTTGAGCTTTGAGAGAAACTTGAGAGCTTGAATGGTAGAAAGTTGGAGATGGAAGAGATGAAGCCCTTGTTTTATCTCCTTTCAAATTTCACCCGTTCGAGATGATTGCAGGAGCCAATAATGGGCTTTGTCTTCTTGTGATGGCATGTCCTCATCATTGGAGATCTTCTCTTGGATGGATCCAAGCTTCTTGTTGAAAGCTTAAAGAGGAAAGGTGACTTCTCCAACAATAAGAGAGAACCCGTGAAATTGCACTACAAGGGAGGATACAAAATGCCAAGTAAACGTTAGAAAGTATATCATAAGATATTTGTGTCATAAGTTACATAAAGCGCCTTAAGTGTTTATTGAACAGGCGTTCAATGTGACATGGAGCGCTTAATGTGTTTTTGAATAGGCGTTCGATGTTACATTGAGCGCCTAAAGTGGGCAACAGAACTCGTTCGAAGTCACATGAAGCGCCTCATCTTAGCCTTCATAAGACATCTGTGTCATAAATCACATAAAGCACCTTAAGTGTTTATTGAACACGCGTTGAATGTAACATGGAGCGCTTATTGTGTTTTTGAATAGGCGTTCGATGTTACATTGAGCGCCTACAGTGGGCAACAGAACTCGTTTGAAGTCACATGAAGCGCCTCATCTTAGCCTTCATACTTGTTCGAAGTAATTCTGACTTTTTCAAAAAGTAACTTGATGCACGTGCCCATTTTGGGGGGAAAAGTTCTTTTGACTTTGTAACTCTTCAGTGCAAGGTACGTTTACTAATAATCCTTCTATGGTCATGAATGCTGATGGTAGCTATAAGGTTGTTGCATATGGACAGAAGTCTGCCAGTCCAGCATCTGTTGCAAGTTGGCACAGATCAAATGGCAGAGGTTTTAAAAAGGACTTTCAGAGATCATCCCCACAAAATCCTAAGGCCCCTGTATGTGCCTTTTGTAATATGATAGGCCACACAGTTGATAGATGTTATAAGAAACATGGTTTTCCTCCTGGTTTCAAACCTAGAGGCATGGTGAATTGTGTTGAAAGTATAATGGTATAGATGGAGATGTGTGTAGCCAAAGCCCTTATGACCAGTGCTAGAACAATGATAATGTACATGATAGTTTGCTAACTGCACCTTCTCAGGTGGCTCCACTGTTCACACCTGAACAATATGATCAATTTATTAGGCTGTTGCAAGACCAGAAAGATAGAAGGCATGAAGATGGCTGTGGACAAAATGATGAGGCCAAGGGGCTCCATGCCATAATGTCAGCTCAGCAGACTGTTGCCACTGCCAAGCAGCCAGGTAGTGTGTCTTGCACTGATTCATGTGTATGGATATTGGACGCTGGTGCTACATATCATATATGCCATTTCTTGTCTTCTTTTATCTCCTATCACCCAGTGAAGTCTGTGTCAGTCAAGTTTCCAAACAATAACCTAGCTCCAGTCACTCACGTTTGCACAGTGTGTATCAGCCTTCACTTAACACTTAATGATGTCCTACATGTTCCTTTTTTTCTTTCAATCTATACTCCCTAAGCCAGCCACAAAGAATGGTGATATATACATGACTTTTCACTCTAATATGTGTCTGCTTCAGGATCATTCCATCAAGAGGATGATTGGTTTAGCTAAGGTTAGACAGGACCTATACCATATGAGTAGCAAGAACAATACATCCCAGGTCCATGCTGTTGCTTCAGACTCACTTCTTTGGCACTCAAGGCTTGGACATCCCTCTCACTCCAGGCTTCTAGAAATTAGTAAAGATGATCCTCAAGTAGATGTTTCTTTACATTCCTCAACTTGTATTGTATGTCCCCTAGCTAAGCAAAAACGAATTCCATTTCATATTTCTCATTCAGTTTCTGATTCTCCTTTCTGCCTTGTACACATGGATATATGGGGTCCATACAAACACCCCACGATGTATAAATAGCATTACTTCCTTACTGTTATTGATGACTTCTCTAGATACTGTTGGGTATACTTGATGAAATCCAAATCTGAAACTAGAAGTATCATTGAAAGCTTCTAGGCATATGTTGATGTCCAGTTTGAAAAACATATAAAAGTCATAAGGACTGATAATGGGATTGAATTTAAGATAATCAATTCTTTGCATCAAAGAGCATAGTCCATCAAACCAGCAGTTTATATACCCCACACCGAAATGGACTAGTTGAACAAAAACACCAACACATCCTCAATGTGGCTAGAACACTAAAGTTTCAGGCCCAAGTCCCAGCCAGTTATTGGGCATATTGTGTACAACATGCAGTATATCTTATCAACCTAACTCCATCTCCTCTACTCAGCCATAAAACTCCTTATCAAATACTCTTCAACAAGTCTCCTTCATATAGTCACCTTAGAGTCTTCGACTGTCTATGTTTTTCGACAAATGTCTCTCCATCTAAGGAAAAATTCACTCCTAGAGCTAGAAAGAGTAAATTCCTGGGATGTCACATACTACAAAAAGTTACATTCTACAAGACTTGACAACTAAAGATGTGTTCATATCCAGGGATGTAACCTTCCATGAAAATGTTTTTCCATTTAAAAACAAAGCCATGTCTAGCTTGCCTTTAGAACTCAGCTTGCCATCTGATGTCAGTTGCCCATCAAGAAACACTTCTCCTCCTCAGACCAATCAATCTCCTATTTATAATCCTTCTGGAACTCCTATTCATATGTCATCTCCTGAACTGAGTCATAATATTACCTATCCGATTGATAGCCAAACTCCAATAAATGATCTATCCAATGCATCACCTCAGTCACTTTCACCATCCCAACCAGTCAAGGAACATGATCCTATCTTTTTACCACAAGAAATGGTACAGTCAAGCCCAAGAACAGATAATCTTTTATTATCCCCAAAAAGAGCCATCAAATCCATTCATATTGATCTGCCAATAGTCAGTCCAAATCGTACAAGGCAAGCTCCTAAATATCTTGAAGAATACTACTGTAATCAAATTACCTCAAGGCAAACTGATTCAAACTCTACTCCAACAGTGTCATCAAAACTTACCACTCCACATTCACTATGCAAATACATCTCCTTTGAATCTCTAGCGCCAAAGTACAAGTCATATGCATTGAACATTAGTATGCACACAAAACCTGACTCCTTTGTAGAGGCATCTAGCTCTCCTGAATGGCAGAAGGTTATGGATGATGAAATAGCAGCGCTTGAGAGTAATAATACATGGACTTTGACAAAGCTTCCCCCAGGAAAGAAAGTTATTGGGTGTAAATGGGTATAAAAGGTTAAGTATAAGCCTGATGGTTCTGTGGATAGGTATAAGGCTAGGTTAGTTGCAAAAGGTTACACACAACAACTTCGAGTGGATTATCAAGACACCTTTTCACCAATGGCCAAAATGACCAAAGTCAGGATGGTCTTGGCCTTGACATCTAGACTTGGCTGGCATGTGCATCAACTAGATGTTAATAATGCAATTTTAAATGGTGACTTGCATGAAGAAATATATATGGCTGCACCTCCTGGTATGTTAGTAGGACAAGGTGATACTGTGTGTAAACAACAAAAATCTTTATATGGCTTGAAACAAGCAAGCAGGGAATGGAATGCTAGGTTGACTAGCTTTCTCATCTCATTGGGATTATGTCTGTCCAAGAATGATTATACTTTGTTTACTAGATTATCAGGTGATTCATTACTAATATTGCTGGTTTATGTTGATGATGTAATTGTGGCAAGCAAGAACTTAGATGAGATTGAAGGGATGAAAAAGGCATTGGACCTAGAGTTTCATATCAAGAATCTGGGGGAATTGAGACACTTTCTTGGAATTGAGGTGGCCAAGTCTCAAAAAGGAATAGTTATAAACCAGAGAAAATATACACTGCAACTTTTAGAACAGGCGGGACTTCTAGGTTCTAAGCCAACTTTCACCCCTATGGAAAGTCATGTCAAACTATTTTGTGGAGACTCAGATCTCATGGATAATGTCACTGAATACAGAAAGCTTGTGGAAAAATTGATCTATCTTACTATAACGAGGCCAGATATAGCATTCAGTGTGCAACAACTGAGCCAATTCTTATACTGTCCTACTGTGAATCATTGGAGGGGATTGCACAGTCCTAAGGTATCTGAAAGGATCGATTGGGCAAGGTATCTTGTTGTCCAACAGTGGAGAACTTAGATTGAAGGGATTTGTGGATTCTGATTGGGCTGGATACCAGGAAACAAGGAGATCAGTTCTTAGGAGACAGCCTGATATCCTGGAAGGAAAATAAAAAAACCACTGTTTCAAGGTCTTCAACGGAAGCTGAGTATATGGCTATGGCAATGGCAGTGTGTGAAGTGTAGGGGTTGATTTTCTTGGCTAGAGACCTTATGATCACAAGGCAGGAACTGGTTGAACTATTCTGTGATAGTAAAAATGCGCTGTACATAGCTGAGAATTCAGTATTCCATGAGAGAACAAAACATATAGAGATTGACTGTCATGTTGTGAGGGAAAAGGTGCAACAATGGGACTGTGAAGTTGATGCCAGTCAGAACAGAATTTCAGTTGGCAGATCTTTTTACCAAAGCTCTAGATAGTAAAAGGATGGCGCAGTTTCTTAGAATGACGGGAATGTGTAACATCTGTAGCAAGCTACGCTTGAGGGGGGTGTCAAAGTTGGCGATCAATGTGAAGGTGATCAACGTGAAGGCAAGGAGGAAGGTGAAAGCACAGTCAAGTCAGTTGGTGGAGCGGATGAGATTCATAGAGGATGCAATCCGTGATAATAGAGGAAGTTATCATTTGATTGAAGGATTAATGTCTAGAATCATCTCATTGGCTAAGGAGAGATGTCTGGGATCACGAAGTTTAAGCTGCAGCTGAAGGTGGTTGGAGTAGCTGGGCGAGTTACCGAATGAAGAAGAAGTAAAAGACGCGTGAAGAGTTTAAATGTGTGAAGTTACAGATGTACCCTTCTGAAATGTGTTGTAATGTTTTTAGAATAGGGACATTCTTGTAATTTGAGCATAGGCGGTTATCTTTCTTCTTCTTGCTGATGCCTTTATATGGCTCGTTCGACGTTTGGTTATAGATTGAACTGGATGATCAATTGGCTGGCAGTTTCCTTTCTTCTGTTCTGTTCCTTCCTTCTCTCAGTTGTTTTCTGTTTTCTCTTCTGTATTCATTGTGTGGTTGCAATTTGTTTTGATAGTTGTTTCTTCGTTTTTCCTCTTGGTTGCACACAACAATTTCTGACTTGTTGTTGAGCATTTGAGCGTTGCTTCGACTTTTCACAAGTAGGTGAATTTCCAAGCCGTCTATATAGTTGCAAATTGTTGATAGTTTGTTTTCTTCTTAAAATGACTTTAATAGTCAAAAGCATCCTATAACCATCTCACCTACGTATTCCATAAGTTCACAAGGAATCGATTTTCTGAAATCGTACAACTTAGAAGTTTCCACCTTTACTGAAGGATAAAGCGTGATACAAGTGATGTTTTTAATCGTTCTTAGTTTTTTTTAAAGCAAAGAGAGGCACTTTCATTTATAAACATTCGCCAAGGAGGCGTACAATACATCAAGGAGGGGTTGGATCCCAAACCATAGGTAAAGAACATAAAGCTAGTTGAGCAAGAAGGTGCGCAGATTTATTGTGTTCGCGTCTAGTAAACCGGATAGTCGAATCAGATAGCCTGTTTAGAATGCTCGCACATGTGGCTATAATGGATGAAAGAGGATGCCAAGGTTCCTATTCATGCCAAAGTATTTGTGTCGCTGCTAAACAATCGGACCAGCAATCAACAAAGGCATATCCCATCTGCTGTGCTAATTCTAAACCTCTTTGTACAGCCATTAATTCACCCTCAAGCTCAAATATATCTCATGGCAATGATTGCTATTCACTCCACCAACATGACCCCTGGCATCTCGCACAATAATTCCACGAGCTCGTTTACCATAAGCCGCAAACCCAGCGTCCAAATTGGTCGATATCCGCTACCTGATGGTACCTGCCAAGCATCAGAAGACGCCATATCTTTCGCCTCGCTAGTACCGTTGGCCTTTCTTTGTTCCCTAAACTCGAATCACAAGCTTGTTGCACTATGGATAACATCCAGCATCAACCCGCATGCCTTCAAAAATTGAGCCATATCCTGCCTTCCAAATCAGCTAAAACCCTACCGCAACATACTCTTGGATCTTTGGTCATAACGTACTGAAAACCCATGAGAGGCCCATTCAGCGCTGCGATTCACTTGATGTCCTCCAAACGGCAGTAAATTCTCCCATATAGATTGCACCCATGAACATTCAAAAAGACAATGATACACATCCTCCATATCTCGACTACAAATTCGACAACACGCATCCATATGAGAAAGACCTCGATGTAGACCATCTCCAATCAGAAAAGCTGCTCTAAGTACCTTCCAAAGTAATATTCGTATTTTGGGAAACACCTTCAAAGTCCACAAAGTTATCAACAAAGCATGAGTTGCTGACCTTGAAGCTGGACCACCACTCCCACCATGCTGCCTTTTATGTTGCATGTAAACATGATAGCCACAGTGCATCGAGTACACATCATTCAGAGTATGATGCCAAATATTGTATCTTGCTGCACACCACACACCAAGAGAATAGTCAATGTAGCATCCACTTCACAAGGCAAAAAACATGTCTATGACAAAGGTTTATTTTACTCTCTACAGATTGATTTAAATAATTGCTGACATAAGTAGGATGGCATGTCGAACCAGGAAGTCCAACCGGCTTGAAGGTAGTAGTTGGGATCCACAGGTCTATCCACGATCGAATACTTTGTCCATTGCCGACACGGTACCGCACACCCAAAGAAAGCATGTCACGCCCAGCCATGAAACTACGCCAAAGATACGAAGCAGCCGACCGCACATGTGCCTCCAAATAATTCGAATGGGGACAATATTTTACAGCCATAACACGAGCCACCAACAAATTCGGCCTTTATATCAACCGCCATCCCTACTTCGCCGACAATGCTAAGTTGACCGCTTTCATGTTACAGAAACCTATTCCTCCCTCATTTTTGGGATACACAATTCATCCCACAGCCTCCAACAAATGGCCCTATCGTGTTCTTAGTTTAATGGGCAAATAATAGAATCTTTCAAGAATTGATAGTACACTCGTTTGAATTACCTAAAAGGCCTTTTTATGTAACTCAGATGTAAATCAAAAAATGTAATCTAATGATCATAGATTTACAGCGGAACTTGCAACAAATTAGACCCTATTTCTACTCCATTAACTTTGGAGCGAGCATAAACCAAACAATTGCTGGTTACTAGAACAAGAAAGGTTTTCTCCTTCAGATAGCACATGTATGAACACTGAACTATGTCGTATGACGATTTTAATCACTCCTTTTAATTTTGTGGATGTCTTTTTATGTTGATAGTATTTACCCATTTTTGAATGCATTATATTGCTAACTGTACACATTACAGAAAGTAAACGTCATATTATGATATATTTCTTCTTTATTAAAAAAAAACTACACTACTCGTTAAAACTCAATGATCTTATATTAAACAGTGTCTTATAACTAAATGAGTATCATGTCGGATACCTCTACAATATCTGTAGAATACGTTAATTGTATAAAATATATCGGAGTTGAATAAGTTAAAGCAAAATGAACTCAAATAAGAGGATCACATAGTTTAATAATTTTTATAGGGACTATAAGCAACTTTAAAATTTTGAAAAATGGTTTAAGACCCTTAAAAATAATTTAGAAACTTAATGTTTACACACACTACTTACTTGACAAAAAAATTAAAAGTTAGTAATAATTTTCATTACAAATGTAAATCTAAATATTTCCTAGCTATTTCTTTTCCATAATTCACTTAAGTAAATGAACAAATATTGTTTTACAACTACCTTGAATTTTTAGTTATAAAATTCGTTTTTTCAATTGACAATATTTAACAAAAAAAATATTACTATTGCAGAAAAAAGCTACAAACTAACAAAATATTCTTTATATTGATGTTTGTTTTCAAAATCTACATTTTCCCTTATTGATTAATATATAAATTTTAGAAATTTCAATGCTTTGTTATGTTTTTATTTATTTTCTTCTCGATTTTTGGTATCGTTTAACTTAGGTCATGAACTTCCTGCGAAAAAAAAAAAAAACAAACTGGTGCATTGAAATATATCAACCATTGGAAATAAGATACAGCAACTTAAAATACTGATTTGTTCATTTACGTGTAGCATTTTTCTGTATTAGTGATATTTTTTTCATGTCTTGTTGATTATAAATAAAATTTTAGCATCTTACAATAGCCAATATTGTTACGTCCGTAACAAACACTCTAGAGGGGTGAATAGAGTGTTGAGCAATTTTGTAGAATTTTATTGTTTTTGACTTTCTCCAACTCAAATGAAATTCAAAATCAATGTAAGAATGGGAGATGAGAGACAATAAATGAGTACACCGGATATAGAGTGGTTCGAATCGTAAATGATTCTACTCCACTACCACTTTGTTTTCATAGTGGATTTTCAACAACTCCTCTTCTTATTATACTTAATAAGAACAACCACAACAATACTTACACCTAACAACTTAGTGTAAGCAACCACAACAGCAACTTTTTGCACAAAACAACTTTGTGCAACTATAACAACTTCAGCTCTAATCAAGAACAACTCCTTGCTCCCTCAAAACTTCAGCAAAGTTCTCTCAAGAGCTTTCTCAATGTGGTTTACGGAAGTAGTGGTTTACACTTTCTCACTGGTCTAGACACAACCAAGAGATCAAATATTTATGGTTCATCTTGTGTTAGACTTACAATCTCTCAATATACAACAATGAAGAACAAATAAAGGTCTAACAAGCTTTAAGAACTTTTATACGAATGAGAGAATTTAATAATAATGAATAATGAAGCCTGATGATGGTGAAAGTGTACGAATGACTCATCTGAGCTTCTTCTATTTATAGGAGGTGTAATCCACTTTTTTGAAGCCTCCCTCATGTCTTCAAGTCAATCTTGAGTCTTGACAACATGAAAATAGCCTTTAGCCACTCTATGAATTGATTTGATCTTCCGAAACCATCCTAGAGAATCTTAGACATGGATACAATAGTCAAGGAAGCATGTATAATGTTAAAAAAAAGTCCGCAAGAAATTTGAGCAAGATTGGAAAGAGAAAACACTATGAACCTCCCTTGGATTTTGTTCCAACGGTCATAAAAATTTGAATTATGGATGACACCGATCGATCGATGTGTCTGGCTTGAGAGATCAACGTCCTTTAGAGAGGTTCTAGTTTTGAACCTGCCATACATCGATTCGATCGAAGTCTCTTCTTGAGAGACTGATGTGACATCGGTCGATTGATGTGACTGGCTTGATAGATTAATAACCTCCAGAGAGGTTCCAGTTTTGAACCTACCATACATTGAGCTATCGAAGTCTCTCAGTAAGAGACTGATGTGACATCGATCAATATCCTCAAAACAGAGAGATCGATGTCGTCTAGAGAGGTTCCAGTTTTGAACCTCCATACGTCGATTGATCGTAGTCTCCCAAGGTCACACCGATCGATCGATTTCCCTAGTTTTTAGGTTGATGTTGGACAGAATAGTTCCAACCTTGGACCTTTCCAACATAGATCGATCCATGTCTCTCTTTGAGAGACTGATGTATGCATAGATCGATCAATGTTTATAATGTGTTTTTCTTGTTTTGCTTCAAATTCCAAGTGTGAATTTCCTTTTTAACTTATTCAGAACATCTTTTTACATTATTAAAACATTTCATATCCTAACAATATCTCCCTTTTTGATGATTTCAAAACCAAAACTTTAAAATATGTTTTTGATTGAAAATCTATATTTGAGCTAGCTAAGAGTTAAAAAGCTTGAAATTTTACATCTCCCCCTTAGGCCATGCATTCTTTGCTTCCCCTAAGGACATGAAAGATGTGAACATATCCAAAACTCCCTCTCAATAAGTAATCCTCCCAAAACCAGTGGATGTGATATAAATTTTCAAAAACTCTCCATCAGCCAAAACATGCATCAAGAACGTCCATCATGACATATTTTTCCATTTTCACTAATCACTCAACATATGAGTTAAATATGCCAAAATTGTTATTTTTACCACAAACAAACATATCATTGCATATCCATCAAACAAGCAAGTATATTCCGACAAGCAAACAAGCAACTTAATCATATTCGCAATGGCAAAAATAATCCAACTTCTCCATCTTTTTGAAAACATCAAAACCAATATGAAAGAAATAAGCACAAGATATCATTGATTTCCACGAAGTTTAGCAAATACATAAAATATGATCTATACTATGCTAATCCTATAGATAAAAGGGAAATGGGGATGAATGGAGAAATATGAGCTCTACTCTTCATCCGAGGAGATTACCAATCCGAGAATGCACGCCTTGAGTTTTGCCTTCATCTTCTTGTGCTTGTTCTCAAGTGTTGTAAATCTCTTCTTGAGATTTACATTTTCGTCCTCAATATCATCGGTCCAAATTTGTTCTTTGGTTATGTCTTCTCCGAATTGATTTAAATAGCTATTGAGCGCTTCAACTTCAACTTTAGCATCGAATTTGTACTCCGAGCTACTATTCTCCTCCATCGGGGCCTTTCATTTATCTACACAAGAGATAGGGATTGGTTGAGGTTGAGGTTGAGGTTGAGGTTCGGTGAAAATGGTTGGGGGGACTGGTTCTGGAGCAGGGATGTGTGTGGCTTCTTCCTCTTTGAGTTTATTTTAAACACCTTTGCGTTGTGCTTCCTTTCAGGGTTTATGGATTTGTTGGTTGTTGGCTTTTATGTAATAATCCTTAGTGGATATTTTCTCTTCATTGGTCTCATCCAACAGCACATTTGCCATTTTGAGCAATCGCTAAATTAGATTGCTATAAGCCCCTTGCTCTTTTTGGTGACAGCTTCCAATATATTCACAAAAACTATTTCTTCGAAATTCAACTTTTCCCTCATGCATATACGATAAGCTATATAGAAATCTAAATTACTGTGAAGTTTGACCAACTTACTATTGACACAAAAAGTGACAATGACGAGAAAAACACGATAAACCAAAGACATATTGTTAGTGTTTTTTTCGAGGGGTGGAAGCCAAGAAAAGTCTTAACCTCATCTTCGATTGCCTTGTACTTGTAGTTATCCCATTTTCAGGCATGAAAGTCATCTAACCCTTGATCAGGGACACCAATAAGCTCATTATTTATTCTAGTATTAAACTCAATGAGTTGACCATCTGTAACCGAATTCAAGGAGAATAGGAGGCCATTTAAATATTCTACACAAAGATTTGCATAAAATAGGCGGGTGCAATAAGTAGACATGTAATTCGTTTCTGAAACATCCAAATAGGTCTCCATTTTTTTTATCATCCAACCAATTGATGATCGGACTTCATTGATCATTGCTCAAAATATCTTGAATTTTGAGCAATTTTAATAGAATGGTAGACCTTTCCTATTTTCCCATTCATCAAATAACACTTGAGCCCTAAGCAAAATATAGGCGAATTTACTTGGACCATGGGATCTTCTAAAGCATTTTTGTACTCACCGGACATGAGTCATGGGAAATTGTTGAGTTGTAGCCTCCCCCTAACCTCAGCTAGAAAATTTTCTTAAGAAAGATCAGTCTTTTTCGTCTGTCCATTTGTTCTAGGATCGGTTGGGACTTATGGACGGGAAGGTTGCTCTTCTTCTTCTTGACGAGAGGTTCTTGCCTATTTTGAGGTATTTTTGGTTCTTGAAGCCATTTAGGATTTTAGGACACGAAATTTTCAAGAGGGTTGATGAAGATTAGGAAACAGATTTGAGATCGATCGGGTTGAAGAAGAATTGGAGTTTGTTGCAAAGATTTGGCAAAGAAGAGTTGATTTTTGAGAGAGAGGGCGATTTGGGGTTTACAGTCACGAGTTTAAAGAGGGTGAGGTGATGAGTTTCTGTTTTTCACAGCTTCTATACGTCCCGCACCCGATGATATTGATCGATCGATGTTGGTGACTTCGATCAATCGATGTCGATTACTTCGATCGATCGATGATTTCATTCTCTCAGCATTTACATTGATCGATCGATGTAGTCAGTTTTCTGATTTTTCACCTTTTAAACATTGTTTATCATTCCTAATCTTATTCTAATGATTCGAATGTCTCGATAGGAAAGGATTTGGTGAAAATATCCGCTAGTTGGTCATTTATGGAACAAATTCCACACATACCAATCTTTTCAGAATACAATCCCTTATAAAGTGATGTCTCATTTCAATATGCTTGGTTCTGCTACGGTGTATCGGGCTTTGTGCTATACTTATGGCTGAAGTGTTGTCACATAAGATGGGAACTTTGTCAAACTTGACATTGTAGTCATTTAAAATGTTTATCATCCAAAGTAGTTGGGCACAACAAGAAGTGGCTGACACGTATTCGGATCCGCCGTTGAGAGTGACACACTATAGTCTCTAAGGAATTGGCATTTCCTGGATATGCTTTTCCTATCGACTAGGTTTCCAGCATAGTCGGAGTCACTCTATCCTCTCAAGTCAAAAAACCCATTTTTGGGCAAAGTTCAAAGTACCTTTCAAATACCTAAAAATGCGTCTAATGGCAACTAGATGCGGTTCTTTAGGCATACTTTAAAATCTAGCACATAAGCGCACAACATGGAAAACATCCGGTCTACTAGCGGTTAAATAGAGTAGACTACCAATCATACCTCTATATTATGTTACCTCAATCGGCTTTCATTTTTCATCTTTGTCGAGCTTTGTACTTGTACTCATTGGTGTGCTGACACTCTTTCCATCCTCAAACTTGTATTTCTTGAGTAGATCCTTGGTGTACTTTGTTTGGAATATGCATACTCCATCTTGAGTTCGCTTGATTTGGAGCCTAAGAAAGTAATTGAGTTCACCCAGCATGGTCATCTCAAATTCTCCTTCCATCATCTTAGTAAAATGCTCACAAAGAGAACCATTAGTGGCACTAAATATAATTCATAAGCATAAAGTTGAACAAGTAATTGATATTTCCTTGTTCTTTAATAAAAAGAGTAGTGTCGACTTTTCTTCTTGAAAAACCATTTTCAAGGAGGAAGTTACTTAATCTCTCATACCATGCCCTAGGAGCTTGTTTAAGTCTATAAAGGGTCTTTTTGAGTTTGAATACATGATTTGGATAATCATGATTTTCAAACCCTGGTGGTTGAGCTACATACACTTCTTGAATTATTCCATTCAATAAAGCAGTTTTTCACATCCATTTGGTATAGTTTGAAATCCTTATAGCATGCATATGCTAGTAGCATGCTAATGGCTTCTAGTCTATCTACGGGGGCATAAGTCTCATCATAGCCTATACCTTCTTCTTGTCTATACCTTTGAGCTACTAACCTAGCTTTATTTCTAGTTATGTTTCTTTTATCATCCATTTTGTTTCTAAATACCCATTTAGTACCAATTATAGGGTGATCACTAGGTTTAGCCTCTAGTTCTTAAACATCACTTTTTTCAAATTGATTTAGTTCTTCTTGCATAGCTAACACCCAATCTTCATCATTTATAGCCTCTTTTTTAAATTCTTAGGCTCAACTTGTAAGATAAAAGCGTTTTCATAAAATTTTCTCCTAGTTAATATGCCTTGACTTGTTTCTCCTAATATTAACACTTTTGTATGGTGTTTCTTATATTTATATGAATTCGGTAAATTTGAAGTGTCTCCTCTCACTTCTTCTTCTTCTTCTTCTTCTTCTTCTTCTTCTTCCTTTGGTCCATTTTCAAGTGGATTAATCATGAGGTCAATAACAATATTTTCTTTTAGATTCTCAAACTTTTCTATATGGCTTACTTCGATTCTTTCTTCATCATCATCATCATTTATGCATGGTTCATCATCAAAGAGTTCACTAAACTTAACATAATTTGATTCTTCAACTTTCATACTCCTTTTATTATATACCCTAACTATTTTGAGAATAACCCATAAAGATCCCTTCATCCGCTTTGAAATCCAGTTTATCCAAGTTATCTTTGGTGTTAAGTATACAACACTTACAACCAAATTCCTTGAAACAACCAATGTTAGATACTCTTCTTTTCCAAACTCATAAAGTGTTTTAGAGAGATGGTCTCAAATAAACTCTATTTATTACATGACAAGCGGTATTTACTGCCTCAGCCCAAAAATACTTAGGTTGCTCAAATTCATTTAGCATGGCTGTACTCATTACTTGAAGTATTCTATTCTTCTTTTCCATAACACTATTTTGTTGAGAAGTTCTAGGAGCCGAGAAATTGTGTCCATACCCCTTCAATACACAAAATTCTTGGAACTCACCATCAAACACTCTAGCTCTATCACTTCTAATTTCCTTAATGGTGTCCTCTTTTTGGTTTTCTAATCTCCTACGAAGTTTTATAAACTCTTGGCATGCATCATTCTTATTGGCTAAGAACATGACCCAAGTGTACCTAGAGAAGTCATCTACCACTACAAAAGTGTAATTTTTCCACCTAAGCTTGTTGTACCAATATCCCCTTACAAATCCATATGAAGCAATTATAGAGGTTTGATGGTGGAGATTTCACTTTTGGGCTTGAAGCTTACTTTAACAAGCTTTGCCTTTTGACAAGGATCCCATAACACATGGTTTTCGAAATTCAATTTTGGAAGACCTTGGTCCTTTTTATTTTTGCAATCTCTTTGAAATTTTTTGAAACTAATATGTCCAAGTCGTCTATGCCATAATTATGTAAAATCATTTTTGGCAACTAGGTATGAAACTTTTTGTGATATCAAATCATGTGTGCTAAATTTATAAGCATCACTTTTCCTTATTTCCTCAAAAACAATTTGATCATTCTTTTTCACAATGCATTTTCTTTTCACAAATTCAACTTGAAAACTAGCATCAGGTAGTTGGCTGACACCAAGTTATACTTAAGCCCTTCTACATATAATACATATTAATAGTGAAAAAAGAATTACCAATTTCTCCATGTCCAAGGATTTTGGCTCTCCGATTGCCAAAATGCACCGTTCCACCATCTTAGAGCTTGAGCTGGTGAACAGGGTCTTGTCTCCGGTCATGTGCGTTGGACATCCACTGTCCATCAGCCATTTGGTTCCTTCTTTTTTGGCTACTCCATTTACTGTGAGAGCCTACAAAATCAAGAGATTTATTTATTGGTATCCTTTGATGGTTGGGTCCTTTAGGGTTAGCTTGTGGACTCTTAGACTTCCAAACATACATGCTCTAGATCTAGCTCTACATGTACTCTTTACATGTCTTACTTTGTTACAATGAAAAGAAGTGGGTACATGCCTTAGTTGCATGTTTTTGTGCCTATGAGATGATGAGCCATTTTGTGTTTTTCTCTTATTTGGATTTTTCTTTAATAACTTGGGATCAATCGACGAATGTGATTTATTAAATCTTAAACTAGATTCGTCACTTCCAATCCTTTGGTTTCCAAGTAATTTATCTAAATTACTTTTAATATCGATAAGGTTTTTTAAGTCTATTCTTTATTTTTCACATTCTTTCCTAATCTACATATTTTCTAGAGCTACGATTTTGTGCATGGTAAGTATGATGTCATGCTCTTGGTAGATCAAGACATTCTTATCATGCAAGCTCTTATTTTCTAATATGCATATTAAAGTGTTCTAGAATATTCAAAACGTGTGATATGGAGTGGGAGGAGACTTTCCATTTCCACGTTTGTTGTCATCATGCCTTCTCCAAATATATCTCCATTTAATGAACTACATAGTTCATTTAACTAAGTACTTCACTGAATGCACTAGTTTAGTTCATTAATGTTGGCACCTGAAAATAGTTCAAACACAACAAATGTTTGCCATTTGATGTAAGCTTTAAAGCTTCATGGCTTGCTAGTACGGCAACATTATATATAAAGTATATAAGGCAAGTTTGTCGCAAAAACGTGTCAAGTAATAAATTGTGTCATGCATTTCTTAAACATGCATTATTTAAATCATGTATTTTGTGAATCACTCAGACATTTTTTCTCAACAATCTCCCCCTTTTGATGATTTACAAAATAACCTTAGTTCATGATTTAAATTTAACCGCTCTCCCTCCAATCGTGCACAAATTTAAATTTTGAATTTTGAATTCTCTCCCCCTTGATTTGTGCAATCATACTCTCTTACCTCCTTAAATCACTCTCACTCCCCCTTAAATCATGCACTCTCTCTCCCCCTTTATTTTGGAAATAAAATCAAGAGTGCATGTAAGAAAGAAATAGCAATTTGTGTAACAAAAATCATGCATTTCAAGTGTATTGTGCAATAATATCAAAAGTGCCTTCTTAAGGGTTTTTTATTCAACCCTTTGCAAATGTCCCTTTTGGTACCCAAATTTGGGAGACCTTTCTAGGTCTTCCAAAAGGTGACAAAGAAGATGAAGATGCAACATAATAGACGTGAGGTGAGAGTACATTTGGCCTTTGGCCGAGAATTCCCTTATGAATATTTTATGGTTGTCGTTTTTGATATGTTCTTGTGTTAGTGTGCATGGTGTGTGATCTAGATGTAAATGGATGTCGTGTATGCATTTGTAGATTCTTTTCATATTTGTACGTCACATAATTATATCTCGTATGAAATGAAGATGAAGCACGATGAGATGTCATAGGGGGGATCTAGGCGTCTTCTTAAGCACCACATATGTCTTAGACACATCTATTTTCTTAGACGGAATGAATTTTGTTGATTTATTTAGTGTCTCATTTTTCTCAACGTATCCTAATCCGGTTTTGTCGTTACCATGCTTTTGTGAAGAAATGATGCGATCTAGCATGTTTGTACTTGTGTCAAATTGTTTCACCATTTTTTCTAGATCTATATTCCTTGATTTCAAATTTGAAATCTTGGATTTCATTTCATTATTTTGTGTCGTTAATGATGAGATCTCTAATTTTAATGCATTGATGGTGCAAGACGACTCTTCATTTGAATCGTTTAATTGAGAAACAAGGTTCGTGTTAGAAGATTCTAACAACTTCTTGTCTTCAATTAATCGTTTCTTTTCTTTTGCAAGAGTCTTTATGAATTTATGCAATTCTAAATATTGACTAAACAAATCATCATAAGAAGGTTCAGAATCACAATCAGAGTCAGAAGATACCTCATTTGATTCCTTAGATGTAAAGCATACTTGTGCCGTTTGTTCTTCCGTATCGTCAGTCTCAGAGTCAGATGAATCGCACCAAGTGTAAGCTTTAAAGGCTCTTCTCCTTTGTTTAGTCTCTGAGACGAGTCTAGTTTTGATCCGATCCTTGTCAAGGTGCTTGTTCGTTTGTTTGTCCTTGTTAGGGCAATCATATGACAAGTGTCCAAGTTTTCCACATTCATAACACTTTATTTCCTCATTATTTTTATTTCTATGGTTCTTAGATAAAGTAGGCTTGTTCTTGTTTTTAATCGATTTTCTCATGATCTTTCTTAATCTTCTAGCCATCATGATTAGATCTTCATCATCAGAATCTGTGTCACTATCGTCTACGCGATCATAAGAATTAAAGACATATTCATTTGATTTAAATGCTATACCCTTATCTTGCTTAGAAGTAGATTCAGAATTTTTTAAAGTGAGTTTGTTTTCATATGCCTTTAATGATCCGATCAATTCCTCTATTTTTATCGATTTAGTATCCTTACTTTCTTCGATTGTAGTGATTTTTGAAACCCATTCGGATGGGAGACTCCTTAACACCTTTTGAACCTTTTCCTGTGTAGAAAAAACTTTGCCAAGAGATTCAAGAGAATTACAGATTTTAGTCAATCATAAATCCATATCAACAATAGATTCATTTGGCAATAATTTAAAAGACTCAAGAGTGGATATAAGCATATTTATTTTAGACTCCTTAACTTGGCTAGTCCCTTCATGTTTCGTTTTAAGGATTGTCCACATCTCTTGGGCACTAAAGCACTTAGACACATAACTTGATTCACTTTTACTTAGTCCGTTTAAAAGTAGTTAGATGGCTCTAGCATTCATACTTCATCTCTTTTTGTCATTACTAGTATATTCTTGTTTCGTTTTTAAAACCTCTAGTGTGACACCATCAATAATAGATAACTTAGAAGGGATAAAAGGACCATCTTCTATAATGGACCATAGGTCTACATCAATGGCCATAAAGAAAAGTTTCTTGCTAAGTTTCCATTGAATAAAAGACTCACCATCGAAAAGAGGAGGCCTTACGGTTCGCATTCCTTCTTGTTCGGTTTTGAAGCTAGTGGTTGCCATCTCACTAAGATCGTTGGATCTCCTTGTCGCGAGTGTGCCTGTGCTCTGATACCACTTGTAGGACCTGTAAGGCACCACTAAAAAGGGCGGTTGAATAGTGGCTGCAGAAAATTTGGTTTTTAAAATATTTTGACCTAAATACCCAACTTCTGAAAACAGTTTCTGTTTTCAGATCCTGATTTGAAAATTTTCAAAGACTAGGTTACAGACCTTCAAAAATTCTGAAATTTGGTGAGATTCTAATCTCATATGCTTTGAGTATCCTCTAAAAATTTCAGATCAAAATTCAATCTCTAACCCTTTGGAAATACGTTTGTGGTCAAATTGCACAAATCTGCCAGAAACAGTACTCCGATTTGAAAAATTTATTCCAATTGATTGGAGACTCCAAACGGTCTGAAAATTTAATGAAAACCCCTTAAGATATTTATTTTAATGGGTTGAAATAGTTTTGAAAAAATTCTTTGGGAAGTATGTGAAATACGTTTAAGTTCTCAACCTTTGCAAGTCTGAAAATCAGATTGCACTAGTCTCAAAACTATTAACGTTCGATTGACTTGTACTTCTCCAAATGGGTTAAAATGGCTATGTTTCTGGAAAATTTTACGATTTTTGAAGTTCATTTGATATTTTTACTACTGCAATGAAAACGATGCAAAGTGCTTGACACTGAAAGTAAAGTGCTGAAAGTAATAACACCAAGAATTTTATACTGGTTCGGTTAACACAGCCTACTCTAGTCTTCGAGGACACCTTCCTCGGTTATCACTAATCACAAAAAAAAACCTTATTACAAGGATTGTTGGAGTTACACACCAACTCCAACCCTTTACATACAATACAACCAATCACACCGATCACGAACACCACCACCGAACGGATGAAGGTTTGATCACACCTTGATCAATCCTTTTACAACAATTTGAACGTGTATGGTGGTCTAGACAAAGCCTATTCAATATGTTGAATATAAGAACAATAGGCTTGAGAGAAGAAGAAGAAGAAAGAAATATAGAAGAAGAGAGTAGAAGCACTTTTTGCACTCGTGAGATTATGAGAGTTGTCTTGTCTTGGTTTGCTCACTTCTCTTCCTTTTATTTTAGAGTGGCCGCCCCCCTTAGGGTTTTTCTTCACCTTGAGAATTCTCTTTTATGTCCTTGAAAGTATGCTTTGTGTAGATGTGACACCATTTTGCTTACTTGATACAACTTGATTGGATGAATGGCTAGACTTTGCTTATTTGGCACTTCATGATTGGTCCAATCTTGTCAGCATTTAGTAGCTTTATAAATCTGAGATTAACATCCAAAACATCTGACAAATAAGGTTTAAAACATTGCCAAATATTCAACAATTAATTCCCACAAATTTGGAAAGCAAATTAGTCATTATCAAGACCATAAAATCGCCCACTCATGTCTCACATGCTGAATTTTCAGCATGTGTTTCATTTGCTAAAAGGTTTGAAATGTTACCTTGTGTAGCTCCCTCCATTATGTCACTAACCTTGTGTGGCTTATTCTCCACCAATCAAGATGCCAAGTAAACTCCACATCAGCTCCACCAAGGCTGAGATAGGCGTGTGATATGTCTTGAGCGTATGCTAAATTTCACTTTTGTAAACTTTTTCAAATATTGCACAATAATTACACATATATGGTATATTCCAATCAGCCCTAATTTGAATATTCTAGAATACTTTAATATGTCTTGAATATGTAAAAAGTGTCTAGATACATATTACATATCATGCCAAAAACGTTCCATGTGTTGTGTTCGTAGAAAACCGAATTTTCGACTTTTGTTTTCATTTGAGATTTTCTTGCCAACCATAGAGATTTTTGAGACAATGTCTTTATGCTCCTTCATGAGCATAAGTCTTTTCGCCATTTTTACTTGTTCAGTCCCTTCATATATCATCTCGAGCCTTTTCCATGCTTCATGGGCTGTTTCAAGACCTTGAAGTCTCATGAGCTCAGTGGTGTTTAGAGCACTTGAAAGGATATCGAATGCTTTTCCATTTATGGTGAAGTTTATCTTACCTTCATCGGTGTAGTCATCCTCATCTTTGAACATTGATTCTCCTTTTGAGTTTGTGATCATAGGAACTTCAATTCCTTTGACAACAGCTCTCCACATATAAAATTTGCAATCTTTCAAATGATTTATCATTCAAAACTTCCATAAACAACAATTTTGGACATCAAACATATGTGTTTTAGTGTTTGAGCCTGAGAATAGTGCAGTTGGCTTGGAAGTTGAGGTGTAGAAAGAAGAGGTTGTCATTGTCATGATCTATAACCTTGTTACTTGCAAAGATTTGGCAAAGCAATCAAGGTTAGGCTCTTATACCAATTGTTAGATCCGTAACAAACACTCTAGAGGGGGATTAATAGAGCGTTGAGCAATTTTGCAGAATTTTTTTTTTGTTTTTGGCTTTCTCCAACTCAAATGGAATTCAAATCAAAGCAAGAATGAGAGGTGAGAGACACTGAATAAGTACACCGAATGTAGACTGGCACGAATCGTAAATGATTCTACTCCACTACCACTTTGTTTCCAAAGTGGATTTTCAAAATCTGCACTTCTTATTGTACTTACTAAAAACAACCACAACAATACTTACACTAACAACTTAGTCTAAGCGACCACAATAACAACTTCTTGCACACAACAATCTTGTGCAACTACAACAACTTCAACTCCAAGCAAGAAACACCTTCTTGCTACCTCACGATTTCAACAAAGTTCTCTCAAAGAGCTTTCTCACAGTAGATTTAATGGAAGTAGTGGGGTTTACACTTTGTCACTAATCTAAACACAAGCAAGAGATCAAATATTTAAGGTTCCTCTTGTGATAGACTTACAATCTCTCAATATATAATAATGAAGAACAAATAAGGGCTTAACAAGCTTTAAGCACTTTTACACAAATGAGAGAAATTTACAACAATGAAGAATAAAGCTTGATGATGGTGAAAAAGTATGAATGCCTCATCTGAGCTTCTTCTATTTATAGGAGGTGTAATCTATGTTTTTGGAGCCTCCCCCATGTCTTCAAGTCAATCTCAAGTCTTGACAACTTGAAAATAGCCTTTAGACACTCTATTAATTGATTTGGTCCTCCAAAACCATGATAGAGAATTTTAGACATGGATACAATAGTCAGGGAAGCATGTATAATGTTATAGAAAAGTCCACAAGAAATTTGAGCAAGATTGGAAAGAGAAAACACCATGAATCTCCCATGGATTTTGTTCTAACAGTCATAAAAATTTGAATTCTAGATGACATTAATCGATCGACGTGTCTGGCTTGAGAGATAGATATCCTCCAGAGAGGTTTTAGTTTTGAACCTACCATACATCGATCGATTGGAGTCTCTCATTGAGACACTGATGTGACATCGATCGATCGATGCCTTTCAGAGAGGTTCTAGTTTTGAACCTCCATATATCACCGATCGAAGACTCTCCTTGAGAAACTGATGTGACATCAATCGATCGATGTCCTCAAACCTGAGAGATCGATGTCTTCTAGAGAGGTTCAATCCTTGAACCTCCATGCATCGATCGATCGAAGTCTCTCCCATTAGAGGCTGATGTCACATCGATCAATCGATATCTCTAGTTTTGAGGGACCGATGTTTGACAGAATGGTTCCAACCTTGGAACTTTCCAATATAGATCGATCGATGTCTCTCTTTGAGAGATTGATGTATACATAGATCGATCTATGTCCCATAATGTGTTTTTCTCATTTTGCTTCAAATCCAAGTGTGAATTTCCTTTTTGACTTATTCAGAACATCTTTTTACATCATCAAAACATTTCATATCCCAACAAATATCTAAAAATTTTATCAATTATTTTTAAAATAAAGAATTAGCAAAAGCGACAAAACATATATACACACACACAGATATATATATATATACATATATATACACACATATATATACACATATATAGATACATATATATACACATATATAGATACATTTATATACATATATATATCTATATATTTTTTATGAAAGGCTCTTTTATTGTATTAAACCTCACTTATGGCGGAGGAAAACCATATTACATCAAGGCTCATCATATGAAAAAAGTGAATGTAGCGAGCTAATGATTGTCAAACTCCAATCATATATGATATGCCGCATTAAAACCTTGCCAAGTAAAACCACTCTTGTGGATAAAACCTTGGTGAAGGAAAAAGCGTCATATTTATAATTGTAGCGTTGATCAAATACAAATCGTATGAAATAATATAACAGAAGAGAATAAGCAACAATGTTTGCTATAGACTCTAGCAGATATTGTCCCTACAGGTCACCTCGTAAGATGCAGCATAGAATCGCACTCGGTGTAGAGTCGGCCACTGCGTTAATGCCAACAATAGGAAGCCATTGCAGCTCATGGAATCCGAAATGGAAGTCATATGATAATGTATGAATAATAATAACATATGATAAAGAAACAAGGAAGAAATAGCACGTATCCATGTCACCTAGCTCCAAAGTGGACCAAGACGACACTGCTATTAAGACCGTCCTCCAAAGCAGCAATATTCCGATCGCATAAAGTGGAGATGCTACAATTTTGATGGGCTGGCTCTTATTTGAGTCCTCAAAAAATGCATCGCAGAAGCCGCAATATCGCACATGGAGCAGATATAACAACGACAGAGTTAATCCAAACAAAGCTATAGTATGTAAATGAAATAGAAATCTCAACAGAATGTGTGTAAGAAAATGCACCAATGTTGCATGTGCCTTTGATTGACACAGGCAACCGATAAATCTAATCGCCAACACTGTGTGAGAAATTTTGATCAATATCGCATATTCGGCACCTGTACATCCATAAGTACTGCTCCTCGCACTTCACAAGGTAGGCCATGGAGTGAGTTATACAGACGTAATCCTGCAGAGTGATATCCAGGTCGAGCTAATGTGTGAGCTGTAGTGTTGGCTTCACGCGGACAATATTGAAGAGAGGCTTCGTTGATCGACAAGAACAAAGCTACCCGGTGCAGCTCACCTGCTAATATGCCTATAACTTGATGTCTATTGGACAATGAAAAAAGAATGGAATAACAATCCATTTCAATGACCAGGCTATCATACTCCCTTGCATAATAAATCAAGGCTAACGTCAATGTCAATAATTCCTCTCATAGCGAACTAACTGGAGGCAATACGAAGCAAACAACCGAAATAAACTGTCTGTGGTCATCTCGCAAGATGACTCCACCCGCGTTGCTTTGCCTCCCTACGGCTGCATCCACATTTAATTTCATCTTCCCAGTTGGAGGAAGTTCCCATCTAACAATACTCGGCCGTTTTGCTTTGATTGGGGGAGAAAAGGAAAGTGCTACCAAATGAGGCATATGTTGTGCAAGTTTCCTTCAATTGATCGCATAACACCACGTATATACATGTGTACGCACTTTCTCGAACAATCTCCTGCAGACAATTTTTTGTGACAAAACGTATAAAGACATATTCCTTCCAAATTACCCATGTAACTATCGATGGAACTACCGCTCTCAACTGACCTGCTATGGATGTTTTGTTAGAGGTACACCACCACCGACTTAGATGACCCTTTATGGTTCTGCTATGAGGCATTGGTCCTGAGAACACCATAGATATTTCATTCCATAATGTTTTGTTGTAGGTACGCCATCACTGACTTAGATGACCCTTTATGGTTATGCTATGAGGCATTGGTCCCGAGAACACCATAGATATTTCATTCCATAAAGGTCGTATCTTACGACAGTCCATAAAAATGTGATCTTGGTTATCCGAGTTCTGGCAGCAGAATGCACATTGCGATGGAAAAACTGATTGCCAATGCCTCAAGTTATCTATCAGTGGCAAGGATTGACTGTTCATATCAGGTGTCTAGCTTATTATGTCCTACATTCTTTCCACCTTAGTTTCCATAAAATCATTAATGCTACACAATCGTTTCCATACCACCACTGAGTCATAGATATGTGAATAAACAGAGCTCCGATTACCAGACCTTTTTGTCATATAAGTATTGATGTATAAGTTTAATTAAATTATTTCTGATGGACTTAAACTTTTTCTTTCAAAATTTTAATGTTCCTTGTGGCCCTTATAATAATTAATAAACTATGTAAAACTTTGTTAATATTCTGAAAGTTTAATGGTCCTAAACTCAAATTCTCCCTTCATTATCATTATCGAGTTTCAGATGCTAGTAGTAACTCTAATCCTATATGCACACACGTACAATACACAGATACATAGATACATGCATATATATATGTGTGTCTATGTATATATATATGTATGTGTATATATATATATTTTTTATATAAAGCAAGTTTATTGATTATCCTCTTTTATGGCGGAGGGAAACCATATTACATAGTAATTGAAAAAACTAGTGTCATCATAAGAAAAGAACTTATGTAGCATAGCAAGTAAAAGCAACCTCCAGTCATATATGATATGCCGCATTAAAACCTTGTCAAGTAAAACCACCCTTGTGGATAAAACCTTGACGAAGGAAAAAGCGTACATATTTATATGAGTGGATGGTTGATAATAGAAAATGTACAATTGTAGAGATATGAACAAGAGCAGTAACATATTGATGCGGCTGAAAGAATGTTTGTCGTTGTCGTACAGCCCAAGTAGTCCAAATATGATCCAGCTTTGTTGGCGTACAGCACCTCGTGCAAGACGCAAAAAGAATGTGTAAGAACAGTGCAGTAAATAATCCTTAGCAGTAGCATGACGAAGAGAAGAAAGTCATACCCGCGTTGCCTGTAGCCTGATGACCACGTGCAACCTCCAGCTATGCATGCCTTGTCTTTAAAACCAAAATTGCTCCCAAGTTCGGTAAGTCCCGGCACCCAGTAACACACATAAGCAAGAGTCATTATCCAAGACAGTGATACCAGGCGGATGCAGCAAGTAAGATATTAAAAATGGAATAAAAGAAACATACCATGGCTGCCTATGCCAAATTTGGACATAGGCAACCCGCAAATGTGATGGCTCTATCATCATGCATATCATATTCGAAAAGTTGGAAGAGTGGCATCCAAAATCACAGCGCCACATACTTCGCTAGGCAAGGCAGCATCTGATATGTAGGCTTCCATTCCGGATGCTCGTAGACCATAGCGTGCTAATAAGTGGCAGCAGTGTTTGCTTCACGGGGACAATAAGTGAGAGTAGATGAATTGAGTCTGAGAAGTACAATCAGTCACTGAACATCGCTGAAGCATGAGCCAGTATATTGAGAGGGATTACCAAGCATTGTCAAAAGCATTCTGCAATCCGTTTCAACATGCAAAGCATCATATCTGAAGGCATAATAAATAACTGAATAGAGCATGGCCATCAGCTCTGCTCTAATAGGCGTAGTACTTGGAAGGGCAAAGCAAATCGCCGAGATAAATCTGCCAGTGGCATCACGGAGCACAGCACCCACTGCTGCTCCTCGACGTCCAACAGTAGCATCCACATTGAGTTTCATCCGACCAGAAGGTGGCAATTGCCATCGAATCAATCTTCGCCTGCAAACCTTTATATTGGGCGAGAAACCGCAAGCAACCAGACTTGGAATTGGTTCCACAAACTTACGTCCTTGCATCGTTGAACACCATGTATATATATGTGTACGGACTCGATCAAATAAGCGGCGGTATGAGAATGTGTTGTCTCCAAATCGAATGGATGTATACTCTTTCCAAATCACCCAAAGAACCAATGCTGGAACAATTGCTTGTAAGTGACCCATCATAGCTGACGTTGAGGCTTGGTGCCACCAACAAATCAGATGAGCTTGAATGGTTGACTGCCGTGGTAGTGGAGCCAAAAATAAAATAGCCATCTCAACCCATAATGGTTTGATTTCCGGGCAGTGCAGAAATAAATGATCCTTAGTGTCCGAATGATGCATGCAAAAGACACACTGCGACGGATAAATAGTCTGTCAAATCCGAAGATTATTGGTAAGAGGCAATGAGCCAGAGAACAAACGCCATAAAAACAACTTTGCACCAATCGGAGATGTCGCCCACCATATATACTTTAAAAACTGCAGACTAGGATGAGTCGCATAATGCAATAAGTAGGCGGATTTAATCGTGTAAGTACCAGTTGTGTCCGACTCCCAGTTGAATCCATTGGATGTATGAAGGACGTGTGCTGTCATGTAAGCATGAACACTACAAAGCCGTTTCCACACTGCCGAATCATAAATATGGGCTGAAATAGACATGCGCTGTCCATATTTAACCCGACAATACATGGCCCACAATGAATTGGACGTATGATACTTCCACCAGAGTTGCCCATCATATGCTTGTTGAAGATAATCCAAATTCCTTGTACCAAGCCCACCGTGTTCTGTCAGACGACAAACCTGATCCCAGGCGGTCCAATGATGGCGGCCATTCCATAAGATGTTTGACATTTTTCTATTCAAAGCATTAACAACACTTTTAGGTAACTCGAAACTTGCGATAAGGTGTGTAGGAACCGATGATAAGACATGCTTGATTAGCGTTAACCTTCCATCCATCGACAACAATTTGGATGACCAAGCATTGAGGCGTGTGTCAAAGTATGTTAGCAATGCAGTGCAGTAAGAAGAACGATTAACACCTTTATATAAATATGACCCAAGATATTTTACTGGTAATGATGCCAATCTCATACCAAGAATATGTGCCAACTGTGGACCTGCGATGGACTTCCCTACTATCAACTGACTTTTATTGAAATTGATTAATTGTCCTGAAGTTGCTTGATAAGTATCAAGAAATTGCCAGAAACGCCGCATGTTAGAAACCTTGCCATTAAGAAAGACAATCAAATCATCTGCAAACCCCAAGTGTGATATTTGCGGTGCATGCCCCACATTGAAACCAACTAACTCACCCGACTCAATTAAAGATTTTAGTCCACGAGAAAAACCTTCAGATGCCAAGATAAACAATAACGATGATAATGGATCACCTTGTTTTACTCCGCGTGTAACTAGAAAGAATCCCACTGGTTTGCCATTTATGAGAATAGAACACCGTGTTGACGCCAAATTATTCAATATTATTCGGACTATCTTAGAATGGAAA
Organism: Eustoma russellianum; assembly: GCA_036186865.1. Taxonomy (NCBI): domain Eukaryota; kingdom Viridiplantae; phylum Streptophyta; class Magnoliopsida; order Gentianales; family Gentianaceae; genus Eustoma; species Eustoma russellianum. The sequence goes on from AP025058.1 coordinate 10,962,404, forward strand.
CCAAATTTGTGGAGAAGCTGCCGAAGATATTCCCAATCTACTCTATCAAAAGCCTTTGCCATGTCTAATTTTATCATTAGCTGACCACCATGCACTCTCTTATCGATCATATGTACCATTTCTTGAGCCAAAAGAATGTGATCTGTAATACCACGTCCCTTTTAAAAACCAGCTTGCTCGGGAGAAATAAGTCATGGTAATAAGTCAGATATTCTTGTGGCCAACAATCTCGTGGTGACCTTGGCAATGAAGTTAGTCAAACAGATCGGCCTATAGTCAGAAAATGACTGCGGATTGGCAACTTTAGGTATAAGAGTAATGAGAGACCAGCCAGTTGAGTCGGTGGCGGGACACCAAGGAAGAATTCTTGCACTGCCTTAAGCACATCAAATTTAATTACCTGCCAAAATTTACGATAAAAAGAACCTGGGAAGCCATCGGGGCCCGCAGCACTGGTAGGACTCAAGTCCCATACTGCTTGTTGCACTTCCTGGAGGTCGGGTATGGCTAATAGTGAATCATTGTCCTCATTGGTTAAAATTGACGGAATATATTGAGTCAAGGAAGAAATATTCAGTAATGGTTCCGCTGTAAATAGGTGGGAATAGAATCTAATCGCTTCCTGCTCTATTGCTGCTGATGTCTGGCATTCATCTCCGTTTGAATCCACAATTCGAGTAATACATTGCCTTCTCCTCTTGACTCTGACTATTTGATGAAAGTATCAAGTATTAGCATCTCCCTCTTTCATCCACTTGACATTAGCCTTTTGCTGCCAAAATAACATTACCCGATGCTGTTTTTGTTTCAACGACGCCATACTACAATGATATAACTAACGGTTTGCTGCACTTGGGTGTGCATCATATTCCTTTTCACAACGAAGAACTTCAGACTCCGCATAAGCAACCGCATCAAAGATATTGCCGAACACCTCTTTGTTCCACTGCTTCAAATGCTGCTTAAGTGTCTTTAACTTTGCATAATAACCACGCATACCGCCAACTGTTTCGCAGGACTGCCAGCAGTGGATTACCACCCGTTCAAAATCGGCATGCGTGGTCCATGCATCCAAATATCTAAATGTCGCTGATGTACTAGATGTTTCAGTTGATGCCTGAAGATATATAGGGCAGTGATCCGACGTCGTACGGCTGAGATGTTGATAATTAACCGTCTGAAATAGATCAAGAAAGCTCGATGAGCAGAGGTATCTGTCTAGTCTGCGCCAAACTTGTCCTAGGCCTCGCCCATCACTCCAGGTAAATGGTGAACCCTGATAACTTATAGATTGCAAAGAACAAGAAGACACACAATCATTAAAGTCCTGTAATGTGCGTAGAGATGGAACTGAGCGACCCCTGTGCTCATCCAACGATAAGAAAGTATTGAAATCTCCTCCGAGTAGCCAAGGGACTTCCATTTCGGCATGCAGATTAACAATATCATCCCATAATGGTCGGCGTGATATCACTGAGTGCATTCCATAGATTAACGTGCAACAGAAAATATCCCCAGTTATAACCAACGAAAATACATGGAGTGGTTTTGAGCACCTATCCAATCTTTCTCTAGCAGTAAAAAAGCAGCACTCCCAAAAATCCATATCTTTTCCTGACACACTGAGACCGCTTGTGTAAATCCAAATTTGAAGCGATAAAATAGTAATGATGAAGGCCTTGACTTAGGTTTAATTAAAACGAATAAATGTAAATTATAGCGACGTAACAATGATAAAATACGTGGAAGCGAGGTGCGAATTCCACGAACATTCCATATCATTATCTTCATTGAGGGAATAAGCAATCAAAGGAGTTAGAGACAAGGGACCTGGTGTAGCGCTCCACTCCCGAACCCTAGCATCGGGAACAGTGCACCCGCCGTATCTCGCTGAGGAGAATACAAGGCGTCGAATCAATCTCTTACACGTCAGAAATAACGTAGAAATTTTTCTCGCGGAAACGTAAATCATAACTTAAATTAAACTCCATTAATCGTCATTACATTACTGAATAAAACTCTGATAATAAAAGTACTAAAGAAGTCTGAGAAAATCCCCAAAAGATAACTACGAAAAATCAGCTGCAAAGTTCCCCTCGTATCCTAGCGGTAGGATATCAACCAGCCCACTCAAATATGTCCGTCCCGTCCTCAACAAAGATGTGCTCGTAGTCCTCATACAGCTCACCTGGGAAGTAGGGGTGAGTGACAGAAATCACCCAGTAGATGCCCGCCTCAAACAAATACAAACCGTACATACCGAAATGATATAGCCACATAGCACATAAACATGATATAACATATAGCACATACATATAAAATAACATGCATAAGATAAAGTAAATGCAGCAAGTAAAGCACTCCATGTAAAATGCGCAAGTACGTGATGCATGCTCAATCAACGTGTCACACGCAACAAAGTCATGTCACACAGAATGCCGATATCTATACCGTGAAATGCATGAACCCGGGTCCTACTGAGTGCTGCAGGTCGTACACCCCACAGTCACCATGCTGAGTGTGCATGGCCGCGCCACTGCACACCATCCTGAGTGTCGTGGCCCCGCCACCGTACACCATCCTGAGCGCCCGTGACCCGTACGTCACGACCCGCCATCAATGCAATGCACGTGCCATGAATGCAAAAACACAATCGTCTGGGGCCCGTACGCCCATCCTCACCGTCTCCGGCACTCAATATTTGGTTTCGTAAATTTTCGAATATTGAAAAGTTGTTATTTATCACCACCTTTATTTTTCCTTAGCTTGTATTAATTTACTAGAATTTTCTACTCATTTTTCCTATCTCTCCCTTATTTAATTCTATTTATTACTATTTATTTCTAATTTCTTGAATTTACCACACTTTAGAAATTAAGTGGAAATAATTTAATTTTAACCTTTTATATTATCTAGAATTTATTTGGATTTGATTGATATTTAATTATATTTTTCTGGCCTAATCCGCCAGATCCGATACATTTTTTTGAGAGGTTAATGGGCCGCCTTCGGTCCGACCCGCTGGCCAGTCGACCCGGTCCGTTGGCCGGCCTGTTATCTGCCTTAATTAATTAATTTATTTATTTAATGGCTGTTCCACCAGTGGCAACGCGCGCTGTGATTCGTTTTCCGATCCCAACCCTCAATCGCTCCTATTTCCAGTTTATAGGAACCTATTCTAAAGCCAAAACACAACTTTTTAAAGGCTCCTAATGTAAAAGTTCCCTTTTTTTCCCTCCACAATTCTTTAAGGGTATTTTGTTTTCGATTCAATCATACCACCAATTTCGCACACATACACGCACATAGCAGCCATAAATAATATATCTCATGCTTTCCAACATATACCAAATTTACAACTTAAACAAATAAAAACAACGAAACAAAATTTACAACTTAAACAAATAAAACAACGAAACACATTAATATACCATCAAAGCATGCATGAATCATATCTGTTTGAGGGGGAAGAGGCACCTACCTTTTTGACGAATTAACTTTTTTCTCTTCCATGTTCGAATCTAAACAATTGTAGTATAAATATCAATACCTAATAATAAAGGTTAATTTGGCTGACTTAAAATAATTAGTTCGCAGCTTTCTATTTTATTCCTATTTGTCGTACCAACATATATATATATATATATATATATATTATATTTCCATCAAAAAAAAAATATATTTC
>AP025058.1:10966098-11133013 GCA_036186865.1 Eustoma russellianum
ATATTTCCATCAAATTATGCACCACTACCTTCCTTTATGACAATCACAGTAACCATTTTCGTTTTCACCAACACTAATCAAATACATTCGCCAGTGGCCAAAATACTATGTCGAGTATATTTTTCATACCACTTACACACAGAACGGCACACCTATAAATATTTGTACATATAAATATACTTAAGCCATATTTATAATGAAACTACTTATATATGCATATAAATATATTTAAGCCGTATCTTTGTTTACATATGCACTACACAAACCAACAAAAACCCCAAGCCATTACTCAGCCCCTGATATTCACTTTTGCCCAATCTCAATTTAATATATGTATTAACCTTCAGTGCATGCATAAAAGAAAACTTCTCAGCAACTTTCATTTTGCACTTTTACATTCCGTTTATGCCCAAATCTATATATATACCCACGGTTCATCATTGTCTAATGTGTGTGTGTGTGTATATATATATATATATATATATATATATATATATATATATATATATATATATATATTCCCGGATGAACACAATAACGATAAGCACCAAAACATTTATCCCTTATTGAACAATTGATGCACAATTGCCATTTGCTTAAATTAAAAGGAATCACGACATCCTGTTCTTTTCCGTTTCTTTATTATTATCATTTTTTTTTGTTTTCGTCTGCACACTCGATGTTTAATTCATTTCCAGTGTGCATGTTTATATATTCAATTGTCACCCCTGCCCAAGCATGCAGATCCTAGCCCCTTGATTCCACATACATTCATTTATGGTTATATTTCAGTTTGCATATATTATTATATATAATATGTAACCGTACACAAATCCATACATAATTACCACGAATATGTATATATAATCAACAATCTATGTAATCACAAATAAATTATGTATGATCTGATTTGATATGAAAATAACATCGTAACTTTGGAAAATCATAGCAAATATAGTAAGAGTACTTGCCTCGTGTCTTCATTATACGTATCATACGAAGAACGGAGTTGAAAGACAGATTAAAAATTCACTCTTTTACTATATCTTGCAAGCGGCAGCAATTGCAATTTGGAAAGAAAATAGAGGCTGGCAATGATTATAATATGAATATTGAAGAAATTTGAAGTTTTGGAGAAGATAGGCTGCCGATGTTTTTTTTTTCCTTTTCTTGGAGAATTGGGCTGGCAGGCTAAGATTTGGAGAAAATAATGAGGGGATGGCCGATGCTCTTGAGGGAGATAGTTGAATGATATTTTTTGTGATGCGTGTATAGATATAAGCTAGGGTTTAGGTTATCCTATTCTAGTGTAATTAGGATTAGTTTAAATTCAAACTTCTTCTATCTACTTTCTAATTAAATTAGTATTTTAAGTTTTAAGCTTATCTATTCATTTTCATTTAATTTTTTTTCCTGCCGTGTAGATGTATCTAAATTATATATAATATATATTGTTTTAAGTGTAATGTGTGTGTATGTGTAATGCATGGCATGCAATTTACGTAAAAACGACGGTATATAACATTCCTTCTCCCTTACAAAAAGTTTCGTCCTCGAAACTTGTGTATGGAGTGATCAATGACTTGGTATAGCTCTACTTCATAATTCATTTATATAATAACCATGCCAACCTCCATTGTGTATTGTCATCATATTGGGTTCCATATCCCAGTCATCAGTTTCTCACGTACTTCTATCTGAGGTCATCAGCAGCCCTCTAAAATCAGTTCTTAGGTGTACTATAATCTTTAAATTACTTTCTATAATGACAACTTATAAACATCCACTTTTATCGCTTGACGTGTATCACTCAAGTTTTTGCGATCTACAATTTTGTATTCTTGATTCATCAATTATGATTCATCTCCTAGTTACATAGCCATCCGTAGTGTTCATCGATTCTTCCAATACACCAACCATCACTTTCCTTTACTAATGAATCAAATTCTTGAAATCAATTCTTATACCTACGATCTAGTTCTATGATCATGCCCTTACTTTTCAGAGATATCCTCAACAACCTAGTATACAAAGTATGTATATAGAAATATTTTCCTTCAATTTTAAAAGGAAAGTAGTTTACATAATTATAATTTGGGATATAGCTTTAATTGTTTAAAATATTGTACCTTCTAATTTCTGTAAACATAGAAACCAAAATATCATTTGTTTTCACAAAACAGTGTCTCAACTGATCACTTATAAAATAATGATATAACTGGTGCGCAAAGGTATTATGGATAAAACTACTTTAAAACAGTTGAGACACAACAATCATAAAATTTCTTTAACAAAATGTTTTGAACACTGTGTCTTTTTTCAACGAAATATATATTTTTGAAAGCTATGTTTTGTTTCGCAAAGTACCACAATTGAAAACTCAACAAATGTGAAGTTTCATCAAACAATTTGAATAGGTATCTCTCTTTTTTTTTTTTTGCAAAAAAAACGTATATATATTTTAAAACTATTTCTGCTTCACAAAGATAAATAAGTTCATCGCAAGCAGATAAACACGTTAAAAGCATTTAATGGGTAAAAGACTTGAGATATCGATACTCGACAAACAAAATTATTTTAGCAAAATAAATATGCTAAACAAAAGTTTGAGAAACATAAGAGATATAAAAATATATCGTTGTTCAAAAACATCAATATTTTAAAATATATCGGTGTTGTCAGGGGTAGTCAAAATTCTATGGTATTGATATACGCATTCGGAAAGAAATATAGCCTTGTAAAGTAATATACTAAAAATTGGAACTAGTTGAAATGTTTAGTAGCAAAAATCTTTGAAATAAATTTGGAGTATAAAATATGTCTTGGTCTACGTGCTTACACAAAAATAAACATTTGGCTACTTAAAAAATAATAGTCTAATATCTTGTATAATTTTTCTAAGTCACCCCTTAATGTCGAATGAAAAATCAACTTATGTACCATTTCTTATAAATCTTTAACTTAAGTTGTTCAATCTTAGTATGACACACTAAATATTAATCGACTTAGGGTATTCTAATCTACCATGCTTCTGCGCGCCACACTGATCCATCGTGCTTCTGCACCTCACTATTTCAACCGCTAATTCTAATTTAGTTAGATCTCACCAACAAAGTAATCCCTAATTGTTCATACTTATTCTATTTTAATTCAAGCTTACTCGATACATCACTACTTATGTGTTTCTAGGAATCAACACTTACTATTTTGTTATTCCACTATACTTATTTTAGTAGTGCTCGCTTATCACTATCAATCAGTATCCCTAATAAGATTGATGTCTTCTGCCTATGTTGATAACCCTAAAACTCAACCTCTTATTCATAACTACAGTCCCCTTTGTATATTATCCTTTGCTACAATTCATTGTTTACGTCTAAAATCATTACCTATTTCTAAGTCCAGTGCTTAGAATATAATCAGAGCTTACGACTTAGACCAGTGCTTATGTTTAAGTCATGTCTAAGATCACTTCTTAGTTACAAATCGTACTTAGTATATAATCAGCGTTTATGCCTAAAACTAATGCTTAAGTCAAAGATCAACTCTTAATTTCTAAGGTCACGTCTTACTTCCAATAAGATGCTTCATATGTAATCATTGCTTACGACTAAAAATCGATACTTATGTCTAGGATCGTGACTTAGGGACAAAAGCATAACTAGATTTTCTAAGATCATAACCTAAATTTATGCTTCCGCCATGGATCTAGAGCCATGCTCTGAAAGATCGCACAGTCGAACACGTAGTACTTCTTAAACTCATTCCGATATTAGATTCAAGTGATCGGCGGTGTAAGTTGTGTTGCGCCACCACTCCTCAGCATCCCCTTGTCGAAGAATCTCAGGTCCGAGTCGGTGGTGGTGGAGGCGGTGCATGCCAGTTCAACAGCTGATGCTACTATGCTGAGGTGTTGGTCATGGTGACTATGACATCTTCAAGTGCTTGGAGATAATCCTCTGATTCTGGTGGTTCTTACCACCATTTCCAGTTGGCTCACGTCGTGGAGGCATTTCTATAATTCTAATTCATGAAAAGAAATCAGATTAGTCAATAGCGAGTTAAAAGGGTTGGACACGGGGTAAAATGGTAATTAGACAGGGAAAGCTCACCATCGGCACACACCTCCCATAACCCGATCATAGCCTAAGTCTAAAATCATCTCTTAAGTCTTCTTTGTTTATTATGGGTAAAATCGTCCTTTTACAAAAGATCGTAACTTATGTCTAGGTGATCTAATTAATCCTGCGTTTCCGAGGCGGATCTGAAGCCTCGGCTCTGATACCACCTGTAGCGCTCCGCTCCCGAACCCTAGCATCGGGAACAGTGCACCCGCCGTATCTCGCTGAGGAGAATACAAGGCGTCGAATCAATCTCTTACACGTCAGAAATAACGTAGAAATTTTTCTCGCGGAAACGTAAATCATAACTTAAATTAAACTCCATTAATCGTCATTACATTACTGAATAAAACTCTGATAATAAAAGTACTAAAGAAGTCTGAGAAAATCCCCAAAAGATAACTACGAAAAATCAGCTGCAAAGTTCCCCTCGTATCCTAGCGGTAGGATATCAACCAGCCCACTCAAATATGTCCGTCCCGTCCTCAACAAAGATGTGCTCGTAGTCCTCATACAGCTCACCTGGGAAGTAGGGGTGAGTGACAGAAATCACCCAGTAGATGCCCGCCTCAAACAAATACAAACCGTACATACCGAAATGATATAGCCACATAGCACATAAACATGATATAACATATAGCACATACATATAAAATGACATGCATAAGATAAAGTAAATGCAGCAAGTAAAGCACTCCATGTAAAATGCGCAAGTACGTGATGCATGCTCAATCAACGTGTCACACGCAACAAAGTCATGTCACACAGAATGCCGATATCTATACCGTGCAATGCATGAACCCGGGTCCTACTGAGTGCTGCAGGTCGTACACCCCACAGTCACCATGCTGAGTGTGCATGGCCGCGCCACTGCACACCATCCTGAGTGTCGTGGCCCCGCCACCGTACACCATCCTGAGCGCCCGTGACCCGTACGTCACGACCCGCCATCAATGCAATGCACGTGCCATGAATGCAAAAACACAATCGTCTAGGGCCCGTACGCCCATCCTCACCGTCTCCGGCACTCAATATTTGGTTTCGTAAATTTTCGAATATTGAAAAGTTGTTATTTATCACCACCTTTATTTTTCCTTAGCTTGTATTAAGTTACTAGAATTTTCTACTCATTTTTCCTATCTCTCCCTTATTTAATTCTATTTATTACTATTTATTTCTAATTTCTTGAATTTACCACACTTTAGAAATTAAGTGGAAATAATTTAATTTTAACCTTTTATATTATCTAGAATTTATTTGGATTTGATTGATATTTAATTATATTTTTCTGGCCTAATCCGCCAGATCCGATACATTTTTTTGAGAGGTTAATGGGCCGCCTTCGGTCCGACCCGCTGGCCAGTCGACCTGGTCCGTTGGCCGGCCTGTTATCTGCCTTAATTAATTAATTTATTTATTTAATGGCTGTTCCACCAGTGGCAACGCGCGCTGTGATTCGTTTTCCGATCCCAACCCTCAATTGCTCCTATTTCCAGTTTATAGGAACCTATTCTAAAGCCAAAACACAACTTTTTAAAGGCTCCTAATGTAAAAGTTCCCTTTTTTTCCCTCCACAATTCTTTAAGGGTATTTTGTTTTCGATTCAATCATACCACCAATTTCGCACACATACACGCACATAGCAGCCATAAATAATATATCTCATGCTTTCCAACATATACCAAATTTACAACTTAAACAAATAAAAACAACGAAACAAAATTTACAACTTAAACAAATAAAACAACGAAACACATTAATATACCATCAAAGCATGCATGAATCATATCTGTTTGAGGGGGAAGAGGCACCTACCTTTTTGACGAATTAACTTTTTTCTCTTCCATGTTCGAATCTAAACAATTGTAGTATAAATATCAATACCTAATAATAAAGGTTAATTTGGCTGACTTAAAATAATTAGTTCGCAGCTTTCTATTTTATTCCTATTTGTCGTACCAACATATATATATATATATATATATATATATTATATTTCCATCAAAAAAAAATATATTTCCATCAAATTATGCACCACTACCTTCCTTTATGACAATCACAGTAACCATTTTCGTTTTCACCAACACTAATCAAATACATTCGCCAGTGGCCAAAATACTATGTCGAGTATATTTTTCATACCACTTACACACAGAACGGCACACCTATAAATATTTGTACATATAAATATACTTAAGCCATATTTATAATGAAACTACTTATATATGCATATAAATATATTTAAGCCGTATCTTTGTTTACATATGCACTACACAAACCAACAAAAACCCCAAGCCATTACTCAGCCCCTGATATTCACTTTTGCCCAATCTCAATTTAATATATGTATTAACCTTCAGTGCATGCATAAAAGAAAACTTCTCAGCAACTTTCATTTTGCACTTTTACATTCCGTTTATGCCCAAATCTATATATATACCCACGGTTCATCATTGTCTAATGTGTGTGTGTGTGTGTATATATATATATATATATATATATATATATATATATATATATTCCCGGATGAACACAATAACGATAAGCACCAAAACATTTATCCCTTATTGAACAATTGATGCACAATTGCCATTTGCTTAAATTAAAAGGAATCACGACATCATGTTCTTTTCCGTTTCTTTATTATTATCATTTTTTTTGTTTTCGTCTGCACACTCGATGTTTAATTCATTTCCAGTGTGCATGTTTATATATTCAATTGTCACCCCTGCCCAAGCATGCAGATCCTAGCCCCTTGATTCCACATACATTCATTTATGGTTATATTTCAGTTTGCATATATTATTATATATAATATGTAACCGTACACAAATCCATACATAATTACCACGAATATGTATATATAATCAACAATCTATGTAATCACAAATAAATTATGTATGATCTGATTTGATATGAAAATAACATCGTAACTTTGGAAAATCATAGCAAATATAGTAAGAGTACTTGCCTCGTGTCTTCATTATACGTATCATACGAAGAACGGAGTTGAAAGACAGATTAAAAATTCACTCTTTTACTATATCTTGCAAGCGGCAGCAATTGCAATTTGGAAAGAAAATAGAGGCTGGCAATGATTATAATATGAATATTGAAGAAATTTGAAGTTTTGGAGAAGATAGGCTGCCGATGTTTTTTTTTTCCTTTTCTTGGAGAATTGGGCTGGCAGGCTAAGATTTGGAGAAAATAATGAGGGGATGGCCGATGCTCTTGAGGGAGATAGTTGAATGATATTTTTTGTGATGCGTGTATAGATATAAGCTAGGGTTTAGGTTATCCTATTCTAGTGTAATTAGGATTAGTTTAAATTCAAACTTCTTCTATCTACTTTCTAATTAAATTAGTATTTTAAGTTTTAAGCTTATCTATTCATTTTCATTTAATTTTTTTTCCTGCCGTGTAGATGTATCTAAATTATATATAATATATATTGTTTTAAGTGTAATGTGTGTGTATGTGTAATGCATGGCATGCAATTTACGTAAAAACGACGGTATATAACACCTGGACCTTATGGTAGGTGGTGATACCGGCTCTCTGTGTCGACGGGGTCGACGAAGTAGACGTGGCGGAGGCTGTAACTGATCATCTGAAGCGATTTGATCAGCATGGGATGAGTCCGAAGAGACTGCTGCATGGATCATATCTTGTAGTATTTCTATGACCACATCAATCGCAGAAGACTCTGGCACATCCGGTTGATCCGGTGTAACCTCACTGTCAGACAGCGATATAGGCTGTAGATGATGTCGTATATCAGATACAAAACTGTCATCAATTCCCTGCAAACAAGAGATGTCCTGAGCATACGTGGCTGCAGGGGGCACCCTTGCAGTCAAATCTGGTGATAATAGTAGAGGAGGTTCCGCTAAAACAGGTTGTGCTGATTGCGGGGGAAGCTTTTTAGGGGTCCATCGCTCCTCCTGTGTTTTGTGTAATGGCCCAACCTCAGGCAAGTGAGTTTGTACTGTGTCTTTAGCCTTACGAACTTTAGACTGTTGCACTAAAGGACGCCCACAATCTGAGACCTTATGTCCCAATCTACAACATTTTGAACAATACGAAGGCAAATCTTCATAAATCACCTGTTGTGCAAGCACTTTGTTTAACGCGTGAATAAATACTCTTGAAGGTAACTCCTGCGATACATCAATTTCTGTACACAATCGAGCTACCAAAGGCCGAAGCGATTCCGCGGTTGCAGTATCCAATTTCATTGGAGTTCCTAACATTCGTCCAATCTGTATGAGGGCTGATTTTTGATGGAGATGTAATGGTAGACCCGGAAATGATACCCATACTGGGACAATGGGTACATCTACTGTGGGATCATATGTGGGCGTCCATTTTGTAACGCGCATATATTTCCCTGCAATCATCCAACTCTGTCGTGCACAACATCGCAGGTAATCTTGTTCATGTTTAAAGTGCAGAACCACATGCGTTGTATCCAATAGTCCCACCTGCACTGGTCCTATAAATCCGATCCGATCAATGGTTGATCGGATAACGGCGATCAGCGGTTTGCCATACCAGAAAGTTCCAACCAACGAGAATTTGAATGGCGCTGCTAATGATGCGATTTCCTCATCCGAAAATGATATCATCGGACTGCCCTTGTATTTTTGTATATGTTTATCAGCAATGGAGGCAGCAGTCGACGTCTGAAATAAGGAAGCGTAGGTCTTTTTTGAGGATATGGTCGTAGGGTTTGGCTGCGGCTCTATAGCTGCCATCGTGCATGAAACTGAAAAAAAATGAAATCTGGCTGTGAGGAATGAAGTAGAGAAGAGTCAAGAAGGACGAGGGTGCAACGATCGTATCAATCAGAGAAGCGGCCGGCCGGCATTAGCCGGACCGCCGTTTCTGCAATATCGCCAGATCGCCAGAGAGAAGAAGAAGATTAAATCGATATGTGTGTGTGTGTATATATATATGTATGTATGTATATATATGTATGTTTCTGTGTGCAGATTCTGATGAGACTCCACAGCAGGATTTGGTTGATGTTGGGGCAGGGGATGGTGATGGCAGGGAAGCACTACAGCAGGCAACATTTCAACCCATTCTTGCCAAGGAATCACAGACCCTTGCGACTACTGCGGAAACATCTACATTGCAGATTTTTTCTCGGTTGACTGTAGATTTAAGTCTCGTACTATTAGTGCCGCCAACATTGGAGGTTCAAGAGCAGCAGGATGAGCAGCAGATGGATACATCTTGCTCGGCTACACTATCTATCCATATCGATGAATCTAATATAGGAGAGGGAGCAGTATACATATCTCCTCCACCCTTGGAGATATCGGATGCAAATGTACAGCAAGTTCAAGAGGTGAACTCAACCTCTGAACTTGCTCCTGAAGTTCAAATTCAATCTATTCAAATTGAATTGCCAGCGCCACTGGCGATACTGCCATCCAGTGACCCTCCTTCTTTCCCCAATTATGATCCTTTAATTGAACAATTTTATCAAGACTATTTTAGGGAGGAGGAAGATGATGTTGATCTTGCAGTAGGTTCGGAAAATGAAGCATCTCGCTCATCTAATCGGCGCAAAGGGAATGACTATGATGATATACGAGAGAGTTTGCTCATTGCGGCGGATGATATGGATTGTCCCATGACATCGACTGGTGGCTGGACTCTTCTTGACGGACTATCTCGGAAAAAGCGCAGAGTTTGGAAGAACCGTCCTCCACCATCATCAATGGTTACTAGACGGGGAAGTCATCGTTCTTTTGAACTGTAGTGTGATTAGCATGCCTCATGTTCCGCGAAGGATCATTTGATTTCGTTTTTTCTTTTTCTAGTTTGTAGTAAACGGCTGCCCTCGGCCATTTAACGCATGATATTTATTGAATAAATAAAGACCGGAAGGTTTCCTTCCGTTTATTAAAAAAATGTTTCTGTGTGTATACATACATATACATAGTAATATGTGCACATATATACAGACACATATGTAAATAACTATACACACATATACATGTATATATACGCGCTCGCACACACACACATTTATATACTTATATGCATGTTTTCTATGTTTGAAGTGGTTTTTATATCTCATCTGAAAAATACAGAAAAAAAGGAAGAATTTATGAACTATGAAATTTGCAACATGCTTAATATATCCCACATGATAAACGTATAGAATGAAAAGAAAACGCATAGTGTAAGTCTGAAGACATTTGAGCAACTCAATATATTTTTATTTAATTTAGTTTCAGTGATACATTGCTATGACTCGATAATTTCAACCGTAAAACTACTGTTACGCAACACAATTCTTTGACACGATGTTTAAGAACTATAGTACCAGACATTTGATTCGATACTTATAAAACTATAAGTACTTGCACATATTACGTAGTGATTTGACGGGTTTGAGATTATCCTCACACACTTAAAACATAGAAAATACAATCGTAAACCGTGAAGGCGTAATCTCGAGATTTAGGCATATATTGAGATACGTAAACTTCTATTGCGGTGGAGGATATCTGGCATCCATACATCTTCGTGGTGTCACCGCTTGACTGCACACGCAAAAGACTGAATTACCATGTGAACCCGCGCATGAATCAGAAACGCCCAATAGACATAGCAGGGAGAAGGGTTCGTCTGACACTGTACTTCCTGTTCATCAGCATCTTGAAGAAATTTTCTAAATTTGAGAGTTGTCCGTAGAACATCATTCCTTGCAAACTTCTTCTGCGTCGTCACCACAGTGCTTGATCCACTCGCCTTCTCATTGTTTCTTCCGCTAGACTCAATTTCCTCTGCAAATTTAAGGCAGAAAATTTGAAGACTTCCATGTAATGAAATACTAAAAGAAGGCTTCCATCCCTTTATATGCATATTTTAAACCAAATATCATAAAATCATGATTATCATCACCAAGCCTCGCAGAAAATACAAAAAACTTAATTACACAATAATATATTGAAAATGTGATTAAAGATAGAAAAATTAACGGGAATAAAATAAACAGAAGAATGAAACAAGGAGGATTTTTTTCTTATTACCTCCATGAGATTGTGGTTCGCTCACGGAAAGCTATTGTAGCGCCCCGCCCAGCCCGCCCCAGCCCCCTTTCCTTTCCCTTTTATTTTCGGCCCTCTTCCCGCCAACAACCAGAATGGCCCAAATTCTCCTTTTGCTATTTTTTTTTCCATTTCCTTCTGCTTGGGCTAAAACTCCCCCAGCCCAACCGAAAATCAGCCCTTTCTTTCCCTTTTTTTTCTTCTTCAACTTTTAAGCCCATCTTACTTGCAATTTTCCCAAAACACATATATAATTTCAATTCTTCTTCCAACTACAATTTAAACATATCTCTAATCAATCCCTTTTTCTTCTTTACATCCGAACAACCGAAAACAACAATAACATTTACATAACATCTTTATGCAACAAAGAAAAACAACTAGAACATACAACATACCAACTTGAATTATAACATGCCAAAATAAACAATAATTAAACACATGACAAATAATTCATATATGAAATAAATTCAAAAGGAGAGAGCCACCTACCTCTTAATTGTAGACTAAAATAAGTGGTGTTGATGTGGTGGTGTATGGGTGGTGTAGACTTCCTTCCCACCTTCTTCCTTTCCTTTCTAGCCTTAGCACTCTTTTCTTTTTCTTTTTTTTTCCACTCACACTCACGGCACCTTCTTTTCTTTTTTTTTTGTTATGCTTGGCCATTTGGCCTTTTTGGCCTAATATATTTAAGAGAGGGAGGAAAATAGTTGCATCCCCCCTTGACTATTTGGATGAGGGGGTCATTAATGGGTGGGGGGGTTTTTGAAGAGTTTTTTTTTGTTATTATCATTTTACTTATTATTTTTGTTACTTCTACCAGGCATAACAGTCTACCCCCCTTACAATAAGTTTTGACCTCGAAACTTGCGTACCTTAAGCGAATAGGTGCGGATACTTCTCGCGAATTTGCTCTTCGAGTTCCCACGTCGCTTCTCTTTCGGTATGGTTGCTCCATTGAACTTTGACATATGGTATGATTCTTCGTCTCAACTCTTGATCTTTGCGGTCTACGATCTTCACCGGAATCTCTTCGTGAGACACGTCAGGCCTAACCTTCAACGGTCTTTCGTCCAGTATGTGACTCGGATCCGGAACATACCTTCTTAATTGCGACACGTGAAACACATTATGGACTTGAGCTAAAGCCGGTGGTAAAGCCAACTTGTAAGCCAGTGTTCCAACTCTTTCGAGTACCTCGTAGGGACCAATGTAACGAGGACTCAATTTTTCCTTCACCCCGAACCGACTTACACCTTTCATTGGCGACACCTTTATGTATACTTTGTCTCCAACCGAAAACTCCAGTGGTCGCCTCTTCGAATCAGCCCAACTTTTGTTCCGATCTTGAGCTATTTTGAGCCGATCACGAATAATTTTGATCTTCTCTCTCGTCTGTTCAACCATTCAGGACCAGCGATAGCTCGCTCGCCGACTTCATCCCAGTACACCGGTGACCGGCACTTGCGACCATATAACGCCTCAAATGGTGCCATACCAATAGCGCTGTGATGGCTATTGTTATAAGAGAATTCGATCAGTTTTACTATACTGTCCCAGTTACCTTTGAAATCTAGGGCACAAGCTCGCAACATATCTTCTAATGTCTGAATCGTCCGCTCAGACTGCCCGTCAGTCTGCGGATGAAATGCCGTACTCAAACGCAACTCAGTGCCCAATCTTTTCTGACATGCCGTCCAGAATCTAGATGTAAATCTCGAATCCCGGTCCGATACGATACTTACTGGCACTCCATGCAAGCTGATAATGTTGTCGATATATAGAGTCACAAGTCTTTCTAGAGTAGCATTATTCGGCACAGGTAGAAAATGAGCCGACTTTGTCAACCGATCTACGATCACCCAAATCACAATTACCATTACGGGTTCTCGGGAGTCCGACAACAAAGTCCATCGTAATATGCTCCCATTTCCACTCAGGTATCTCTAATGGCATCATTAACCCTCCAGGTCTTTGGTGTTCGGCCTTCACCTGTTGGCAAACCAGACATCTCTCGATAAATTCCGCAATGTGACGCTTCATCCCACTCCACCAGTAATGTTTCTTAAGATCGTTGTACATCTTTGTCGCTCCCGGATGGATAGATAACTTGGAATTATGAGCTTCCTTCAACAATTCATTCCGCAGTTCTTCTTTATTCGGTACACACAATCTTCCTTGAAACCACAAACTACCATCATCGTGTACCTGAAATCCATCCACCTGACTAGTCAACATGCGATCACGGACCATTTTCAGATCAGCATCTTCGTTCTGCGCCTCCTTAATCTGCTCCACCAGTGTAGGAGTAATAGTAAGTGCAGCCAGGACACTTGCTGTCGAATCAACAATATTAAGATCGAACTCAGCCATCTCTCTCTCTAGTGGTGTCTGGCCTGCATGACTAGATTTACGACTCAACGCGTCAGCTACTACATTTGCTTTACCCGGATGATAACTGATGGTCAAATCGTAGTCTTTCAACAATTCTAACCATCGTCGCTGCATCATGTTCAACTCCTTCTGTGTGAACAGATATTTTAGACTTTTGTGATCCGTGAAAACCTCGCACTTTGCTCCGTAAAGATAATGTCTCCATATTTTGAGTGCAAACACTACTGCTGCCAACTCAAGATCATGAGTTGGGTAATTCCGCTCATATGCCTTTAGTTGTCGAGAGGCATATGCGATAACCTTGCCTTCTTGCATAATTACACAACCTGAAATAAAAAAATTAGACCACAACTTGACATGTATATAGTATTCAAACTTGAAATCATATACATACCCAGTCCATTCCTAGACGCGTCACTGTATATGACGAACCCATCCGAACCAGAGGGCTGCGCCAATACAGGTGCTGTGGTCAGTTTCTTCTTCAACTCATTAAAACTTCTTTCGCACTCAGCAGTCCATTCAAATTTCGTCTTTTTCTGTGTTAATCGACTTAGCGGAACTGCTATTCTTGAAAACCCTTCTACGAACTTTCGGTAATAGCCAGCCAACCCCAAGAAGCTTCTGACTTCAGTCACATTGGTTGGTCGTGGCCATTCGGTGATTGCCTCTATTTTCTTTGGATCCACCGATATTCCTTCCTCTGATACTACATGTCCCAAAAATGTCACGCTCTTCAGCCAGAATTCGCATTTGCTGAATTTAGCGTACAATTTCTTCTGTCTCAAAGTCTCCAGTACTTCTCTCAAGTGTTCAGTATGCTTCTCTTCACCCGGAGAGTACACCAAAATGTCGTCAATGAAAACAACTACAAACTTGTCCAGTTGTTCCCTGAATACAGTATTCATCAGGTCCATAAATGCAGCTGGAGCATTAGTCAAACCGAACAGCATCACCAAGAATTCATAATGACTATATCGGGTACGGAACGCTGTCTTCTCTACATCTTCCGCCTTAACTCTCAGCTGATGGTATCCAGACCGCAGATCAATCTTAGAAAATAATCGTGAGCCTTTCAGCTGATCAAACAAATCATCAATGCGGGGTAGCGGGTACTTATTCTTTATCGTGATCTTATTGATCTCACAATAGTCAATGCACAGTCTTAAGCTTCCGTCCTTTTTCTTGACAAATAACACCGGAGCTCCCCATGGTGAGACACTTGGACGGATAAACTTTCGATTAAGAAGCTCTTGCAACTGATCTTTCAATTCCTTCAACTCCGCCGGAGCCATAAGGTAAGGTGTTTTTGATATCGGCTCAGCTCCTGGAATGAGATTTATCTCAAACTCAACTTCACGACTTGGCGGCAAACCCGGTAACTCATCTGGAAACACATCTTTGAATTCGTTCACTACCGGAATTTGATCAATTGTCGGCACCTCTTGCTTTGAGTCCATTGTTGTTATGCCCCGCACCCTCCGTAGAATAATTAAAAGATAAAGGAGGAATTAAATGAGATTAATGACGGTCAACAATAATGAATTACGAATTAAGTATTAGGATTAATTGACATTTAATGAAGGATTAAATATTAGAATTAATTTGTATTCAATTTTGGAATTGAATATTAGAAAATTATCCTTTAGGATAAATAAGATAATAGATATAATTTAGAAACTCCAAATTTTCCCCTTCCCATATCAAAACTGACAAGCGTCAGTTTCTCCCCATTATAGAAAAGAAACCGACGCTTTTCTTCCTCTCTACCCAAGGCGACGTTCTATTCCTCTGCAACTGTAAGAAGATTCTTCGAGCTTTGATCCAAAACTTCTTCCTTTCTTTGATCCGTCTTCGAGTAATCACAGGCAAGTAATCTACTTATAAGCTCCTACGATTTGTGAAAGAGAAAAGGCCTATTTTTGATATCAAAATGGATCACCATGTAGTAATTTCTTTCTGTGATTCTATATGTGATTTATGTGTTTTGGTTTCGAGGTTTGGCCGTTATTTGATTGAAATCATTGTTGTTGTTGTTGTTTATGTGAGATCATGTAAATCCCAATCCCCTTGAACCCTATTCTGTTGATAATGGCGGTTGAAGGGAAGGGGGAAGTGAAAAGGTTAGGTTTTTGGGTTTGATTTGATGAACACTTTGAGTGTTAGGTTTGAATCCTTGAATCGTATGTTAAAAGTGTTGTTTTGGATGAATTAAGGATGGATTGATCGTGGGAAATAGGCTTGGAATGGTTTGGGAGAAAGTTGGGATCGAATTGGGGGTGATTTCAGCAGTTTCTGCAGAAAAACTGCAGAATGGAATTCTGGAACGGGGACGTCGATCGATCGACGTCAGGGTATGACGTACGTCGATCGATCGACGTATAGTAAGTGAGGGGATGACGTGCCTCAGAAAAACGTAGATCGATCGACGTAGGATGAGTGAGAGTTCGACGTGCCTCAGATAGACGTCGATCGATCGACATAGATTGAGTGAGAGTTCGACGTCCCTCAGATGGACGTCGATCGATCGACGTCAGGGTATGACGTACGTCGATCGATCGACGTCAGGGTATGACGTCCACCTGTTTTGTGGAAAGTTAAGGAAAGAAAGAGGGAAGTTAGGGGATCTTTTGTGTGTGACCTTAGGGACTTCTTAGGACCTAATTGAGGTTAGTCTAAGTCTTGGGAACATGATTTAAGATGGTGAATCGACGGTGGAGACTTGTAGGGTATTCGAATCGGACATCAACGTGAATGACTTAAAGGGGTAGGAATGAACGTGAGGGCTCCTACATTATCCTTTGGGTTCTAGAAAGGATGGTTAGGTGATGTTGACTTGTCGGAAAGAATAGGCTCGAGTGTGTGAATGATGTGAGTCTCAAGAGACTGAGCGACATTTGAATGTGATTTGAAGTAGGTGAATGAAGAATATGATTGATATGAGAAGTTCTGAAACCTTGCATCACGGCACTTGCATTTGCATAATGTTTTGATAAGAGATGTTTTCGGCAAAGAGTATAAAGTTTGCGAAAGTTAAGCTATAGCTGCTTTGATCACAGGGTATAAAAGTCACGCCTGCAGTGGCAGGGTATAAAAGCGTGACCTGTGGATCAATTGCAGGGTATAAAGTATATGTTATGGGGCCGTGGACCTTTCAGCACGGGGTATAAAGTATACGTTATGGGGCCGTGGACCTATCAACACGGGGTATAAAGTTATGTTGCTGTGGACTGATCACCCACAGGGTATAAAGTATTGCTACGCGAAGATTAAGACAAGAAGTGTTTTTCTTTGAATGTTTTGCGGAAAGACATGCATGACATGTGTTATAAAAAGTCTTTGGTTTATGTTTGGTGGTCAGGGCATGGTAAGTGTATCACATGGTTCGTAGGAAGTAAATGCATCACGTGGTACGAAGCATGAGTAGGTTTGATACGGGACTTGATTGATAGTGAACTGTTGAACATTATGAAGTGCTGTTATTATGTTTTTATACTGTTAAATCTATGCTTTTGAAATATATACAAGACATGTGCCCCGTTATTCCCTGATTTAAATACTACTCATGTCTTGCCATGTGTTGATCCCGTATGTCTTATAAGCGGATTACTTGCTAGCGTTTTTCGCTAAGGGTACTACCTTTGTTTTGCAGATGAGCCTAATTATGACATGATCTTTATAGAAGACGGCGGCGAGTGGGCCGAATGGGACGTTTAGAGCTCGTTTTGGGGATTTGTTTGGACACTCCTTATTGTCTTAGTTCCTTCTGAACATTTAGGATGTAGATGGCTGCGTCCATAGACAGTTTTAATTATTTACGTTTTCTTGGAGTACAATGTTAATGGATTTAGACTTTACTTTTCACATGTTTCCGCGCTTATTTCTCTTACGTCATTGATGATGTATAATCGAGGATGAGACGTCTTGTAGTCTTCTCAGTAAGCTACGACGGGTGCACCGGTTCGGATTCCGCTGTCCGGGCCGAGGCGCTACAGGTGGTATCAGAGCCTAGGCTTCAGATCTACCTCGGAGACCTAGGTTATGGCATATAAAGTATTAAGCTATGATTTTGACCCTAAGTTGACCTATAGGTCTAAGTATGTGATTTTAGATATAAGTGTAAACAAGGTTGGGGTGTGTGCGAGCGCGTTAATCTACATAGTAATGTTCTGTTTCCACACCTCACCCAAACTCATGTATGCTTATATTAGCAACTCTCGATGTCTACTAATGTCTAACGAAATGTTGATCTTTCAGCAAGAATGCCTCCAAGAAGAAATAACATCGGAAACCCAGGAAACGGACGTGAAGACCAACCCCCACAAGTGGTATTACCCCAAGTGCTCACCGATGCCCTGACCGTGATTGCTCAGGGTTATGCACAACAACAACAACCACCGCCACCTCCGCCGCCCCAGCATAACATCCGATTCTTCTACGGGGAGATGAGGAAGGTAAGGGTTCCGGAGTTTGGGGGGTGCACGGACCCTGAGGAAGCGCAACACTGGGTGGCTGAAGTGGAGAAGTGTTTCCGGCTGGTGCAGGTGCCAGAAGAAATCAAGGTTGAGGTTGCCACGCCCCTGCTGAGTGGCAAAGCAGGAGAGTGGTGGGCAGGTACGGTTCTCAAAATGGCCCCGCCAATCACTTGGGCACATTTTTGTGATGCTTTCTTGAAATACTATGTGCCGGAGACGGCAATTCTGAACAAGATCCGATCATTTGACCGACTGGAGCAAGGTCGAATGAAGGTTTCAGAGTACGCAGACCGTTTCCATGCCTTGGGAAAGTTTGCTCCGGCAATCATGTCTGATAATCGTCTCAAGATGGCCAAGTTTGAAAGAGGACTGGACTCGAGGATACAATCGGCAATTGTGAACGCCGGAATGAAAACTTTTGAGGATATGTTAGACGCATGTTTTCGGGTGGAGAGCGATTTCCGAAGGGTAGCAGCAAGGGAGGCTGGCACTGGGCCTTCCGACAAGGGTAAGAGGGTTAGAGAAGAGGTAAGAATGGGAGGCAGAGCCGGACGTTGGGTCAAGATCCCAAAGAGAGAACCAGTGGGAACTTTCCAGAGACCCCCACCGCAAAACCCGATCGTACAGCAGGCGGTGGGAGTATGCCCCCATTGCAATAAAAGTCATGTGGGAGAGTGTAGGAAGTTAGCAGGAGCATGCTATCGTTGTGGACAGGTGGGTCATATGATCAGGGATTGCCCTGAAATGAAGAAGAACGCTCCGGGGGAGGCGGCCCAACAGCCCAGAGCAAAACCAAGAGCAAATGCTCGGGTCCATCTCCTGACTGACACTGATGCCCGTGAAGCCACTGATGTAGTAACAGGTGCGACTTAATTTAAGTTTGAAATTACTATTAAATTAAGGTTCGTATGTGTTTAACCCTCTATACAAACCTTGATGTGGTCTTAGGTACGATTCTAGTAGATAAGATGCCTGCCAACGTGCTTTTCGATAGTGGCGCAAGTCACTCCTTTGTGTCAAAAAGATTTGCTAAACACCTTACTAAACTACCTGAGTGGCTAGAAACTCCATACCGTGTTCAGGCGGCTGGAGATCAAGTTATGACTTCATACCAACGGTATCAGGACTGTGAACTCGAATTTGAGGAGCAAAGTCTCTCTGTTACGTTAATCCCCATTCAGATGTATGATTTCGACGTTATCTTGGGGATGGACTGGTTGGCCAAGAACCATGCCAACATCGATTGTCGACTGAAGCAAGTGACGATTAAGAACGTTAACATGGAAGAAGTGAAGTTCCAAGGGGATGCGGAGCGAAAGAAAATTCCCAAGAAGTTGTTTATGTCTGTGGCTCAAGCATGCAAAGCCTTAAGGAAGGGTGCTGAAGGATTCCTAGTGTATGCAGTGGATGCTAGCCAAGAAGCATCCCCTATTGAACAGATTCCGGTGGTCAACGATTTTCTTGATGTGTTTCCAGAAGATTTGCCAGGAATACCACCACCGAGAGAAGTAGAGTTCGAGATAAATTTAATTCCAGGAGCCGAACCGATTTCTAAGGCTCCTTATAGAATGGCTCCGGCAGAGCTAAGGGAACTGAAGGAACAGCTACAAGAGTTATTGGACAAGAAGTTCATTCGTCCTAGTGTGTCCCCTTGGGGAGCACCCGTGTTGTTTGTGAAGAAAAAGGATGGCAGTATGAGACTCTGCATCGATTACAGAGAACTGAACAAAATTACCATTAAGAACAAATACCCACTGCCACGAATAGAGGACTTATTTGACCAACTAAAAGGTGCTAAGATCTTCTCCAAAATTGACCTCCGGTCAGGATACCACCAACTAAGAGTAAAAGCCGAGGACATAGCAAAGACCGCTTTCCGTACCAGATATGGGCACTACGAGTTCCTGGTGATGCCCTTTGGGCTAACAAATGCCCCCGCTGCCTTCATGGATCTTATGAATACGGTCTTCAGGGAACAGCTGGATAAATTTGTTGTAGTATTCATTGACGATATCCTGGTGTACTCCCCTGATGAACAAACTCATGCGGATCATTTGAGAGTTGTTTTGGGCATACTGAGGCATAAACAATTATACGCGAAATTCAGTAAATGCGAGTTCTGGTTGACGAGTGTGACCTTTCTGGGTCATGTAATCTTAGAGGAAGGGATTGCAGTAGATCCGAGGAAAGTAGAAGCCATCACCGAGTGGCCTAGACCCACTAACGTCACTGAGGTACGAAGTTTCTTGGGTTTAGCCGGTTATTACAGAAAATTCGTTGAGGGATTTTCGACAATAGCAGTACCCCTTAGTCGGCTGACTCAAAAGAAGACCAAGTTTGAATGGACAGCTGAGTGTGAGAAGAGCTTCATAGAACTCAAGGAGAAATTAACCACAGCCCCAGTACTGGCTCAACCCTCCGGTACTGACGGATTCGTGATCTATAGTGACGCATCGAAAAATGGTCTAGGTACGTAAATTATAATATGAGTTACAATATTTCCACTCACAATTGAGTTTAATCTAATACCCGGTTGTAGGTTGTGTGCTGATGCAACACGAGAGGGTCATTGCGTATGCCTCAAGGCAACTAAAGACGTATGAACAGAACTACCCGACCCACGACCTTGAATTGGCTGCAGTAGTGTTCGCTTTAAAGATATGGCGGCATTATCTATATGGAGAGAAGTGCTCGGTATTCACAGATCACAAGAGCCTAAAGTATCTGTTCTCTCAGAAAGAGTTGAACATGAGGCAGCGGAGATGGCTGGAACTGTTGAAAGATTACGACTTGACCATTCACTATCACCCGGGTAAAGCCAATAGGGTGGCGGATGCGCTGAGCAGAAAATCTAGTCACGCACGACAGTCGCCATTAGAAAGAGAAATGGAAGAATTTGGGTTGGAGTTGGTAGAATCCACCGTGAATGTTTTGGCGACATTAACCATCACTCCAAGCCTCATAGATAGGGTAAAAGAGGCTCAAAGTAAGGATAGAACCTTGAATGAAATCGCAGAAAAGCTCAAGAATAGCCAAGTCGAAGGATTTGAGGTCAAAGATGACGGGAGCCTATGGTTTAGAAGGAGATTATGTGTACCAGATGTTGATGAGCTACGGAGAGAAATCCTACGGGAGGCTCATAACACCAAATTATCCATACATCCTGGTAGCACCAAGATGTATAGAGACCTAAAACAACATTATTGGTGGTCCGGAATGAAGCGACATATTGCAGAGTTCATTGAGAGATGTCTAGTGTGCCAACAGGTTAAAGCCGAACACCAGCGGCCTGGTGGTTTGTTAATGCCACTAGAGATTCCGGAGTGGAAATGGGAACACATCACCATGGATTTCATAGCCGGATTACCCAAGACGAGAAATGGATGCGATATGATTTGGGTAGTAGTGGACCGATTAACTAAGTCAGCACATTTTCTGCCTATCTCAAGTGAAACGCCTTTGGAGAAGTTGGTAAACCTGTATATGGATAACATTGTTAGTTTACATGGTGTTCCAGTGAGCATAGTATCGGATCGAGATTCACGTTTTACCTCCAACTTCTGGACAGCATTTCAGGGAGCTTTAGGCACAGAATTAAGAATGAGCACCGCCTATCATCCCCAAACCGATGGACAGTCTGAACGGACTATTCAGACACTTGAAGACATGCTAAGGGCTTGCGTGTTGGACTTTAAAGGAAATTGGGACGGAATGGTGAAGTTGATGGAATTCTCGTACAATAATAGTCATCACAGTGCAATTGATATGGCCCCTTTCGAAGCATTGTATGGGAGGAAATGTAGGTCCCCTGTCTATTGGGATGAAGTCGGCGTAAGAACAATCACAGGGCCCGAACTCCTAGAGAAAACGTTAGAAAAAGTAAGGATCATTCGAGACAAACTCAAGACAGCTCAGGACCGTAATAAGAGTTGGGCGGATTCCAAACGACGACCTTTGGCATTCGATGTGGGCGAAAAAGTATATCTAAGAGTGTCTCCTATCAAAGGCATCATGAGATTTGGGGTAAAAGGAAAATTGAGCCCACGATTTATTGGCCCTTACGAGATATTGGAAAAGATAGGGGATTTGGCATACCGACTGGCACTACCCCCAGTGTTAGCACGGGTCCACAATGTCTTCCACGTGTCTCAGTTAAGGAAATATGTGACGGACCCTAGTCACATATTGGAAGCTCAACCCTTGGAACTCAAAGACGATGTTACCTATGAAGAGGTACCAGTGGGAATCGTGGATCGTAAGGAACAAGTGCTACGGAGATGGGTGATTCCCTATGTCAAAGTCCAGTGGAGCAATCACACAGAACGGGAAGCTACGTGGGAACTTGAAGAGCAGATGCGAGAAAAGTATCCTCAACTCTTCAACTAAGGTACGCAAGTTTCGAGGACGAAACTTTTTGTAAGGGGGGTGGAATGTTATGCCCCGCACCCTCCGTAGAATAATTAAAAGATAAAGGAGGAATTAAATGAGATTAATGACGGTCAACAATAATGAATTACGAATTAAGTATTAGGATTAATTGACATTTAATGAAGGATTAAATATTAGAATTAATTTGTATTCAATTTTAGAATTGAATATTAGAAAATTATCCTTTAGGATAAATAAGATAATAGATATAATTTAGAAACTCCAAATTTTCCCCTTCCCATATCAAAACTGACAAGCGTCAGTTTCTCCCCATTATAGAAAAGAAACCGACGCTTTTCTTCCTCTCTACCCCAGGCGACGTTCTATTCCTCTGCAACTGTAAGAAGATTCTTCGAGCTTTGATCCAAAACTTCTTCCTTTCTTTGATCCGTCTTCGAGTAATCACAGGCAAGTAATCTACTTATAAGCTCCTACGATTTGTGAAAGAGAAAAGGCCTATTTTTGATATCAAAATGGATCACTATGTAGTAATTTCTTTCTGTGATTCTATATGTGATTTATGTGTTTTGGTTTCGAGGTTTGGCCGTTATTTGATTGAAATCATTGTTGTTGTTGTTGTTGTTTATGTGAGATCATGTAAATCCCAATCCCCTTGAACCCTATTTTGTTGATAATGGCGGTTGAAGGGAAGGGGGAAGTGAAAAGGTTAGGTTTTTGGGTTTGATTTGATGAACACTTTGAGTGTTAGGTTTGAATCCGTGAATCGTATGTTAAAAGTGTTGTTTTGGATGAATTAAGGATGGATTGATCATGGGAAATAGGCTTGGAATGGTTTGGGAGAAAGTTGGGATCGAATTGGGGGTGATTTCAGCAGTTTCTGCAGAAAAACTGCAGAATGGAATTCTGGAACGGGGACGTCGATCGATCGACGTCAGGGTATGACGTACGTCGATCGATCGACGTATAGTAAGTGAGGGGATGACGTGCCTCAGAAAGACGTAGATCGATCGACGTAGGATGAGTGAGAGTTCGACGTGCCTCAGATAGACGTCGATCAATCGACATAGATTGAGTGAGAGTTCGACGTCCCTCAGATGGACGTCGATCGATCGACGTCAGGGTATGACGTACGTCGATCGATCGACGTCAGGGTATGACGTCCACCTGTTTTGTGGAAAGTTAAGGAAAGAAAGAGGGAAGTTAGGGGATCTTTTGTGTGTGACCTTAGGGACTTCTTAGGACCTAATTGAGGTTAGTCTAAGTCTTGGGAACATGATTTAAGATGGTGAATCGACGGTGGAGACTTGTAGGGTATTCGAATCGGACATCAACGTGAATGACTTAAAGGGGTAGGAATGAACGTGAGGGCTCCTACATTATCCTTTGGGTTCTAGAAAGGATGGTTAGGTGATGTTGACTTGTCGGAAAGAATAGGCTCGAGTGTGTGAATGATGTGAGTCTCGAGAGACTGAGCGACATTTGAATGTGATTTGAAGTAGGTGAATGAAGAATATGATTGATATGAGAAGTTCTGAAACCTTGCATCACGGCACTTGCATTTGCATAATGTTTTGATAAGAGATGTTTTCGGCAAAGAGTATAAAGTTTGCGAAAGTTAAGCTATAGCTGCTTTGATCACAGGGTATAAAAGTCACGCCTGCAGTGGCAGGGTATAAAAGCGTGACCTGTGGATCAATTGCAGGGTATAAAGTATATGTTATGGGGCCGTGGACCTTTCAGCACGGGGTATAAAGTATACGTTATGGGGCCGTGGACCTATCAGCACGGGGTATAAAGTTATGTTGCTGTGGACTGATCACCCACAGGGTATAAAGTATTGCTACGCGAAGATTAAGACAAGAAGTGTTTTTCTTTGAATGTTTTGCGGAAAGACATGCATGACATGTGTTATGAAAAGTCTTTGGTTTATGTTTGGTGGTCAGGGCATGGTAAGTGTATCACATGGTTCGTAGGAAGTAAATGCATCACGTGGTACGAAGCATGAGTAGGTTTGATACGGGACTTGATTGATAGTGAACTGTTGAACATTATGAAGTGCTGTTATTATGTTTTTATACTGTTAAATCTATGCTTTTGAAATATATACAAGACATGTGCCCCGTTATTCCCTGATTTAAATACTACTCATGTCTTGCCATGTGTTGATCCCGTATGTCTTATAAGCGGATTACTTGCTAGCGTTTTTCGCTAAGGGTACTACCTTTGTTTTGCAGATGAGCCTAATTATGACATGATCTTTATAGAAGACGGCGGCGAGTGGGCCGAATGGGACGTTTAGAGCTCGTTTTGGGGATTTGTTTGGACACTCCTTATTGTCTTAGTTCCTTCTGAACATTTAGGATGTAGATGGCTGCGTCCATAGATAGTTTTAATTATTTACGTTTTCTTGGAGTACAATGTTAATGGATTTAGACTTTACTTTTCACATGTTTCCGCGCTTATTTCTCTTACGTTATTGATGATGTATAATCGAGGATGAGACGTCTTGTAGTCTTCTCAGTAAGCTACGACGGGTGCACCGGTTTGGATTCCGCTGTCCGGGCCGGGGCGCTACAATTGTATATACCAAAAAAACCTTCTGCGCCTTTCTGCAGCATCTGATGTGCCTGCACTGCTGTCAGATAAATTTTCTTCGCAACCTTCCTCAACTTAAAGTTCCCTTGAAACACCATCTCTTTTGCATCGGGGCCTCTAATACTGACTTGCTTCTGTCGGCAATTTATATTCGCATGATGCTCCGCCAGCCAGTCCATCCCAAGAATGACATCGAAATCGCTTAGCTGAATCGGAATAAGTGTCGCAGTAAACATCCGTTCTTCAATTTTCAATTCACGACCCGTATAATGATGATGTGAAATTATCACTGTATCACCAGCAGCTTGCACTCGATACGGAATTTCTATCCATTCCGGACACTTGTTCAAATACGTCACGAATCTCTTCGAGACAAATGAGTGACTCGCGCCACTATCGAAAAGTACGTTAGCCGGAACTTCATTAACCAATATTGATCCTATCGCAATTTAAGAGTTAACTAAATACGCAATATTTATCACATAATGGAACATGTATAACAATTAAATAACTAAATTATTTAAATGGTACCTGTTACAACTTCGTTTGTCGCCTCCACCTCAGGATCAGTTATGACATGTACTCTGGCGTTTGTTTTTGGCATTCCCTTCGGCTGACCACCCTGCGGCTGCTGTGACACCACCTTCCACTCAGAACACTCCCTGGCATAGTGTCCAGTCTTACCACACTTGTAACACACATTCTTCTTCCTCCAGCATTCGCCCGGATGGTTTCGGCCACAATAAGCACATGGCACTGGTGGTCCAGCATTCCCCTGAGGCGGACCAAAGTTTCTCTGCGGCTGCTGCTGCGGTGGCCTAAACTGTACCCCCGTCGGCTGTCGTCGGGGTACCTTCACCCAGCGTCCAGATTTTCCCGATCCGAAGTCATCTCGTGGCCTCTTGCCACGATCCTCAGCACTCACTCTTCTGAAGTCTCCTTCCACCTCGCGGCATGCTTCGAGCAGCTCATCAAATGTCCGGGCCCTTGCATTCACAAGCCCAGTCTGAATCTCATATCGCAAACCAGTTCTGAACTTTAACATGTTCAGTCTCTGATCAGTCATAGTGGATGGCACGTACTGCCCCAGAGCATGAAACTTCTCAACGTATTCTGCCACTGACATACTCCCCTGAGTCAGAGACTGAAACTCTGCCATCCGCTGTAGAACCACGCTGTCAGGAACATAATATCTTCTGAATTCTTCACAGAATTGCACCCAAGTAATTGGTGCAGTCAACCGTATTTCAACACTACGCCACCATACTTCAGCATCTCCAATCAGAAAAGGTACAACAACTTCCACCCTGAGATCATCAGGCACCTGCAAAAGTCAAAGGTGATCTGACATCTCCTTCAGCCATATCTCAGCATCCTCCGGCTTGGATGTACCCCTAAAAGTAGGAGCCCTAGCATTCTGCATCTCCTTATAAAAGAACCTCAGCCCAGGCTGTGGTGCTGGTGGAGGAACTTGCTGATTCAGTTGTTGCTGCTGATGAGCAACAATGTTAGTCAGAGTGACCAAAGCTTCAGCGATGTTATTATTCTGATTCTGAGCCTGACCCGATCCGATATTTCCACTAGGATCTATTTCTCTCTGCAATTCACAGTTCAGTCAGTTTCATCACAAGGGTGTTGTGGTAATTTACATATTCTGAAAGAAAAACATTAATGATTTACCTAACGGTCCTCACACCCCTTATCCCGATCATGACTTAAGTCTAAAATCATCACTTACGTCTAAGTGATCTAGTTAATCCTACGTTTCCGCGGCGGATCTGGAGCCTCGTCTCTGATACCACCTGTAGCGCCCCGCCCAGCCCCCCCAGCCCCCTTTCCTTTCCCTTTTATTTTCGGCCCTCTTCCTGCCAACAACCAGAATGGTCCAAATTCCCCTTTTGCTATTTTTTTTTCCATTTCCTTCTGCTTGGGCTAAAACTCCCCCAGCCCAACCGAAAATCAGCCCTTTCTTTCCCTTTTTTTTCTTCTTCAACTTTTAAGCCCATCTTACTTGCAATTTTCCCAAAACACATAGATAATTTCAATTCTTCTTCCAACTACAATATAAACATATCTCTAATCAATCCCTTTTTCTTCTTTACATCCGAACAACCGAAAACAACAATAACATTTACATAACATCTTTATGCAACAAAGAAAAACAACTAGAACATACAACATACCAACTTGAATTATAACATGCCAAAATAAACAATAATTAAACACATAACAAATAATTCATATATGAAATAAATTCAAAAGGAGAGAGCCACGTACCTCTTAATTGTAGACTAAAATAAGTGGTGTTGATGTGGTGGTGTATGGGTGGTGTAGACTTCCTTCCCACCTTCTTCCTTTCCTTTCTAGCCTTAGCACTCTTTTCTTTTCTTTTTTTTTCCACTCACACTCACGGCACCTTCTTTTCTTTTTTTTTTGTTATGCTTGGCCATTTGGCCTAATATATTTAAGAGAGGGAGGAAAATAGTTGCATCCCCCCTTGACTATTTGGATAAGGGGGTCATTAATGGGTGGGGGGGTTTTTGAAGAGTTTTCTTTTGTTATTATCATTTTACTTATTATTTTTGTTACTTCTACCGGGTATAACAGCTATCCAATGACGATGAAGGCGAAAAGCAAGCACAGTGCCAAGTAGGCAAGTTTCTCCATTCCTTAGCTCTGCTATATATGTATATATCTTAGAAGTGTAGGGGAGAAACAACAAGTAGGATACAACACCTACAAGGATCAACTTCAAGACAACCAACCCAAAATGCTCAACCAATTCACCACAATTGATTCATCAAGCAAAGATCTATCTCACATCAAAACCATAAGCAAATTATGGAAGGATAAAGCTTCAAACAACACAAGAGATTTATACGTGGAAAAACTCCTTCAATGTGAAGGATAAAAAACCACGGGACTTGTAAGGAGTCCACCCTTCTTCTTCTCTTATTATAAAAATTGAGGGTAAAAACACCCAAATCAGTCTACAAGGATGTTACAGCCCACCAACAACAACATACATAAGAGACAACAATTGAGGGAGAACAAAAATGCAGAAATGTCACCAAAATTGCAGCTGACAGCAGCAGCGATTACGAACGATCCAGAGCTCGGATTAAAATTCAGAACGGTCAGAATGTAGCCCTGTGTGTTCCGAAGAAGCTGTCCAAATGTCAGTAAAATCCAACGGTTGGATCTCCGGCGATCGTCAAAATAACAGAGGCTGCCCAGAAAATCTGCACACACGCAAAAACTGCCTCTCTCTTTCTCTCTGTTTTTCCGTATGTCTCAGATGTTCTACAGTGCCCCATTTTCATTTCAGCCAGCAAAAAAAGCCTTATAGGGCTTCTAAGAGAAAAACTCCCAAATGCCTAAACCATTTGGGTCTCACAAAATAAGTGATTGGACTATCACTTACAAAATGTCCAATAAATAGGCTGGACTCAATGCCACAACAAGAAGAATAGAGATAAAGTGTTGCAAATGCCTTAGGTGTTCTATCCTTTAGGTTGGGGCTCTATTTATAGGCGTCAATCATGAACAAGAAATCAACCGCGTGAATTGCCGGCTCTCCATGAGTAAATGCATTAGACATTTAAATAAATTAACAGATCTGAAGTTGCAGAAGCAAATAAGCCTGTGAAAGGGACGGCTTTGCATAAGAAATCTTTTCAAAAAGTAAAATAAACATTTTTATACAAAGATCTACATCCACGTGATTCACTAGAGCAAAGTGCAGAATTTATGCCAGTAAAATAATTTCGTAAATTTGAACAGATGTTATCGAAGATCTGTAATTTGTATGAATATTAAATTTGATTCTTTTTTCCGTGAGAAAGCAAATACAAAGGATTTACAGCATAAACTTTAGTCCGGACAAAAATGTGATGATGGAGGCCTTTTGGCAAATGGTATAGAGTGAGAAATAGGTCTTGTTTGGATTGACGAGTCCACAGTTTTCAAAAGAAAAATCTGAATGTGCTGTTAAGATATAAAATGTTTTGATGATGTGAAGATGTTTTAAATGAGTTAAATTTACACTTGAGATTTGATGCAGAATGAGAAAAATACACTATGTCAAGAATGATTGAGATTTGAACTCTACTGTCCAATATCGATCTCTCAGACTGAGGACATCGATCGATCGACGTCACTTCAGTCTCTCCAAGAGAGACTTAGATTGACCGATGTCAGGCCATAAAAGTTTCTGCCCAACATCGATCTCTCAGACTGAGGACATCGATCGATCAATGTCACTTCAGCCTCTCCAAGAGAGACTTCGATCGATCGATGTCAGGCCAGAAAGTTTCTGTCCAACATCGATCTCTCAGTCCAGGAGACATCGATCAATCAACGTCACATCAGTCTCTCCAGGGGAGACTTAGATCGATCGATGTCAAGCAGATTCAAAACTGAAAAGTTTCTAGAGGACATCGATCTCTCAGTCAGGAACTTCGATCAATCGATATCCCCCATAATTCAAATATTTATGAACGTTGAAACAAAATCCAAGGGAGATTCATGGTGTTTTTCTCTTTCCAATCTTGCTCAAATTTCTTGGGAACTTTATTCTAACCTCACACATGCTTCCTTGACTATTATATCCATGTCTAAGTCATTCTAGGTTGGCTATTGAGGATCAAATCACTCCATAGGATGGCTAAAGTGTAAATGGACATTATCTTGACATTTGATGAATTTGAAGACATGGTGGAGGTTCAAAAACGTGGTGAACACATCCTATAAATGGATGAAGCTCAGATGAGGCAAATATACACTTTCACCATCATCAAGCTTCATTCTTCATTGTTGTATATTTCTTTCATATGTGTAAAAGTGCTTAAAGCTTGTTAAGCCGTCCTTTGTTCTTCATTATTGTATATTAAGAGATAATGTATCTAACACAAGAGGAACCATAAATATCTGATCTTTTTCTTGTGTTTAGACTAGTGAAAAAATGTGATCCCCATTACTTCTTTTTAAACCCATTCTGAGAAAGTTCTTGAGAGAACTTTGTTGAAGCTGTGAGGTAGCAATAAGTTGTTCTTGCTTAGAGCTGTAATTGTTGTACTTGCATAAAGGTGTTTGTGCAAAAAGTTGTTGTTGTGGCTGCTTACACTAAGTTGCTGGTGTAAGTATTGCTATGGTTGTTCTTATTAGCTTTACTAAGAAGAATAGTTATTGAAAATCCACTTTAGCAACAAAGTGGCAGTGAAGTAGAATCATTTAGATTCGAACCACTATATATCCATTGTACTCATTCATTGTCTTTCATCTCCCATTCTTGCTTTGACTTTGAATTCTATTTGAGTTGAGCCCAACGAGAAAATTCTGCAAAATTGCTAAACACTCTATTCACCCCCTCCCTCTAGAGTGTGCTTTGGACCTAACAATTGGTATTAGAGCCTAACCTTGATTGCTTGGCCAATCTTTGCAAGTAGCAAGGTTAAAGATCATGGCAATGACAACCTCTTCATCTCACACCTCAACTTCTAAGCCAACAGCACTATTCTCAGGATCAAACACTAAAACACCTATGTTTGATGCCCAAAATTATTCTTTGTAGAAATTTCGAATGATCAACCATTTGAAAGGCTGTAAGATTTGACATATGAAGAGCCATAGTTAAAGGAATCGAAGTTCCTATGATTACCAACTCAAAAGGAAAATCAATGTTCAAAGATGAGGATGATTACACTGACGAAGAAAAGATAAACTTCGCCATAAATGGCAAATCATTCAATATTCTTTCAAGTGCTCTTACCACCACCGAGCTCATAAGAATTCAAAGTCTTGAAACAGCCCATGAAGCTTGGAAAAGACTAGAAATGATACATGAAGGGACTAAGCAAGTAAGAATGAGCAAAAGGCTTATGCTCATGAAGGAGTATGAAATTTTCAGTATGGAAAGCGGTGAAAAGATTGAGAAAACTATTGATCGATTCACTCGAACAGTGAATCAACTTTCCATGGTGGGCAAGAAAATCTCAAATGAAGACCTTGTCTCAAAACTCCTCAACTTTTTGCCAAGTGAATGGACACCTAAAGTTACCGCCATGACCGAATCAAAGAATCTCAAGACTCTTACCTTTGATGAGCTGCCCAGTAATCTTATTACTCATGAAATCCTTATTGATGAACAAAATAGAATGAATCCCATCAAGCCCACACAAGCATCACATAAAGAATTGGTGGTAGAGTCCAATGAATCGAATGAGAAAGTTGCTCTTGTGAAAAAATTTAGAAGAATGGCCACAAGAAATAAGGCCCAAGCAAGGAAGTTTCTCAAAAGACCACCCAAGAACAAAGAAGCAAGTGAAAAATGCTACAAGTGTGATTGACCTGGTCACTTCATTGCCTATTGCCACGTCAAGGAGCCACAAAAGCAAGAAAAGAAGGTCTTTCTGCAAAAGAAGAAAGCTCTTAATGCGGAGGTAACCACGTGAAATGATCTCCTCTTTGAATCGGAAGGAGAAGAAAGTGAAGACAATGATGTTGGACTTGTTGCAAAAGTTGAGAATCCAAAAGCACAACATACTTGTCTCATGGCAATCAAAAATGACCTTGAGGTAAACTCTAACTCTTCTAATATACAAGATGAAATAGGAGATTTGCAAGATGATTTGGAAAAACTGAATTTAAAATATAAACAATAGAAGGAACAATTTAAAAATGCATATTAGAAAACAAGAGCTTGCATGATAAGAATATTTTGATGTTTCAAGATGACATCATACTCACTATGCATAAAACCATAGCTCTTGAAATTTGGAAATTAGGAAAGAATGTGAGAGGCTAAGATTAGACTTACAAAAATTATCTGACGGTAAAAATAATCCAGACAAGTTACTTGGAAACCAAAGAATTGGAAATGATAAATCGGGTTTAGGATTTAATTCATCATTCTTTCATTAAGCCTAAATCGTTAAAGAAAACGGCAAATAAGAGAAAAACACAACATGACTCCTCATCTAATAAACCAAGGCATGTACCCACTTGTTTTCATTGTAACAAAGTAGGACATGTGGAGAGTGCATGTAAAGTTAGATTTGGTAGTATGTATGTTTGGAAGCCTAAGGGTCGACAAGCTAACCTAAAGGACCCAACTATCAAAGGGTAACAATGCATAAATCTCTTGGTTTTATAGGCTCTCAAGATAAATGGAGTAGACAAAGAAGGAGGAACCAAATGGCTCATAGACAGCAGATGCTCAGCGCACAAGGCCAGAGACAAAACCTTATTCACATCAAGTTCCAAGATGGTGGAACGGTGTATTTTTGCAATGGGAGAGCCAAAATCCTTGGACATGGAGAAATTAGTAACTTTTCTTTTACTATTAATAATGTATTATATGTAGAAGGGATTAAATATAATTTGATAAGGGTTAACCAACTATGTGACGCTAATTTTCAAGTTGAATTTGTGAAAAGAAAATGTATTGTGAAAAAGAATGATAAAATTGTTTTTGAGGACATAAGGAAAAATGATGTTTATAAATTTAGCACACATGATTTGGTATCACAAAACATTTCTCCCCTAGTTGCAAAAATGATTTGACTCAACTATGACATAGACGACTTGGACATATTAGTTTCAAAAACTTCAAAGAGATTTGCAAAAATGAAAAGGTCCAAGGTCTTCCAAAATTTAATTTCAAAAACCATGGCTTATGTGACACTTGTCAAAACGCAAAGCTTGTTAAAACAAGCTTCAAACCCAAAAGTGAAATTTCCACCACCAAACCTCTACAATTGCTTCATATGGATTTGTATGGGGATATTGGTACAGCAAATCTAGGTGAAAAACATTACACCTTTGTGGTGATAGACGACTTCTCTAGGTACACTTGGGTAATGCTTTTAGCTAAAAAGAATGATACATACCAAGAGTTTATAAAACTTTGTAGAAGATAGAAAATCAAAAATAAGACACAATTAAGGAAATTAGAAGTGATAAAGGTGGTGAGTTTGATGGTGAGTCTCAAGAATTTTTTGTATCCAAAGGGTATGGACACAATTTCTCGTCTCCAAGAACTCCTCAGCAAAATGGTGTTGCGGAAAGAAAAAATAGAACACTTCAAGAAATGAGTAGAGCCATGGTAAATGAATTTGAGCTACCGAAGTATTTCTGGACCGAAGCAGTAAACACCGCTTTTCATGTAATCAATAAAGTTTACTTGAGACCATCTCTCAAGAAGACTCCTTACGAGCTTTGGAAAGGTAGAGTACCAAATATTAGTTATTTCAAGGTCTTTTGTTGTAGGTGTTTTATACTTAACACCAAAGATAAATTGGATAAACTCGATTTCTAAGCGGATGAGGGAATCTTTATGTGATATGCTCAAAATAGCAAGGATTTAGAGTATATAACAAAATGAGTATGAAAGTTGAAGATTCAATTCATGTCAAGTTTAGTGAACCCCTTGAGGATGAACCATGCATAAATGATGATGATTATGATGAGGAAATAGTTGAAGTATGTCACATAGAAAAATTTGGGAATCCAAAAGGAAATATTATCATTGACTTTAGGATTGATCCACTTGAACCTAAGGTTGAAGATGAAGAAGTAAAAGGAGATACTTCAAATTTACGGAATTCATATAAGTATAAGAAAGACAATCCAAGAGAATTAATACTAGGTGAAACAAGACAAGACATAATGACTAGGAGGAAATTTAATGAAAATACTTTCATTTCACAAGTTGAGCCTAAAAATATAAAAGAGGCTATAAATGATGAAGATTGGGTATCAGCCATGCAAGAAGAGCTAAATCAGATTGAAAGAAGTGATGTTTGGGAATTAGTGGCTAAACCTAGTGATCACAATATAATTGGCACTAAATGGGCATTTAGAAACAAAATGTATGATAAAGGAAAAATCACTAGAAACAAAGCTAGGTTAGTAGCTCAAGGATATAGACAAGAAGAAGGCATAGACTATGATGCAATTTTTGCCCCCATAGTTAGGTTAGAAGCTATTAGGATGCTATTAGCATATGCATGCTATAACTATATCAAATAGATGTGAAATCCGCAATCTTGAATGGAATAATTCAGAGGTGTATATAGATCAACCACCGGGGTTTGAAAATCATGATTATCAAAATCATGTATTTAAACTCAAAAAGGCCATTTACGGACTTAAACAAGCTCCTAGGGCATGGTATGAAAGATTAAGTAACTTCATTCTTGAAAATGAGTTTTCAAGAGGAAAAATCGACACTACTCTTTTTATTAAAGGACAAGGAAACCATCAATTGCTTGTTCAAATTTATGTGGATGATATTATATTTGGTGCTACTAGTGATTCTCTTTGTGAGCATTTTACTAAATTAATAGAAGGCGAATTTGAGATGAGCATGATGGATGAACTCAACTACTTCCTTGGTCTTCAAATCAAGCAAACTCAAGATGGAGTATACATATATCAAACAAAGTACACAAAGGATTTAATCAAAAAATACAAGTTTGAGGATGGAAGAAGTGTGAGCACACCAATGATCACAAGTACAAAGATTGACAAAAATGAAAAAGGAAAGCTGGTTGAGATAACCAAATATATGGGTATGATTGGTAGTTTACTTTATTTGACCGCTAGTAGACCGGATATTTTGCATGATGTATGTTTATATGCTAGATTTCAAAGTA
Organism: Eustoma russellianum; assembly: GCA_036186865.1. Classification (NCBI taxonomy): domain Eukaryota; kingdom Viridiplantae; phylum Streptophyta; class Magnoliopsida; order Gentianales; family Gentianaceae; genus Eustoma; species Eustoma russellianum. The sequence continues at coordinate 11,000,799 of AP025058.1, forward strand.
TGCCTAAGAAATCGCATCATGTTGACATTAAACGTACTTTTAGGTATTTAGAAGGTACTTTGAACTTTGGGGTATTTTATCACAAAATGGGTGTTTTGACCTAAGAGCGTATAGTGACTCCGACAACGCCGGAAACCTAGTCGATAAAAAAAGCACATCCGAGACATGTAAATTCCTTGGAGATTCCTTAGTCTCTTGGTTTTCCAAGAAACAAAATAGTGTGTCATTTTCAACGACGGAATCCGAATATGTATCGGTTTCTTCATGCTGCGCCCAACTACTTTGGATGATAAACACCTTAAATGATTACAACGTTAAGTTTGACAAAGTCCCAATCTTATGCAAAAACACTTCAGCCATAAGTATAGCATAAAACCTAGTACACCATATGTCATACCCCGTAACTTTACGTCCGGCTTTTAAACAATTAGAAAAAATTTTAAATACAATTTAATTAATCGTATAGGTTATGAGGCTGAGTTAAATAAAATATAGAAAAAAGAAAAGAAAGGGTTAAAGTGAGAATTAAGAAAATTAGGCAAAATTACCAAAATGCCCTCCCCACTTAAATAATGGGGGAGTTACGCATTTAGTATAACTCCCCAAAAGAGAGGGGTCTGTGGGTTACAACACTAAAAAGAGAGGGGAAAACGGCTGGAGAAAGAAGAGAAGGAGAAAGGAGAAGAAAGAAGAAGAGAAGAAGAAAAGGAAGAAAGAGCGGCCAATCTAGGTTCAACCTTTCTCGAAATCCTACAGTACACTCGTAAGACTAACTAGAAACTAAGGCAAGTAATCTTTCTATACGCTTTACGCAAATTCTGATACAACAGACCCTATGTTCTTATAAAGAGAAAATTCGGATCACACATTAGTAATCTTGATTTGTTTATGTTACATGCTCTACTATACGCATTTGTTGTTGTTTGTTTGATTAAAGTCATGTTCTTTGGGCCTAAATCTGAAAGTATCCATGTTGTGCTTAATTGTTGTTAAATATGCCATAAAAGTGTCATCCGTGTTGTGTTTATCGTATTGTTGTAAGTTCTTGAGTTATTAACTGTACCTTAGATGATTTAAGAGTATTTGCAGGAAGATGAAGGATGAATGATGGGATGTTGTAGATTTGGTTGTGTTGGAAAGTTTGAGGATACATTGGAAGTTGTGGGTGATAGAAGGCGTAGAGTGGATACGTTTTGACATGTTTAAGAATCAATCCATGTCAGTTGTGTGTTAAGCATGATGAATCTAGGTGGTAAGATGGATCTTGAAGTGTTTAACATGAAAGGGGTGAAGGAGGAAGATGATGGGGAGAAGTTACTGTAGAAATTTGCAGTTCTGGAACCATCAGAACACTTCGAACACCTACTTTAGGCGCTCAATGTCACATTAGGCGCCTAAAGTAGGCGTTCAATGTGTCCCGGTACATTTCAAAACACTTCAAACACCTAAATTAGGCGCTTCATGTCACATAAGGTGCTTCATGTAGGCGTTCGATGTGTCAAAGCACATTCCAGAGCTCTTCGAACACCTTAAAAGGCGTTCGATGTCACATAAGGCGCTTTATGTAGGCGTTCGATGTATACCAGCACATTCCAGAACACTTCGAACGCCTAGTATAGGCGCTTTATATCTCTTTAGGCGCCTCATGAAGGCGTCCCAAGTGTACTAGAAGTCTCCTTAACCCATTAGGCACCCCATGTATGTGTGATAACTGTATTTCCTTCCTTTGATCCTAAAATATGAGGGTTTTTGAGATGCACTTGAGGTGTAAATGTTAAGTGTGACTAAGTAAGGATAAGATTGGATCCAAAGTGAGACGATGATACGAACGGACTTAGAAAGGTACGAGCGCGGAATGTCTGAGGTGCAAGACCATGTACTTGATATATAAGATATGTGTGTATGTTTACATGTTTGTTATGAAGTTGCATGAGCATCCTGTATCATGACATGAACACTTTGCATTTGACATGAGAATTGCTTTGCAAAAGAACATGTGTTTACAAGAGAAGATTAAAGTTTTTGAAAAGCAAACTATGGCTGCTGGTTAATCGTAGGGTATAAAAGTCACGCCTGCGAAAGCAGGGTATAAAAGCGTGACCTGTGAATCAACAGCAGGGTATAAAGTATTTTATGGTGCCGTGGACCTATCAGCACGGATATAAGATATATGTAATAGGGTCGAGGACCTTTCAGCACGGGGTATAAAGTTATATGTGATGGGGCCGTGGACCTTTTAGCACGGGGTATAAAGTTCTGTTTGTTGTGGACTGATCACCCACAGGGTATAAAGTTCTGCTACGCGAAGAATATGAAAAATTTTGTGAAATGACACGCATAGCATATTTATGAAAGAAGTCATATGCATGGGTTCTGTATGTGGTTTTAAAAGTGTACATGCATCATGCCTCACGAAGCATAAGACTTGACATGCAAAGATTATCATCCACGAATGATTTATTTATGCAGTATGTTATTTTAGTTACATGTTTGTTCTTGTATCCGCGTATCATTTATGTGACTTATTTGTATTGAGGAATTGTTATAAAGATTCTATTTGCTAACCCGAGCACCTTATTTTGGACAATGACTTATACACTGGTGACTCGTCGTGTGTGATCCCGTAAGGTGTATAGACGGGTTAATTGCTGGCGATGTTTTTGCTAAGAATAGATACTCCATCTTCTTTTTAGGTGAGCCAGAGTACAAAATGATATTTGTCGAAGATGGTGGTGAGTGGGCTCAGTGGGATGATGGTCATGGAAGTAGATAGATTTTTGATCATTCACTTTTAGGTTGGAAGACTCGATGTTTATTATGTTGTACTGGAGGATATGTTAGACCGTTAACCGAACACATTTTATTTCCGTTGTATTTTCTTTGGTTACATTAGTGATCGTGAAGTTTTAAACTTTACGACGTTTCTGCTAATTTATCTTACTTCATGAATGATGTGCACTTGATCTTCTTTGACGCTTTGTAGTCCTCGTAATAGACTACGGCAGGTGCACTGGTTCCGATGCCAGTATCGGGCCGGGGCGCTACATAATAGTAGGACCAAACATATTGAAGTAAGGCATCACTTCATAAGGTATTGCATTCAAAAAGGATCAGTATGTGTCGAATTTGTTCCAATCAATGACCAGCTAGCGGATATTTTTACCAAATCCCTCCCTACTTACACATTCGAATCAGTTAGAACAAGACTATGGATGATAAACAATAGTTACAGGGTAAAAATTGCCAAAAAGACAGATTTCAGCATACATCGATCGATCTATGTAGCTGTATCAGAGACTGATGTAAAACCCACATCGATCGATCGAAGTTAAGGACATCGATTGATCGAAGTCACAGACATCGATCGATCGATGTCATCGCGGGCAGGATAATTAAAAGACGCAAAAATAAAACTTTCCAAATTCTCTTCATCTTTAAAGGCAAACCTAACCACAATTCTCTAAAGAACTCAAAAAATCCGTATCTCAAAACTCAGATTTCTTGCACATTTCAACATTTTGTTCTTCAATTCAACCACACCCTTCATCATTTTCGTCTATTTCTTCACCAAAACCTGAAAATTTTCATGCCCTAAATCCTCAATAGACCCAAAAATGAAAAACCCCTCCAAAAGAGCAAGAACAACTCATGAGGGAGAAAATGCACCTCCAACATCTCACTCTCAAGTCCCAACTGGTTCAAGAACAAAAGGACTTAAGAAAACCACTGAACAATCTCAAGATGCTATGTTGGCTGAGGTGAGGAAGAGGCTTGTGGTCAACAATTTTCCATGGCTCAAGTCGGGAGAATATGAGGATGCTCTAACCGACCCAATGGGTCTAGGTAAATTTGCCCACATCTCTCTTAGAGCTCAAAACTTGTTTAATGAATAGGAAGACCATAAAAGGTCTACTATTCCATTGAAATTGCTCAAAATTGGAGATATTTTGAGCAATGAGGAATTGAGACCGATCATCAATTGGTTTGATGATCAAAAATGGGGATATGTTCGGGATGTCAAGGGGATGATTTATATGTCTACGCGATACCCAACTATTTTATGCCAATATGTGGGTAGAGTACCCAAATGGAATGCCCTTTTCGCTAAACTCTGTTATAGAAGGTCAACTTGTTTCTTTTGATTCAAAAACCATAAACGACCTTCTTGGTGTTCTTGATGAGTGTCTACACGATTTTGATCCTTGGAAGTGGGACAACTACAAGTACAAAATGTCTGAGGATGAAGTTAAGATGCTCCTTGGTTTCCACAACACTCGAAACACTAATGATATGCCTTTAGTGTATCGAGTCTTGCTTGCCATTGTCACCTTTTGTATCAATGGTAAGTCGTCTAAACTCCCAACCAACTTGGATTTCTATATTGCTTATCGTATAGCAATGAGGGAGCAATTAAATTTTGGGGAGATAGTGTTTACAAACATGTTGGAGGCGGTAATGAATAAATCGAAGGCGTTACCTTATAGCAATCTCATTTATAGATTGCTACGAAAGTGAAATGTGGAGTTGAATGAGGAATATGATTAAAAAATAGCCTCTCGAGACTATTATACAAAAGAAAAGATTCAACAAATCTACAAATCCGGAAAAGAGGCCCAACGAATAGAAGGACCAGAAGAAGAAGAGGCTGAAAGTATTCCTGCTAAACCAATACCTCCAACACATCCCACCAAGCCTTCCACTGAATCTCAATCTCAACAAGAAACTCAACAAAGCCTTACTCTCGAGTGGATAAGGGAAAAGCTCTGATGGAAGAGGGGAGTGGATCCGAGATACCATTTATTACCGAAGATGAAGTTAAAGAGCTTCATTTTATTTTGGATCAATGGAGAGACGATTTAGCAAAAGAAGCCGTATGGATTGACGATCTTGAGAAAGAAAACACAAGCCTAAAGAAGCGAGTTTCAACAATAGAAAAGAAATATAACAAGCGAAAGGAGAAACTCAAGGCGTGCATTCCCGGCTTAGCCTTTTCTTCCGATGAAGAATAGAGTTCCTCATTCTCCTCTTTCCCTCGTAGCTGTAGGATTTGTTTATAAGTTGATTTTACTTATGTATCTCAAAACTTCATATTTTATTAATGATATTTTTATCCTTCATTTTCTTGTCTTTTGCTAATTTTTTTTTGATGTTTTCAAAAAGGAGGATAAGTTGGCATGAGGCATGAGTTGCATGAGTTATTTGGCATGAGTTGCTTGGTATTGACATTGCTTGCTTGATGTGACATTGTTTGCTTGGAATATAGCGTTTGATATTAGCATGCTTGGATAATGGTATGGTATATGCGTAGCATGATTATAAGTAATGTTGCGTGGAAAGAAGTTGATACTAGTATAATGGTATGCTTACTTGATTGAAGTTGATATTGGTATATGCTTGCTTAAAATGATTGGCATTGGTATGAGTACTTTAGTATGCTTGTTGATAGCTCACATGTTGAATAGTTGAATATATGAAATTTGATGCATGGTTTGGTTAAGGGAGAGTATTTTGATATCTTTATCATAATCTTTGATTTTGAATAGATTACATGTTGAGGGGGAGTTTTTGATATGTTTATATGATAAGGGAGCATGGACTAAAGGGGAGTTGTAAAATGTCAAGTTTAGCTAGCTCAAATGTAAATTTTTCAAGTAAAACATATTTTAAATCATGGTTTTGAAATCTTCAAAAATGGGAGATTGTTAAGATATAAAATGTTTTGATGATGTGAAGATATTTTAAATGAGTTAAATTTACACTTGAGATTTGATGCAAAATGATAAAAATACACTATGTCAAGAATGATTGAGATTGGAACTCTACTGTCCAACATCGATCTCTCAGACTGAGGACATCGACCGATTGATGTCACTTCAGTCTCTCCAAGAGAGACTTCGATCGATCGATCGATGTCAGGCTAGAAAAGCATCTGTCCAATATCGATCTCTTAGACTGAGGACATCAGTCGATCGATGTCACTTCAGTCTCTCCAAGAGAGACTTCGATCGATCGATGTCAGGCCAGAAAGTTTTTGTCCAACATCGATCTCTCAGTCCAGGGGACATCGATCGATCGATGTTACATCAGTCTCTCTAGGAGAGACTTCGATCGATCAATATCAAGCAGATTCAAAACTGGAAAGTTTCTTAAGGACATCGATCTCTCAGCCAGGCACTTTGATCGATCGACGTCCCCCAGAATTCAAATTTTTATGAATGTTGGAACAAAATCCAAGGAAGATTCATGGTGTTTTTCTCTTTCGGATCTTGCTCAAATTTCTTTTGGACTTTATTCTAACCTCACACATGCTTCCTTGACTATTATATCCATGTCTAAGTCATTCTAGGTTGGCTATTGAGGATCAAGTCACTCCATAGGGTGCTTAAAGACTAAATGGACATTATCTTGACATTTGATTGATTTGAAGACATGGTGGAGGTTCAAAAACGTGGTGAACACCTCCTATAAATGAATGAAGCTCAGATGAGGAAAATATACACTTTTACCATCATCAAGCTTTTTTCTTCATTGTTGTATATTTCTCTCATGTGTGTAAAAGTGCTTAAATCTTGTTAAGCCTTTCTTTGTTCTTCATTATTGTATAATTGAGAGATAGTGAGTCTAACACAAGAGGAACCATAAATATTTGATCTCTTGCTTGTGTTTAGACTAATGAGAAAGTGTGACCCCTAATACTTCTTTTTAAACCCACTGTGAGAAAGTTCTTGAGAGAACTTTGATGAAGTTGTGAGGTAGCAAGAAGTTGTTCTTGCTTAGAGCTGTAATTGTTGTACTTGGACAAATGTGTTTGTGCAAAAAATTGTTGTTGTGGTTGCTTACACTAGGTTAGTGTAAGTATTGCTGTGGTTGTTCTTATTAACTTTAATAAGAAGAGTAGTTGACAATCCCCTTTGGCAACAAAGTTGATAGTGGAACAGAATCATTTACGATTCGAACCACTATATATCCGCTGTACTCATTCATTATCTCTCATCTTCCATTCTTGCTTTGATTTTGAATTCTATTTGAGAGCCAAACGAGAAAATTCCGCAAAATCGCCAAAAGCTCTATTCACCCCTCTAGATTGTGTTTTGGACCTAACACCTGCAGGAATCAGTTTGGCAACTTGTTTGGATTAACACACGAGCCTGCTTTTTTTGGTTGACGGTTTTGGTATGTCGAGTTTGGCAAGTTGGCGGTAACTTTTGTGCTCCGTAACTCGTGATTGATAGTTTAACATGTCAGTTTGCCAGGTAATTTTGCGTTTTTACGTATTGGCATGTCGTAGTTAACAGTCTGGTCGGTCAATTTTTAATTCAAAACTAAGAAGCAAAAACTCAAACCCACAAAAAAACATATTTGGGTTCGTGTAGTGTGAGTAATTTCTGAACTTATTGTAGAGTCATATGAACGAAGTTGAGGTGATCGAATCAAACTTCTTTTATCCTCTCAGCCAACTGATTTATTGATTTTAACAATAACGAAAAGCGTGTTTCTTTTCCATACAACAAATATTTAAAGTACTCAACCAGTATGTTCCGCAACACTTCTATGAATCCAGCAGAGCTGAGGTATACGAATTAAGTAATTTAATCAGGCAACTTTTTCCTAGAAAATTTTTTTCTGAAAGATCTGTTCAATGGCTAATAGAAATTCTCCTCCTATGGTATAAGTACAAGAAAGCCACAGATAAGAACAGATACAAAAATACAACCGGACCAAATTCTTGTCAAATTTGTAACGGTTCAATGTTATTCGAAATTCAAACAATTTGTACAAGTACAAAGAATTAGAATGAGTGAAACGAAAATGTTGAGATAGATGTATAGACACGCAAGAAATGATATTAAAAATGAACATATAAAGAAAAAGATTGGAGATGGCTCCTATAGATGAGAAGATGAGAGAATTAAGGTTAAGATGGTATAAACATATGCAAATACGTTCTGCAGCTGTACCTATTAGGCAGTGTGAGACAATAAAAGAGGTGCATATTAAACGTGAGAGAGGAAGACCAGAAAAGACACATAGAGAGAATAAAGAAGCATATGACTTATATGAGCGGATTAGACATGACATACTAGATTTGCACCTCTCTGAGGACATGGTCCACTATAGGAGCTTATGAAGACGGATGATTCAGGCTGGCGAGGTTTAGGAAGAATATAGGGGCGGCTTAGAGGATATATAGGGGCTTAGATACTCTCTCAACGTTAGGTTCGCTTTGCACTTTTTCTGTTTGTCTTTGTCTTTCATTATTTGTCGTTCATTATGTGTTTATGTAGGGACATATAGAGCCGAAGATGTCGCTGGAATCAAGATCTCTATCCTTTAGGATGGAGGTATTGTTTGTCTGTTTCTCACCCTCTCCAGACACTAGCAATAGATTTTGATATTGTTGGTATATGCTGGGTATGTATTTTTGTTGTTATTGTTGTATGACATAATAAAAGACGAGTATTCTAAAGACGCGTAGTATTCATTAGGTAGTAGAAGACACATAAAGATGGTAATATTTAGGCTACAACTTAAAAACAAAAACAAAAGCAACACAAAAGAACAAAAAAATAAATAAATAAAACAAATAAAGGATAAGAGAAATGATCGATTCCTATATCTGATCTCACACAATATGCAAAGGATTAAGAGTTGTTGTAGTTCATCAATTTGATCGTCCTTTATATATTGTATTTGTTCTTGTATCTGATTATTGATGTATGCATCTTGGAGAAAATATGGTGTCTAGTTTTAGGTCTGTAACACACTCTAGAGGGGGATGAATAGAGTGTTGGGCAATTTTGCGAAATTTTCTTTTGTGGCTCAACTCAAATGGAATTAAAAATCAAAGCAAGAATGGGAGATAAGAAACAATGAATGAGTACACCGGATATAAAGTGGTTCGAATCGTAAATGGTTCTACTCCACTACCACTTTGTTGCCAAAGTAGATTTTCAGCAACTACTCTTCTTATTAAAGATAATAAGAACAACCACAGCAACACTTACACTAACATCTTAGTGTAAGCAACCACAACAACAACTTCTTGCACAAAATATACTTGTGCAACAACACCTACAGCTCTAAGCAAGAACAACTTCTTGCTACCTGACAACTTTAACAAAGTTCTCTCAAGAACTTTCTCACAGTGAGTTGAAAGAAATAGTGGGGTTCACACTTTCTCACTAGTCTAAACACAAGCAAGAGATCAAATATATATGGTTCCTCTTGTGTTAGACTCTCTATCTCTCAATATACAACAATGAAGAACAAAGAAAAGCTCAACAAGTTTTAAGCACTTTTACAAATATGAGAGAAGTATACTATAATGAATGATGAAGCTTGATGATGGTGAAAGTGTGTATTTGCCTCATCTGAGCTTCATCCATTTATAGGAGGTGTTCACCACGTTTTTGAACCTCCACCATGTCTTCAACTTCATCAAATATCAAGATAATGTCCATTTAGTGTTATAGCCATCCTATGGAGTGATTTGATCCTCAATAGCCAACCTATAACAGCTTAGACATGGACATAATAGTCAAGGAAGCATGTATTATGATGTAGTAAAGTCTACAAGAAATTTGAGCAAGATTGGATAGAGAAAATACCATGAATCTCCCTTGGATTTTGTTCCAACGTTCATAAAAATTTGAATTCTGGGGAACATCGATTGATCGAAGTGTCTGGGGGAGAGATCGATGTCCTCCGTAAACTTTACAGTTTTGAAACTGCTTGACATCGATCGATCGAAGTCTTCCCTGGAGAGACTGATGTCACTTCGATCGATCAATGTCCCCTAGAGTGAGAGATCGATGTTGGACAGATAGTTTTCTGCCTGACATCGATCGGTCGAAGTCTCTCTGGGGAGAGACTGAAGTGACTCTGATCGATCGATGTCCCCAGTTTGAGAGATCGATGTTGGACAGAAAGTCTTCTGCCTGACATCGATCGATCGATGTCCCCAGTCTGAGAGATCGATGTTGGACAGTAAGTTCCAATCTCAACCATTTTTGACATAGTGTAATTTTTTCATTTTGCATTAAGTCTCAAGTATAAATTTAACTTATTTAAAACATCTTTAATCATCAAAACAATTTATATCTTAACAATCTCCCCCTTTTTGATGATTTCAAAACCATGATTCAAAAGATGTTTTTGATTGATAAATTTACATCTAAAATTGATATTTTACAACTCCCCTTAGTCCATGCTCCCTGACACATAAACACATCAAAAACTCCCTCTCAACATGTAATCTACCCAAAATCAATAAGTATGTTGACAATATCAAAACGCTCCCCCTTAAACCATGCACCAAATTACATATCTTCAACATGTGTGCTATCAAACAAGCATACCATAATACTTATGTCAATGCCAATCATTTTAGATATTACCAAGCATATCAAGCATGCATTTTGTATTGTCATCAAGCAATTCATGATGCAACTTATTATAGTGATGCCACTTAAACATCCTAACTTATGCAACTTATGCAACATCAACTATCAACATCAAACCAACTTATGCAACTTATCAAAACATCAAGTATCAACATCAAACCAACTTATGAACCAACTTATGCAAATCATCAAAGCAACCAACTTATGCAACTTATGCCATCAAACCAACTTATGCAAATCATCAAATATAATCATCAAATATCAACTTCTCTTCCTTTTTGAAAACATCAAACAAATAGCAAGAGACAAGAAAATGAAGGGTTAAAATATCATTAAGAAAATACCAAGTTTTGAGATACATAGGTAAACTCAAACTTCTAAAACCAACCCTATAGCTATGAGGGGAATAGGGAGAACTAACAACTCTACTCTTCATCGGAAGAGAAACATAAACCAGATAGAGCCACTTTGAGTTTCGTCATCAGTTTTTGGTACTTGGACTTTTGAACATTCAACTCCGTCTCTAAAGTCTTGACCCTGTTTGTGAGATTTGTGTTTTTCTTCTACAAGTCATCAATACAAACGGCTTCCTTGGTTAAGTCCTCTCCCCCATTCACCAAGAGTATGGTTTATTTCTTCAATCTCACCCTCTGCGTTGAATGGCACCTCTGAATCACTATCTTCCTTCATGAGAGCTTTTCCTTTGTCTGCTCAGGAGGTAGAACTGGGTTGTGTTGAAGATTGTAGGGGTTCACTGGATGGATCGGTGGGTTGTGTTGAAGGACTAGGATCTGCGGGTGGGATATCTTCAGCTTCTTCTTCCTCTTGTTCATTCTGACCATCTCGCCGTTGCGCTTCTTTTCGTGAGTTATGTATTTGTTGGATGTTGGCCTTTGTGTAATAATCCTTATTGGATATTTGTTCTGTATATTCCTCATCCAACTTCACATTAGCCTTTTTGAGCAATCTATAAATTAGATTGCTATATGGAAGCACCTTTGATTTTTTTGTTACGGCTTCCATTATATTCGCAAATACAATCTCACCAAAATTCACTGGTTCGCTCATAGCAATACAATAAGCAATATAGAAATCTAAGTTGCTACAAAATTTAGCCGACTTGCCATTTATACAGAAGGTAACAATGGCAAGTAAAACACGGTATACCAGAGGCATGTCATTTGTGAAGGATGTAAGCCGAGGAAGGTTTTTACTACATCTTTTGTTATTTGATACTTATAGGTATCCCACCACCACAGATCAAAATCTTCCCAACCCTCATCAAGAACGCCAAGAAACTCATTTATTGTCTTAGTGCTAAACTCTAACAACTGACCATCTATAACTGAATTTAAAGAAAATGGCACTCCATTTCGGTAGTCTACCTATAAGTTAGCATAAAACGTTCGAGTGTAACGGGTAGACATGTACTCCATTTGAGAAACTTCCCAAATAGGTCTCCATTTCTAATCATCAAACCAATTGATGATCGGCCATAATTCCTCATTGCTCACAATATCTTCAATTTTGAGCAATTTTAATGGAATGGTAGACCTCTTCTTGTTTTCACATTCATTGAATAGAAATTGAGTTCTAAGGGAGATGTAAGCAAATTTATCTATACCTGTTGGCTCTTTCAAAGCATCTTTATACTCCCCGGACTTGAGCCATGGAAAATTGTTGAGTGTAAGCTTCCCTCTTACCTCACTTAACATAGCTTTGTGAGAGGAGGTTTCCTTCTTCCTTAGTCCTTGTGTTCTTGACCCCGTTGAGACTTGAGGACAAGATTGTTGAGGCACAGTTTCTTCCTCCTGAGATGTTATCTGTCTCTTGTAAGGGTTATTCGTTTTTGGAGCCATTTGGAGGGTTAGGGCACAAATTTTTGAGAAAATAGGGACAGAATGATGAGATAAAAAATAACATATTTGAAGAAAGAAGAAGGATTTGTGAAAGAATTTGAGTTATAGAGATGGATTTTGGTTTTGGTGGAGAGATTTGTTGAGTATCTACCGGAAGGAGGTTAGGAATTCATTTAGGGGAAAAGGAAAGTGCAAAAAAATTAAGGTTTTGCAGCTTTTAAGTCGTCTGCCTGTGATGAAATCGATCGATCGATGTCTTCCTCTTCGATCGATCGATGGTGGATTTTACATCAGTCTCTGAAACAGCTACATAGATCGATCAGTGTATGCAGGAATCTGTCTTTTTGACGCTTTTGACCTTCTAACCGTTGTTTATTATCTCTAATCTTGTTCTAATTCATTCGAATGTCTTAGTAGGACGAGATTTGGTAAAGATATCTGCCAGTTGATCATTGGTTGGAATAAATTCAACGCATACTAATCCTATTTGAATGAAATCCCTTATGAAGTGATGCGTTATATAATATGTTTGGTCCTACTATGGTGCCGGATTTTGTGATATACTTATGGATGAAGTGTTGTCACATAAGATGGGGACTTTCTCAAACTTAACATTTTAATCATTTAAGATGTTGATCATCCAAAGTAGTTGTGCATAACACGAAGCGGCCGATACATATTCGGATTCTGCCGTAGAAAGTGACACGCTATTTTGTTTCTTGGAGAACCAAGAAACTAAGCAATCTCTAAGGAATTGGCATGTCCCGGAGGTGCTTTTTCTATCGACTAGATTTCGGGAGTAATCGGAGTCACTATATCCTCTTAAATCAAAACAACCATTTTTGGTGTAAAACAACCCAAAGTTCAAGGATCCTTTCAAATACCTGAAGGTACGTTTAATGGCAACTAGATGCAACTTAGGCATACCTTGAAATCTATCACATAAACACACAGCATGCAAAATATCCGGTCTACTCGCGGTCAAATAGAGTAAACTACCAATCATATCCTTATATTTGGTTACCTCAACCGGCTTTCCTTTTTCATCTTTGTCAAGCTTTGTACTTGTGCTCATTGGTGTGCTCACACTTCTTCCATCCTCAAACTTGTACTTCTTGAGTAAATTCTTTGTGTACTTTTTTTGAGATATGTATACTCCATCTTGAGTTTGGTTGATTTGAAGACTAAGGAAGTAGTTGAGTTCACTCATCATGCTCATCTCAAATTCTCCTTCAATCAATTTAGCAAAATGCTCATAAAGAGAATCATTAGTAGCACCGAATATAATATCATCCACGTAAATTTGAACAATCAATTGATGGTTTTCTTGTTCTTTAATAAAAAAAGTAGTGTCGACTTTTCCTCTTGAAAACTCATTTTCAATTAGGAAGTTACTTAATCTTTCATACCATGCCCTAGGAGCTTGTTTAAGTCCATAAAGGACCTTTTTGAGTTTAAATACATGATTTGAATAATCATGATTTTCAAACCCAGGTGGTTGAGCTACATAGACTTCTTCTTGAATTATTTCATTCAAGAATGTGGATTTCACATCCATTTGGTATAGTTTGAAATCCTTATAGCATGCGTATGCTAAGAGCATCCTAATAGCTTCTAACCTATCTATGGGCAAAGGTCTCATCATAGTCTATGCCTTCTTCTTGTCTATATCTTTGAGCTACTAACATAGCTTTGTTTCTACTGATGTTACCTTTATCATCCATTTTGTTTCTAAATACCCATTTAGTACCAATTATAGGATGATCACTAGGTTTATCCACGAATTCCCAAACATCACTCCTTTCAAATTGATTTAGCTCTTCTTGCATGGCTAATACCCAATCTTCATCATTTATTGCCTCGTTTATATTTTTAGGCTCAACTTGTGAAATAAAGACATTTTTATTAAATTTCCTCCTAGTCATTATGTCTTGACTAGTTTCACCTAATATTAATTCTTTAGGATGATCTTTCCTATACTTATATGATTCCGGTAAATTTTAAGTGTCTCCTCCTACTTCTTCATCTTCAACCTTAAGTTGAAGTGGATCAATACGAAGGTCAATATTCACTTTTGGATTCTCAAATTTTTCTATGTGACTTCAATTATTTCCTCATCATCATCATTTATGCATGGTTCATCCTCAAGGACTTCACTAAATTTGACATGAATTGACCCTTCAACTTTCATACTCCTTTTGTTATATACTCTAAATGCGTTGCTATTTTGAACATATCCCATAAAGATTCATTCATCCGCTTTGAAATCGAGTTTATCCAAGTTATCTTTGGTGTTAAATATAAAACACCTACAACCAAATACCTTGAAATAACCAATTTTGGTACTCTACCTTTCCAAACCTCATAAGGAGTCTTTTTGAGAGATGGTCTCAAATAAACTCTATCGATCACATGATAAGCGGTGTTTACTGCTTTGGCCCAAAAATACTTGGGTAGCTCAAATTCATATAGCATAGCTCTACTCATTTAGTGAAGTGTTCTATTTTTCCTTTCCGCAACACCATTTTGTTGAGGAGTTTCTGGAGCCGAGCAATTGTGTCCATAACCTTTGGATACACAGAATTCTTGAAACTTACCATCAAATTCTCCACCTCTATCACTTCTAATTTCCTTAATTGTATCTTCTATTTGATTTTCTAATCTCCGGCAAAGTTTTATAAACTCTTGGCATGCATCATTCTTTTTGGCTAAAAACATTACCCAAGTGTACCTAGAGAAGTAGTCTACCACCACAAAGGTGTAATGTTTTCCACCTAGACTTGCCATACCAATATCCCCATACAAGTCAACATGAAGCAATTGTAGAGGTTTTGTGGTGGAGATTTCACTTTTGGACTTGAAGCTTGTATTAACAAGCTTTGCCTTTTGACAAGTGTCACATAAGCCATGGTTTTCGAAATTCAATTTTGGAAGACCTTGGACCTTTTCATTTTTCCAAATCTATTTTTAAATTTTTAAAACTAATATGTCCAAGTCGTCTATGCCATAGTTGAGTCAAATCATTTTTGACAACTAGGCAAGAAACATTTTGTGATATCAAATCGTGTGTACTAAATTTGTAAACATAATTTTTCCTTATAGCCTCAAACACAATCTTATCATTCTTTTTCACAATGCATTTTCTTTTCACAAATTCAACTTGAAAATTAGCATCACATAGTTGGCTAACACTTATCAAGTTATACTTAAGCCCTTCTACATATAGTACATTATTAATAGTAAAAGAAGACTTACCAATTAATCCTTGTCCAAGGATTTTGACTCTCCCATTGCCAAAATGCACCGTTTTACCATCTTGGAACTTGAGCTCGGTGAACAAAGATTTGTCTCCAATCATGTGTGTTAAACATCCGCTGTCCATGAGCTATTTGGTTCCTTCTTCTTTGGCTACTCCATTTATCTTGAGAGCCTACAAAACCAAGAGATTTATGCATTGGTACCCTTTGATGGTTGGGTCCTTTTGGGTTAGCTTGTCAACCCTTAGGCTTCCAAACATGTATACTACCAAGTCTAGCATTACATGCACTCTTCACATGTCCTACTTTGTTACAATGAAAACAAGTGGGTACATGCCTTGATTTGTAAGATGATGAGTTATGTTGTGTTTTTCTCTTTTTGTATTTTTATTTAATGGCTTAAGCTTAATGGAAGAATGTGATGGATTAAATCCTAGACCGGAGTTATCATTTCCAATTCTTTGGTTTCCAAGTAATTTGTCTAGATTATTTTTACCATCGGTTAGTTCTTGCAAGTCTAATCTTAGCCTCTCACATTCTTTCCTAATTTCAATATTTTTAAGAGCTACGATATTATGCATAGTGAGTATGATGTCATGATCTTGAAACATCAAAATGTTCTTATCATGAAAGCTCTTATTTTCTGAAATGCACTTCTTGAGCTCTTCCTTCAAATGTTTATACTTTAAATTCAGTTTTTAAAAATCATCCTGCAAATCCCCAATTTAATCTTGTAAATTAGAAGGATTAGAATTTACCTCAAGGTCATCTTCAATTGCCATGAGACAAATATGTTAAACCTTTTGATTTTCAACTATTGTAATAAGTCCAGTATCTTGATCTTCACTTTCTTCTCCTTCCGATTCAGAGAGGAGATCATCCCACGTAGTTATCTTCGCATTAAGAGCTTTATTCTTTTGAGGAAAAGCCTTTTTTTCTTGTTTTTACGGCTCCTTGACGTGACAATCAGCAATGAAGTGACCGGGTCGACAACACCTATAGCAATTTTCACTTGCTTCTTTTTCTTTGGGTGGTCTCTTGAAAAACATTCTTGCTTGAGCCTTATTTCTTATTGCCATTCTTCTAAATTTTCTCAGTAGAAGAGCAACTTCCTCATCTGATTCATCAGACTCTACCACTAATCCTTTGTGTGATGTTTGTGTGGGCTTGATAGGGTTCATCCTATTTTGCTCATTAATAAAAATTTGATGAGTAAAAAGATTACGGGATAGCTTATCAAGTGTAAGAGTCTTGAGATTCTTTGATTCAGTGATGGCGGTGACTTTAGGTGTCCATTCTCTTGGTAGGGAGTTGAGGAGTTTTGAGACAAGGTCTTCATTTGAAATTTTCTTTTCTACCATGGAAAGTTGATTCACTATTCGAGTGAGTCGGTCGATTGTGTCCTCAATCTTTTCACCGCTCTTCATACCGAATATTTCATACTCCTTCATGAGCATAAGTCTTTTGGCCATTCTTACTTGCTGAGTCCCTTCATGTATCATTTCAAACCTTTTCCATCCTTCATGAGCTGTTTCAAGACCTTGAAGTCTAATGATCTCGGTGGTGGTAAGAGCACTTGAGAGAATATCGAATGCTTTGCCATTGATGGCGAAGTTTATCTTCTCTTCGTCGGTGTATGATGAAGAGGTTGTCATTGTCATGATCTTTAACCTTGCTACTTGTAAAGATTGGCCAAGCAATCAAGATTAGTCTCTGATACCAATTGTTAGGTCCGTAACACACTCTAGAGGGGGGTGAATAGAGTGTTGGGCAATTTTGTCGAATTTTCTTTTGTGGCTCAACTCAAATGGAATTCAAAATCAAAGCAAGAATGGGAGATGAGAAACAATAAATGAGTACACCGGATATAGAGTGGTTCAAATCGTAAATGATTCTACCCCACTACCACTTTGTTGCCAAAGTAGATTTTCAGCAACTACTCTTCTTATTAAAGATAATAAGAACAACCACAACAACACTTGCACTAACACTTTAGTGTAAGCAACCACAACAACAACTTCTTGCACAAAATATACTTGTGCAACAACAACTACAGCTCTAAGCAAGAACAACTTCTTGTTACCTCACAACTTTAACAAAGTTCTCTTAAGAACTTTCTCACAGTGGGTTGAAGGAAATAGTGGGGTTCACACTTTCTCACTAGTCTAAACACAAGCAAGAGATCAAATATTTATGGTTCCTCTTGTGTTAGACTCTCTATCTCTCAATATACAACAATGAAGAACAAAGAAAAGCTTAACAAGCTTTAAGCACTTTTACAAATAAGAGAGAAGTATACTATAATGAATGATGAAGCTTGATGATGGTGAAAGTGTGTATTTGCCTCATCTGAGCTTCATCCATTTATAGGAGGTGTTCACCACGTTTTTGAACCTCCACCATGTCTTCAACTTCATCAAATATCAAGATAATGTCCATTTAGTGTTATAGCCATCCTATGGAGTGATTTGATCCTCAATAGCCAACCTATAACAGCTTAGACATGGACATAATAGTCAAGGAAGCATGTATTATGATGTAGTAAAGTCTACAAAAAATTTGAGCAAGATTGGATAGGGAGAAAACACCATGAATCTCCCTTGGATTTCGTTCCAACGTTCATAAAAATTTGAATTCTAGAGGACATCGATCGATCGAAGTGCCTGGGAGAGAGATCGATGTCCTCCAGAAACTTTGCAGTTTTGAAACTGCTTGACATCGATCGATCGAAGTCTCTCCTGGAGAGACTGATGTCATTTTTGATCGATGTCCCCTTGAATGAGAGATCGATGTTGGACAAAAAGTTTTCTGTCTCACATCGATCGATTTTGGATAGAAATTTTTCTGCCTGACATCGATCGATCGAAGTCTCTCTTGGGAGAGACTGAAGTGACATCGATCGATCGATGTCTCCAGTCTGAGAGATCGATGTTGGACAGTAAGTTCCAATCTCAACCATTTTTGACATACTGGTAATTTTTTCATTTTGCATCAAGTCTCAAGTATAAGTTTAACTTATTTAAAACATCTTTACCTCATCAAAACAATTTATATCTTAACATGTAGTGTACTTTAAACTGAGCTGAATTTAGAATGTGTTTCATTATGAATTAATTAAATTTATTAATCCATATTGATAGAACGGAGTGAATTTGAAATGGGAGTATGGGTGTTCCTTGCCTAGTTTTGATGAAATTACATTTTAATTAATAAATATTTTCTTAATTTTTATATGTAATTCTTCCAATTTTGTTTTAATAGCTCGGAAATTTGAGCCCAAAAATGACCAGGAAATTCGTCCCTTTTCCTATTCAACAGTGAACCATCACAACCCAATTCTTGTAACTGATTTTCCTAATCGCTTATGCTTGTCCCCCGGTCTTCATGACACAGAAACATAGAAAAAATATTCTTGCATCCTTGACATTATAATTTTGCATTCAAAGTTCATTGTTAGAATAATGCAAATTAGTTTAAGGTTCACTGATTTTGTTCGAATAAAAGTGTAACCTTTAACATATGTATTACCTATTGTATTTTGGGAGACAATTCTGATTAACGTGATACGTAATAATGTCTTAAAGAAAATATACCGTACGCACACTTCGGTGTAAGTTTGCATTGTTAAATCGCCTAGTGTAATATAGTTTTAAGTTATTCAACCTAAGAAGATGGTATACTAATACGCATACTACCATAATATCATTTTTGTCCCTTTCATTCTCGGTGTATATATAATGTGGGAGGAACACAACAGTAAACCATAAAAGCGTGTATTCAGATAACAACAACAACATTATTTTATTGAATTATAGGCTCCATCCTATGGCGGAGTATGGAGGTCGGATGTACACAACCATATCCATGTGTTAGAAATACACAGGTTGTTTTTCGATGACCCATAATGAAAATTGCGTCAAGCTGTGTCGATCAACTGCTACTTCACAATATAAAAAGCGCATCTAATTTAGTGAGTAATTTTGCTTTATACTATCATATTCTAAAGTCAAGCATATTCTAAAGTCAAAGAATAATGTGTCATTGATTCTATTCGAAATAAAAATAATGTATTGAGATAAGTGAACTTCTATTCCAGTGGATGAAATCTGACATCCAGACATCATTGGGTTGACATCGGTTGGCTGCACACGCAAAAGACTGAATTACTATATGAATTACATGACGTAAACATTTTAGGAAACATATTATATGTGTGGATGTCAGGGTATCTAGCATCCAGACATATAAGCAAAACAATTTACGAAACTTGTTTCTCATTGTTGTTACGTGTAAGAAGGGAACCTAAATTTGGTCAACTTGAGTACCTGCATATGGATTACCGTTGGTCAAAAAGCCCAGTCGTCATATTTTTGTCCTATTTTATTAAATATTAAAAAAAATTCAATAGGCTTTAAAATGTGATGCTTCTGTCATACAAAATCTTTGAGAAGACAATGATAAGTGACCACAATCCAGCGCATTTTTAACCATGGTTCGTTTTCCTACTGTTTCACAACGATAAGTGACGACAACTCGAATATATATATATATATGTGTCTATATATATATATATCTGTCGATCTTTTCTAACACTAAAGACAAAGTAAAGCATATGATTTTACCTCTTATATTCACTTGATTGAAGTTTTGTTTTAACCATTAATTCCTCGGAAGGCATGAACCATAATTCCAAGAAGATTAAGAAAAAGGACACTTCATTATTTTAACTTCATACGTTCAAAACTAAGCCAAATTTAATAAATTACAGTCTCTTTTAAAATATTATTCAGCATACTGGCTGGTAAATCTTTTTTTTTTGCAAAACACAAGTCGTATGTAAGTGTAGCAAACAGATCGTGTTTTGTGTTTCCTGTTTCGTGTTTTTCGGGCTTCGGGTATTAAAGTACCAGACCCATACCTTACCTGTTTGCTTTGCATAGGGAAGTAGATACCAAAACCTATACATCTCAGGTTTCATTTCGAGTATCAGGTATACCCACAAACTTGACAAGTACAAATATTTAAGGTCGTATATTGGTCATTTCGCGTACTTTTTACGTGTACTATTTTTACCCATGGTGTGACGTAATATTTTATAAAGAACATTGCTATAACCAGAAAAACAATAATGTTTTACCAGACAAAATTATAACATAAAACTATAAGAGAAATATTTCGTCATATAATCAGCAATCTCATCATAAGAAAAATATCCATAATAAAAAATAACAATCCATCATTTGACAAAACAAGTACACTAAAGAACACATGACAAGGTAAGATACAATGGCCTAAATCCTAAGAATGTGGAAAGTCAGGCGACAAAAGAAGGAAGGACAGGGGAGTATCTCAGACGAGGAGGATAAGGATAGTGACGGTGACGACATGTCGCTAACAGAAGACCTCCGTACGGAAAGTATTTAAAATTTTAGAGAACAAAAGTTAAATGATAACTTCGAATCATCTCCATCTCTACGATGTCTTTTCCTGTTTGGAGTGAATTTCGGCCTCACTTTTGGCTTCACCAGTTTTGTTGGAACGGTGCATGATCGTTGGCTTTCCGGCTGCCGCTTAAGTGAGAAGTGAGAAGCGATAAGTGAGAACTGAGAAGAGTGAAGAGTAAGTCAAAAGAGAAGAATTAGAGAATGATGGGTAGGGACAGCAGGGGGGTAATTGTAGATGGTAAGAACTAGGAAGATAATGGGAAATTGGGAATCGGAGATTAGGCTTTTAGGTTTTAGGAGTTTCTTTTTTTATTTTATAATTTTTTACTTTAATAATTTATAATTTATATTTAAAATATATTTAAAAAATCGGGTATGGCAGGTATAATTAGATAACTGCGGGTGTACGTGGACCCGACCCGCTCCTGGTAGGTAAGTTTCAGGTTTTACCTTATTTG
This sequence comes from Eustoma russellianum, assembly GCA_036186865.1. Classification (NCBI taxonomy): domain Eukaryota; kingdom Viridiplantae; phylum Streptophyta; class Magnoliopsida; order Gentianales; family Gentianaceae; genus Eustoma; species Eustoma russellianum. The sequence goes on from AP025058.1 coordinate 11,022,220, forward strand.
TATACGAAACTCGTCAAGGCTATGTCTATACACATAAAGAGAGTGTTAGGTTCGAGTCGTGTTTTAATATCGTGTCTGAGATTGTCATCTCTAGTCGTATGTTGACGATACAACTACATAGGTGCTATCGTTCCCCTATCACTTGTGCTCTATGAATTTGTGGTACTATCTTTGTGCCAGAAGAGCTTTGCCATGTGTTAATAGGAGTATTCTATTCATTTTGAAATTATAATATAAAATTATACGAGTGAATAAATTCTGATGAAGTAGGTAAATCTTGTGAGATGACATGTGTTAATGTTCTTTAAAAGAACATAACATAAATATTGATTAAGAAATTAAGTTAATAGCATTTCTATTAAGAACTTTTAATCTTAAAATAAATATTTCAAAGGAATGCCTAAATCCACTAGCACATTCTTATCCACACTATCTCAATTGTAAATTTATTTTAATATCCTTGGTTAAAACATGGAAGCAAAAAAAAAAACATGGAAGCAAACTCTCTAACCCTTGGGACAGAGGTATTGTTTGCCTGCCACTTACCCTCCCCAGACCCTAGCGATAGCTTTTGCCGTCGTTGAGATATACTGGATACGAATGATGATGATGATGAAAGTTATATTTGTTTTGGAGGATTCACCGAAGCAAAGTTCAAGAATGTTGGACGTATCACACCCACCACGTGGCTCAATTGATACTCAGATATTAGATTACAACCAGTGTTGCAGGTTTGAATTTTGCAGGCATAATGTTGATGTTTGGGTCATCTTGTCAGCACCTCATAGCGCGTGATATGCACAAGCTATGCATACTAAGCCATGTTCCTTCTACCTAAGAAGCCATAGAATAATCATGATCTAAAATTTGTGTGAAGTTCACGGCGTTTGGCAGTAGAAACATTCAGAGTTGGAATACAACCTTTAATATTTATAAATAAGTTAGTTTCAACTTTGTCCCATACATTCGACTTTCATCCCTGCCTTTGCTCTGTTGGATTTATTTGATAAATCCCTAATTAATGACCGTTTAATCGAATCGCTGGGCAAAGAAACAAAAGACAAAATTTTACCTTGCTCCATGTCTGATGTTGATCTGCTCAACACGTATGTCCTGCTGCTTGATGAATATGGCGTGATCCAAGGATTCACGACCTCCCACCAATTGTTGATGCACCTCTTGAACAGATTAAACAACTCATTACTTTACACGATGGAGAGGCTAGACAATGTGGGCTGTATAGAAAAGGTTGGCACTCCCTCCCCTTTCTCTCTATGTGTCCGGCTGCCTTCTTGAATTGCGTGATGAGGTGAATAGTCTCCTCCTTTAAATAGAGGGAGAATCCTGATGGTGATAGGATTTGGAGTTGTGATGACAATCAAATCCTTTTCCTTTATAGATGAGGACTTTTACTCATCTTTATCACCAAAGGAGGATATACTTGATGTTATCATCAAGTGATCTTTATCGAATATTAAATATTAATTTAATATTTTAATAATAAATATTATTATTTAATATTTAATATCAAATATTATTTAATATTTAATAATATTTACCAACACTTATCTACTAACCGCACGTGGGTTATCGTCCCTCGGAGACCAGACGTCGCACACTTTATGGTCGTTGCACTTTGAGCTCATCCATCGCGGTCTCTGACCATATGACTTTTTACATATTCGGGGTTACCATTCTAGACTACGCTATACATCCACGAGCATATGGATGTTTTACGCAATAATTAATATTATGACGTGACATATGTAACATATAAAATTATCAGACATAATATCCACCTTATGATAAATTCGTGTTTACCTAATCAACGTGCTACGTATTACACGTGTCACGAATTAATTCTAACAATCTCCCACTTGCACTATGTATGCTTCTTAAAGATTATATGTCACTCGTTTGAGCTCCCTTAATGAATATCCCTTTGTGTGTCTTACCTTTTCCGGCCCATCAGCGAATGTTAGCAAAAGACTCAAGCCGCACCCTGCCATATTGAATTAGTGACTTGTCCTTCTTAAATCATTAACATTCCACTGAATGACATAGATGCTGCAATGGATATGTAGTGTGGAATTAATATGCTAAGTGATAATTCCAACTTGTCCCTAACTTAGCGAGATCAACAAAATTCAGAATGTATGTCGTGACTGCTTAATGTACATTACTTCTGCATGAAACTTTAACATAACCAAAATGAACATTATGATGTTCGTCTGAAAACTTTAAAACAATCAACTTCTTTGAACATAAGAAAATATAAACCCCTCAGACTCTCACTAGGACCAAACATCCTTAACCGGACTAAGACCCATATGGCCAACATGCTTGTGAAACACTACGGATTCTACGGTCTTAGTCAAAGGATCGACTGCCATGGAGTAAGTGCTAATATGCTCAATTCTGATCAGACCACTCTAAACTTTTCTTTAACAGCCAGATATTTCATTCCTATATATTTCGCTTTTGACGTGCTCTAGTTGTTATATGAATATAGCAACGCAGCATTACTGTCACAAATAATCTTCATTGGATACGAGATAGTCTCCACCTCTCACATCTCTGTGACAAAATTACGAAGCTGTATCACATGTTGGATGCGTAGAAGCATGCCACAAACTCTGCCTCCATAGCGATGGACGCCAATAAGGTTTGTTTCTCACTTTTCCACGAGATCGCTCCTCCAGTTAGAGTAAATACATAGCCCGAGGTCGATTTCATGCTATCCTGGCATCCAGAAAAATTGGAATCTATGTATCCAGTGATCTGTAACTCATCAGATCTCCGATACGTCAGCACGTGCTGCTTTGTTCCTTGTAAGTATATCATCACCGTCTTTGCTGCTGTCCAGTGATCCTTAACCGGATCACAGAGGTATCTGCCTAGCATTCAAGTAATGTATGCCAAATCTGGTCGTGTGCATACATGGGCATACATTATGCTCCCTACCACCAAAGCATAAAGAGTGTTCCTTATCTCTGAACGTTCGAACTCAGTTTTGGGACATTGCTTTAGGCTGAACATGTCTCCTCTAGCCACAAGGGTATTCAATGGTTTACACGTATCTATACTATACCGCTTCAACACCTTTTCGATGTATGTTTGTTGTGAGAGACCTAGGATACCTTGGCTATTTCGTTCATAACTGGAGTCCCAACACAAATGAGGCTTCACCAAGGTCTTTCATTTCAAAGTGTTTTCTCAGAAAGGTTTTGGTATTGCTCAACATGTTTACATCATTTGCTGCAAGCAGTATATCATCTATGTACAAGATCAAGAATATGAACATGCTCCCACTAAACTTGTGATACACGCATTTGTCAATTTGGTTAGGCTCAAAAACGAAAGAGGCAACCACTTCGGCGATTCAAAGTACCACTGTCGAGACGCTTACTTGAGCCCATAGATAGATTTTTTTTAGTCCATAAACTATGCCTTTTCGATCTTCCACTTCGAATTGAGGTGGCTGAACCATGTAAATGGTCTCGTTGAGTTCTGTGATTAAGAATGCAGTCTTGAGATCCATCTGATGCAGCTCAAGATCCAAATATGCCACTAAAGCCATGATTATCCTAAAGGAATCCTTCGTTGACACTTGAAAGAAGGTTTCCATGTAGTCTATGACTTCCTTTTGGGTAAACTCTTTAGCAATAAGTCGGGCCTTACACCGTTCCATTTTGCCTTTTGAATCACGTTTGGCTTTAAATATCCATTTGCAACCAACATGCTTCAAACCTTTAGGCAACGAGACATTCTCCCATACTTTGTTGTCTTGCATAGACTTAATTTCTTCTTCCATGGCCTTAATCTATTTTTCTGAATTTAGACATTGTAAGGCTTGTTGGACGCTTTCGGGGATATCGTCCATCATGCCAACATCAAATTCGTGTTCTTGGAGATATACCACATAATCGCTAGGTATGAGCTTTCTCCTTTCGCGAGTGGATCGCCTTAGGGGTACTTGTTCTTGGGATACTACAGGTTCATGAACTGCATCAATAGGCAATTCTTCTTGTTCCTGTGGTGCGACACTACTGGGATAAGGTACCTCAGGTGTGGTAACGCTTGTGCTATCTCGCGAAATGTTGGTCCGATTCGTATTTCTGTCGCATTTGAGTGACCCTCATCTGACTCAATGACCTGCTGATGCAAATCATTCTCCTCCCAGAACAAAAATATCCTCAAAGAACTTTACTGAATTTGTGTTGAAAAATATTTTACTTGTGGGATCGTAAAATATGTACCCTCATGACTTTTCCGCATAACCAACAAAATAGCAACTAACTGTTTTTGTGTCCAGTTATCTTTCACCTGGTTTGTAAGGCTTTGCCTCTGTTAGACAACCCCAAACCTTAATGTGGTTAAGGCTAGGCTTGCGCTTAGTCCATAACTCGTAAGGGGTTTTGATTGTTGCTTTACTTGGTACTCGGTTAAGGATGTAAGCTGCTGTTTTAAGCACTTCTCCCCGGAGGAATAATGGTAGCGTAGTTTGGCTCATCATACTACGCATCATGTCCATAAGCGTGCATTTTTGTCTTTCAACTACACCATTCATGCTTGGTGATCCAGGCATGGTGTACTGAGGGACGATTCCAATTTCCTCTAAGTATTCAGCAAATGGTCCCAGACATCGCTCCCATGACCCATCATATCTACCGTAGTATTCTCCTCCATGGTCTGATCTGATGTCTTTAATCCTTTTGTTGAGTTGTAACTCAACTTCAGCTTTAAAGGATTTGAACATGTTCGGTGCTTGTGCTTTTTCCTTAAGCAAGAATATGTAGCCAAATCGTGAATAGTCGTCAATAAAAGTGATAAAATAGGAGTGACCATTTCAGGTGGCCGTTTGAAATGGGCCACTTATATTGGTGTGAATCAACTCTAATAGACTATTTGCACGATTTGCTTCATATCTTCGGACTTTAACTTGTTTTTTTTAGCACAAGATACGCACGAATCAAAATGGAATAAGTCTAAAGGATTGAGAATTTTGTTCTTGACAAGAAGTTCCATTCTGCTTTTAGACACATGTTCTAGACGTCGATGCCATAATGATCCTGAATTCTCAGAGTTAATTTTGCTTTAACATGTCGCATAACAACATGTAAGTTTCTTGGTTAGAAGCAACATTTATCGAGTAAAGCTTGTTAATTTCAGATATTTTACCATGACCAATTAACCTAGACACATGATAATGATGAAAATTTCCATTTCCAAGAAAACCATAATAGCCACTTTTATCAAATCGATAAAATGAAATAAGGTTGCATCTAAACGACGAAACAACAAAAGTATCATGTAAGTCTAGATAAAAATCGAAAGTCAACAGTAATCTGAAATGTTCTATGGCTTCAACCTTTGTGCCGCTGCCATTTCCCCAATAGATGTATCTCTCATCGTCCATTGGTTTTCTGTTGCCGAGGCAACCCTGCATAGTCACAGATAAGTGAGTCGTGGCTCCCGTATTGACCCACCAAGCGGCTATATCTGAAACGGAATTAAATTCAGAACAAACTAAGAACATACCTTTCTTCTTGAGCCAAGAATGATAACCGGCACAGCTCTTCTTTAGATGTCCCTTTTTCTTGCAAAAGAAACAAGACATGCTCTTGGGTGCGTCGGCATTAGCCGCCCCTTCTGCCTTTTTCTTGTCTTTTGCTCCTGAGTTTTCTCAACAGCTTTACGTTTCTTACCACCGGACTTGGTGGTGAAAGCATTCACAATTTCATATCCTTCATTCTTAAGCCTTTCCTCCTTTTATACGCAGTGCGATATAAGTTCATTCATAGCCCACTTTTCCTTTTGACAGTTGTAACTGACTAGAAAGTGTTTGAACTTAGGAGGTAAGTAGTTGAGAATCATGACAACCAACATGTCGTCTGAGACATCAATTTTTATATTTCTCAATTGAAAAGCCATGTGAGTCATCTCTAGGATGTACTCCCTTATGCTGCGAGTACTACGATACTATTTCGACCAGAATTTCTTTAAGAGATTGTCTATTTCAGCTTTCTCATTCTTAACAAACCTTTGCTCGAGATCGGCCGAAAATTCCAGAGCCGTCGTGGTCTCATAAATGTCTCCCCTAAAGCACGCAGGGATTTGATTGGCCATAAGACATATGTGATTTCATCGGATCTAGCGTGCCATGTGAGCTTTCTTCTCACTTATGCTATTTTCTTTCAGCACAGTTGGTCAGTCTAGCTGTAACGCAGTGTCAAAGTCGGTAATCCCAAAAAAATCTCGAGTTGTTTTTCTATTGCTTATGGTTTGAACTGTCTAATGTAGGAATATCCTTAATTTTAGACATAATTGCTGAAAAGTAAATAAGAAACGGAATTAAATATACAACACACGTGATCTATAAACTACCATAATAAATTCAAAATAAAAATAGAACCTTAAGTCCATCAATCAATCGTCTTCCAACATTAAGGCTCTTTGTAGTCATCCCAATGACTTCCAATAAGTGGGTATGGTGGTCAATGTAACGGCTCTCCCAGCATGGGTTAACAAACTTTTTTGGGCCGATGAGTCAACCTATGCATTCAAAGCTTCACCGTCGGATTCATTTAGGTCCACTACTCTGCTCATATGTGCTTTTGAAAATCACACCTTCCTTTGGGCCTGTCAATGATTGCACCCAACACATACATGTCCCTCACAATCATAACAAATGCAGTGGCAATGATATCATTGCTGCACTTTAAAGGGATAATATTAAAGCCCCACATTTGCTAAGTCGCGTAACCTTATGGTTCTAAGTGATCTTGCAATTTCATGACTAACCTTCTTGCACATATCGTGCATGCTTGACCTCGACATAAATTGTGGTGTATGTTCTTGTTTTGCTTAAACCACCTTGAACTGGCTTGATTCTCTTTACGGTTCAATAAGAACCACCTTAAACCAAGCTTGGTTCTCTTTACGGTTTAAGAAAGTAATATCTTTATCAATCGATTCAACAAGTGATATAACTTTATGATGACTCATATTGAGTGTGAAATGAAGCGATTCGGTAATACCCACTTGACATAAGTGTGTATTACAATTCCACATGATTCTCAGGCTAGCGGTGGAGTCACAAATGGTCTCTCTTAAGATCAGGTTTTCTTAGACAAAATCATGTGTATGGTGTTTTTTATCACAACTCAATGAGTCATCTATCACGAGTACTTTAAACAGCATTGATTGATAAACCTGGATAATACTGGTTAGTGTTGGTCAAAATGGTCAACGCAGTCAACTTAACACATCGAATCAACTTGGTTGAACCCAGTGAAACCTAGTCAAACAAGATTCGGGTCCTGATTGGGTTAGGTTCGGGTCCAGGTCATGACCGGTTTAATTGATCCCCTTTTTTAATTTTTTACTTTAAGGGGTAACATTGAATCCTTTTGGTTTGGTCAAAGCCCAAACAGTGCAACTTGAAACTGGGTCATTTTCAAAAGAATCCCAGACCATAACTTGTTTTACTTGCATTTATTTATTTATTAACAAGAACAAATAACATAAATAAATAAATGAACAAATAAATACATAAATAAACAAATAGTCTAATAACAAAAAATTAAACTTAATACTTAATTATTATTATTTTGGATTTCTTTAAAATAATAATAATAATAATTTATTATTATTACTATTCTCCTTAATGTTTTTTGAAGACTAATAATAATAATAGAATTATTATCATTTTTATTTACTTTGTTTTCTTAAAGTAAACTTTAAAATAATAATAAAAACTATTATTATGCACTTTATCCAAAAAATAATAATAAATGAAGAAAAAGAAAAAAAAATTTAATAGTGCAAGTCGGACCGCGGACGGTTCAGACCCGCTCCATAAGACTTTTTTTTCCAGCTTTTGGGCCGAAGCCCTGAATTGACACATGGCCAGGACGGTTAGAACCCGCCGGCTCAATCTGGAGCCCTTTTTTTTTACGAAATTAGGCCAAAGTTGGGTCGAACCGTGTTGAACCCAGATCCGGAACCAAAATGGATCAGGAGGCAAAAACCAAAAAAAATCACCCCCAGGTTCGAACCTGAGACGTCACAGCAAGGATGACCACTGGATCAGCGGCCCTTTCTTATTACAAAGGGGGCAGTTTTCTTTGATATTAAAAAAACCTATATTTTCCATCAGATTTTATTCCATGGAAAAAAACTTTTGACAAAAAACTTTTAATCATGTACAAATTAACAAAAGTGATTCGAATCAAACTAGCTTTGATACCACTTGTTGCATTTATTTGATAAATCCCTATCAATGACCGTTTAATCGAATCAGTGGACAAAGTAACAAAAGGTGAAATCTTGCCTTGCTCCATGTTTGATGTTAATCTGCTCACTACGTATGTCCTGCTGCTTGATGAATCTGGTGTGATCCAAGGATTCGCAACATGCAACCAATTGTTGATGCACCCCTTGAACAGATTCAACAATTCACTGCTTTACCCGATGGAGAGGCTAGGCAATGTGGACTGTATATAAAAGGTTGCCACTCCCTCCCCTTTCTCTCTATGTGGCCGGTTGCCTTCTTGAATTGTATGAGGAGGTCAAGACCTCCTCTTTTAAATAAAGGTAGAATCCTGATGCTGATAAGAGTTGGAGTTGTGATGACAACCAAATCCTTTTGTTTTATAGATGAGGACTCTTACTCATCTTTATCACGACAGGAGAATATACTTGATATTATCATCAAGTGATCTTTATCTAATATTAAATATTATTTAATATTTAATAATAAATATTATTATTTTGAATTTAATATCAAATATTATTTAATATTGAACAATATGCACCAATACTTATCTCTTAACCACATATGGGTTGTCTCCCCTCGGGGACGAGACGTCGTACACTTTATGGTTGTGGTACTTTGAGCCCATACATTACGGTTTCTGACTATATGATCTTTTGCATATTCGAGGTTACCATTTTAGACTACACTATACATACACGAACACTCCCCGATGATCACTTAACATGTGTATGTTTTATGCAACAATTAATATTATTACGTGACATATGTGACATATAAAGTAATCATACATAATGTTCATCTTATGATTAATTCGTGTTTACATAATCAACGTGATGTGCATTACACGTATCACGAATTAATTCTAACATTAACTACGTCAGCCGATCATCTGTCTCTCTTGCAATTAGGAACTCCACTATTTTTTGAGATTATGATAATCGTAACACTATTTAAGTCTCTCCAATCAAAGCCCACTTAGAAGCGGTAAGGTATATAAAAATATCCACAACCCAACATCTTCTTTGTCTTGGAGCTTGCAAAACTCGATTTTAATTTTTAGAGAGAAAAAAAGCAATAAAAGCATAAGGGAAAAAAAGACGTTATCTTATTGACTTGTATATTTTTAAGACTATGTAATTTATTAAATATTATCTATGTCTTAAACAAAATGCATCTGACATTATTAGTAATATATATGCACCTATATCGGTTTGAGTTTTAAATGATCTGACCTTGGTAGAAGTCAAGCTTGAAAAATCTAGATCGAGCACAAATTAGGTCCAAAACAAGTTGAGTTTTGGCTAGTCCGACCTGATTGACAGTCCTACTTTTTAATATATAAAAGAAGTAATTTTTCTATAAAATAATAGGTCCACTTTTCTGTTTTTAGAATGTAGAAAATATATATTCCCTTGTTTTAAATTGTAAAAGATACTGCGTGATTTTACCTACTTAACTTTATTAAATGAATCAATTTTGGAACAAACATTTTATTTGAAATGGGCAAACTTGAAAACAATAGCAAAAATTAATCTTTTGACCAATTTTTCTGAAATTCTTTGTTACTTTAACCACAAACCAACCAACCTGTTCCAAAAACCAACCTGTTCCACAAGCTTCTGCTGCTGCAATATGGTGCAGTGATGATTCAAACATGCGTAAAATCGCAAAGTTTCTCTTTATACTGGTTAACCAACCGGAGTTCTATTTCTGGCGCTGGAATATGTTGCAGACAAATTAAAGGGTTCTATTTCACACCCATCGGTTTGAGTAGACGGTTTAGTTGACTGTCTAGTTTAGTTCAAAATGCAAAGGACTTAAAGGTCGTGTATTCAGGGTCTAATTGGACCAAAAATGAGGTAGGATTTCTAGTGAAGTTAGAATTGCATACAAACGTGATCGATGTGATAAGATATAATGATAGAATAATGGTAATGAAGCTAGTACTAAACAAGGAGGTGGTGGCCGTGGTTTGCGCTTACGCACCCCAAGTAGGACTATGAGAACATGAGAAGAAAGAATTTTGGGATTGCTTAGATGCAGTATTGACGACAATACCTAGGGAGGAACGAATTTGTATACAAGGTGATTTTAATAGCCACATTAGAAGGATACCAATGGTTTTCCATCAGCACATGGCAGGTTTGGTTATGGAGATAGAAACGAGCAGGGTCGGGATCTGCTAGACTTTGCGGTGGCCCACGACCTAGGTATTATAAACTTGTTCTTTAAGAAAGAGGAATCAAATTTGATCACTTTACCAGTGGAGGACGTAACACACAAATTGATTATTTTTTTATGAGGCGTATGTAGAGAAAAGGGGGCTTGTGTGATTTCAAAATAAGTGACTGAAATGCATGATATATACATAAACGTGCATAATATATATATGTATGCATGATACATTGCAATTACTTGCCTTATTTAGCTTATATATAATGTTGCCGGACTAACGAGCCATGAAGCGTTAAAGCTTACATCATATGGCAAACATTTGTTGTGTTTATACTATTTTCAGGTGCCACCATTAATGAACTAAACTATTTCATTAAGTGAAGTGCTTAGTTTATTAAACTAAGTAGTTCATTAAAGGAAGCCACATTGGGAAAAGGCACAGGCAACAAGGCTAAGGAAGAAAAGTTTTCTCCTCCTCCCCTCTTAGATATATACACGCCATATACATATTAAATAAATAAATTTTCAGATTTTTTGAAAAAGGCACATACACATGTATTCCAACGTACTACCGACACGTTATATATTTTATGTACGTACGTTAACGTCACGCCACTATAATTAACTCATATTTATGAGTATATTCAGGTCTTATATCATATGATATAAGTCATGGTGATGACAAATTAAATACGACATGTTAAAAGGTTCTAAACCAAAAATTGTCGTATCGGACGAATACCGAAACTTCGCCAACGTGTCACGTAATTGCCATAAATAAATGGCCAGCCCCTATACTTCATCATAAATTTCGTGGCCTACATGATATTTTCAGCCAAAAATACTTTCCATGTTGGCACACACAAATCACCCCACATTAAGACAAAAATGTGAAGATTCCAATTTTAATTTTGACACATGATAAATGGCGCCACTTTAGACCAGACAAGTGCTGAGTTTTAAAGTATATATTATATATATATTATTTTGTAACATAATATATATAACATGTGCAGAAGTTGGAATTTAAATAGAGAAAAATCGGGTAATCGATAAATATCGAAAATTCGATTTTCTACGCACACAACACGTGGAACGTTTTTGGTACATCATATGACACGTATCTAGACACTTTTTACATATGTTATACATCTTAAAGTGTTCTAGAAAATTAAATTAAGGGCTGATTGGAATATAACATGTGTGTATTATTAAATGTGCACTATTTTACAAAGTTAGCAAAAATAAATTTCAGCACATGCACATACTCTATGCAACGCCCCTACAGCTGAAATGGAGCTTATTTGGAGCCTTGTTAGCATATTGATTGGTCAAGAATCAATCATACAATGTTGGTGAATTAAAGAGAGAAGCTACAAATGGTAAGATTTCAAACTTTGTCTCACTTATACCACATGCTGAAAATTTCAGCATGTATAAGCTTGGCTGGCCGAATTTTTGCATGTTAATGTGATATGTTTTATCATCTTACATTGTGTGATTGATTGGAAGAAGAAATGGAAGTAATTTGAATATTATTTAAATTCAATAAAGTGTGATATTTTACATATCACACATGCTGAAATTTTTAGCATGTGTGAGACATGTCTTGGCCGAATTCTTGAGCATAAATGTGTCCAAGTTCATTTCCAATGTGATAAGGATATTTACCCTCAATTGGTGATTTATTTTAAAAAGAAAATTCAAAGAAAAATGGTAATATTTTGAACTTTATCTCCATGTATCATATGCTGAAAATTCAGCATGGCATATACTCTTAAATGGCCGATTTTTGTGTCTTAGTAAGGAAGGAATTATGTCTTGCAATTTATGTGACAATCTTGCGCATAATGGAAATAATTTTATGATTGATATTGGCAGATGTTTGAGTGATATATTCAGATTTTCCAAGTCATCAAATGATGACACCATCCAACCAATCATGAAGTGCCAAGTAAGCAAAGTTTAAATGATCATCCAATAAGAAGATGCCAAGTAAGCAAGTCCATGTCACAATGATGTCTTACATTCTCCCAAGGACTTAGAAGATAATTTTCAAGAGGGGGAGGACCTATAGTGGACGGCTGCAACAACATTAAAAGGAAAGAAGAGGAGCAAAAACAAGACAAGCACAAGCATTGCAAAACAAGTGATCAAAAACGCCTAAGCCTCTTCTTCTACACTCTTTTTCTTTCTTTCTTCTTGTAAGCCTATTGTATTCATATCTTTCAATCTTGAATAGGCTTGATATAGACTACCACATATTCCATATCTTTGTAAAAGATTGATCAAGGTGTGATCAATCTTCATTCTTGCGAGGTGGCGGTGTTCGTGCGAATTGTATTCATCGTACAAGGTTTGTAAAGGGTTGGAGTTAGTGTGTAACTCTATCAACCCTGTGGTAAGGTGTGTTGCGTGTGTGTGATTAGTGTGAACCAAGGAAGGTGTTCCTTGAATACTGGAGTAGGTTGTTTATGACCGAACCAGTATAAAAATCTTGGTGCCATTTACTTTCAGCATTTACTTTCAGTTACTTGTCAGTTTACTCTTTTTATTCGTATTCGTAAAAATAGTAAACGACTTTTAAAAATTACGAAAATTTTCAGAAATATACCCACACGTTCTAGGGTTAATTTTGCACAAGTTTCAACCTTTTTGGATAAGTATAAGTCGATCAAACATCAAAAGTTCAAAGACTATTGCAGTCTGATTTTTAGACTTGCAAAGGTTGAGACTTTGATTGTAGTTGACCTACTTCCCAAAAGAATTTTGCAAAACTGTTTCAACCCACTTAAATATAGTATATAAGAAGTTAGTGGTCAAATTTTCAGAGCAATTGGACATACACACAAATAGGAATAAATTTTTCAAAACCTTCTACCGTTTCTGGCAGATTTGCGCAATCTGATCACCAACGGTTTTTGAAGGGGTTAAAGGTTGAATTTTAATTTCAAATTTTTAGGAGACCCTCATAACATCTGAGGCTAAGTTCTCTAAAAATTGTAGAATTTTTGGAGACATATAACCTGGTTTCAAAAACGTTTTAAAACTGGTCCTGAAAACAGAATCTGTTTTCAGAAGTTGAGTTGTTTAGGTTTAAACAAATTTTAAAAACCACACTTTCCCCACCACCTATTCAACCCCCCTTCTAGTGGTGCCTTGCAGATCCTACAAGTGGTATCAGAGCGCAGGAACACTCACTTCAAGGAATCCAACGATTCAGTGAGATGGCAACCACAAATCTCAAAACCGAGCAAGAAGGTATGTCGAGCCAAAGGCCTCCACTTTTTGACGGTGAGTCGTTTATTCAGTGGAAACTTAGAATGAAGTTTTTCTTATGGCTATAGATATAGATCTTTGGTCAATTATTGAAGATGGGCCTTATGTCCCATCTAAGTTATCCACCGTAGACGGAGTCACATTAGAAGTCGTTAAAACTAGACAAGATTGTACGAGTGATGATAAAAAGAAACTTAGTGTGAATGCTAAGGCTATGCAATTGCTCCTAAACTGATTAAGTAAAAGTGAGTCTAGCTATGTGTCAAACTGTCCGAGTGCACAAGAAATGTGGAGGATACTAGAAATGAAACACGAAGGCACGAGTCAAGTAAAAGAGTCAAAAATTAACATGCTTATGTCCACACTTGAGTTATTTAAATTATTGCCTAATGAGTCTATTGTTGATATGGATCTTCGTTTGACTAACATCTACAATTCTCTTGAGTCTCTTGGTAAAGCTTTTACCACACAGGAAAAGGTACAGAAAGTCCTACGAAGCCTTCCATCCGAATGGGACCCTAAAGTGACCGCAATAGAAGAAAGCAAGGAAACTAAGTCAATAAAGATGGAAGAACTAATCGGATCACTTAAAGTTTATGAGAATAAACTCACCATACGGAAATCGGAATCATCTAAACAAGGTAAAACTATTGCTTTTAAATCAAATGAATACGTCTCCCCTCCCTCCGATCACGTAGATGATAGCGATTATGAATCGGATAATGATGACCTAATTCTATTGGCTAAAGGATTGAGAAAATTTATGAGAAGGTCAGTTAGAAACAAAAATAAGGGTACTACAACTAAGAAAAATAAGAACAAGTCAAACGATAAAGACGTTAAATGTTATGAATGTGGCAAACTCGGACACTTATCATATGACTGCCCCAACAAAGAAAAGCAAAAAAATAAATACCCTGACAAGGAGCGGAACAAAAATAGACTCGTCTCAGAACCCAAACAAAGGAAACGTGCTCTAAAGGCCTCCACCTGGAGTGATTCATCAGATTCTGAAACTAAGACCGAAGAGGAGACTGCACAAGTATGCTTTGCATCCAAAGCATCTAATGAGGTATCATCTGATTCTGACTCTGACTCTAAACCTTCTTATGATGATCTTTTTAGTCAGTATTTAGAATTGCACAAATTCACTAAGAATCTCGCTAAGGAAAAGAAGCGATTAATTGAAGACAAGAAACTGTTAGAATCCTCTAACGAGAATCTTGTCGCTCAATTAAGCGATTCAAAGAAAGAGTAATCATGTGTCGTTACTGCATTAAAGAAAGAGATTTCATCATTAACCACTCAAAATAATGAAATGAAATCCGAGATTTCGAATTTGAAATCAAGGAATACCGATTTAGAGAAAATGATGAAACAGTTTGATACGAGGTCCAACATGCTGCATCGTATTATATTATCACAAAAGCATGACAGCGACAAAACGGGGTTGGGATACGTTGACACAAATGAAGTATCAACCAGACCAACTAAGTTTGTGGTGTCTAAAAAAGTAGACACCCCTAAGCCTCAAGTGGCGTCTAAGATGACGCAAAAGCCACCCTTTTCCTCATCACGCCCCACTCCTTCTTCATATCATGTGAAATATAACGTTGTACCATATAGATATGAAAAGAAAAGAATAATGCATACACGAAATTCATATCAGCAAAGACACACAAGGACATATCAAAAACGTCCTTCATTCAATGAGTATAGAGGAGTCCTTGGGCAAAGGCCCAAAGTGCATGCACCACATTCTACTATATCACACCTTCATTTACATTCTTGCCATTTGATAGACCGAGAAGGATCACCCAAGAATGGGTACCGAAAGGTACTTTCACCAAGAGGTGATTAACTAACTCGAAAGGACTCAAAGTTAAAAGGGTACCTAAATCATCTTTGCACATTGCAGGGAGCCCACACATCGAAAGATACAACTATTAAGTGGTTCCTTGAAAGTGGATGCTCGAGGCACATGACGGGTGACCCGAGCTTGTTCACCAAATGAAAGAAGGTCACAAAAGGCGGATCCGTGACCTTTGGAGACATCAACGAAGGCAAGATCATCAGAAAAGGTACGATTGGAAATTCAAGTACTCTCCAAATCTCCAAAGTCTTTTTGGTTAGCAACTTATCCTACAATCTTCTTAGCATTTCTCAATTTGTTGACAATGGTTTTAATGTGTGTTTCACTCACCCTTATTGCAATATAATAAATAAAAATAGAGAAACCGTTTTAAAAGGAAAAAGAGAAGGTAATATTTTTACGCTTTCTATGGATGATGTGGTAGACGCTAAAGTTAAGTGCTTTATGTCAAATGAACCTAATGTAAATTTATGGCATAGACGTTTAGGACACATTGGCATTTCCACACTAGAAAAACTTCAACCAAAGAACCTAGTACGAGGATTGCCTGCGCTTGATTTAGATGACTTTCAATTGTGTGAATCTTGCATAAAAGGCAAACAAACATGTGAGTCACTTAAGCCTAAAAATGAAATAAGCACGACTAGAGTCTTAGAACTATTGCATATTGATTTGTTTGGTCCTAGTCGCACTACAAGCCTTGGTGGGCGCCACTATGCATGCGTGATTGTTGATGATTTTTCTCGTTATACTTGGACTTTATTTCTTGCACATAAGGATGATACTGCCATTGACATTGCAAAATTGATTAAACAACTCGAAAATCAATATGGTGTAAATGTGAAAAAGATAAGAAGTGATAGAGGCGGTGAATTTAAAAACAAAGAGATGATTTCGTTTTGCGAAGAAAAAGGAATCAAGCATGAGTTTTCGCCACCTAGAACTCCTAAAATAAATGGAGTAGTAGAAAGAAAGAATCGTACACTACAAGAAATCGCTAGGACTATGTTATGCAAAAATAAATTGCCTAGATTTCTGTGGGCGGAAGTTGTAAATTGTGCATGCTATATTATAAATCGCCTAGCTATGAGAAAGAAAATAAACAAGACGCCTTATGAGATTTTGAATGATCGCATGCCTAAGATTGACTATTTTCGTGTGTTTGGATGAAAATGTTTTGTTTTAAATACAAAAGATAATTTAGACAAATTTGAATCCAAATCAATTGAGTGCATTTTTGTTGGATATTCTATAAATTCAAAGGCATATAGGTGTTATGATCCTCTCACTAGACAAATCATGGAATCTATTCATGTGAAATTCAATGAATTTGGTGAGATTGATAAAGATAAGGAATATGACGATGACTTTGAATTGAAACCCGTGTTGAATGAAGATGATGGTTCTTTTGATATGCATGATATGAATGACACACTAGAAATGCATGATCACATAGAAATGCATGACAACATAGAAAATAATCAACCAAGATGGCATAGAGATCACCCACATGATCTCATCATAGGCGACCTCACTCACGGTGTGCGACCACATAGAAGAATTACTTCGGAAGAAATAAATGAATTTCATGCCATGATTTCTGAAATTGAGCCCAAAAATGTGCATGATGCTTTGAGTGATTCTTCTTGGATTGATGCCATGCATGATGAACTTAATCAATTTGTTAGAAACAATGTATGGGATTTAGTGCCACGACCATAAGATAAGACCACAATAGGCACAAAGTGGGTGTTTAGGAATAAAATGAATGAAGAAGGAAAGGTCGTTAGAAATAAAGAGAGACTTGTAGCACAAGGCTATAATCAAGAAGAAGGAATTGACTACGATGAAACATTTGCACCGTAGCACGTTTAGAAGCTATACGACTATGACTTGCTATTGCTTGCATGAAAGATTTCAGATTATATCAAATGGACGTAAAAAGTACATTCCTAAATGGATTTATACAAGAAGAAGTATACGTGAAGCAACCACCCGGTTTTGAAGATTTGAAACATCCCGATCATGTGTACAAGCTAAAGAAAGCACTATACGGCCTAAAGCAAGCACCGAGAGCATGGTATGATCGTTTTGCTACTTTCTTTTTAGAAATTAATTTTAAACGAGGAGATCATCCCACATGGTTACCTTCGCATTAAGAGCTTTCTTCTTTTGAGAAAAAGGCTTTTTTCTTGTTTTTGCGGCTCCTTGACGTGGTGCTGGTCGACAACACCTATAGTAATTTTCACTTGCTTCTTTTTCTTTGGATGGTCTCTTGAAAAACTTTCTTGCTTGAGCCTTATTTCTTATTGCCATTCTTCTAAATTTTCTAAGTAGAAGAGCAACTTCCTCATCCGATTCATCGGACTCTACCACCAATCCTTTATGTGATTTTTGTGTGGGCTTGATAGGGTTCATCCTATTTTGCTCATGAGTAAGAATTTGATGAGTAAAAAGATTACCGGATAGCTTATCAAGTGTAAGAGTCTTGAGATTCTTTGATTCGGTGATGGCGGTGACTTTAGGTGTCCATTCTCTTGTAGGGAGTTGAGGAGTTTTGAGACAAGGTCTTCATTTGAAATTTTCTTTTCTACCATGGAAAGTTGATTCACTATTCGATGTCCTCTAGAAACTTTGTAGTTTTGAAACTGCTTGACATCGATCGATCGAAGTCTCTCCTGGAGAGACTGATGCCACTTTTGATCGATGTCCCCTGGAATGAGAGATCGATGTTGGACAGAAAGTTTTCTGTCTCACATCGATAGATCGAAGTCTCTCTGGAGAGAGACTGAAGTGACACCAATCGATCGATGTCCCTAGGTTGAAAGATCGATATTGGATAGAAATTTTTCTGCTGACATCGATCGATCGAAGTCTCTCTGGGGAGAGACTGAAGTGACATCGACCGATCGATGTCCCCAGTCTGAGAGATCGATGTTGGACAGTAAGTTCCAATCTCAACCATTTTTGACATACTGTGATTTTTTCATTTTGCATCAAGTCTCAGGTATAAGTTTAACTTATTTAAAACATCTTTACATCATCAAAACAATTTATATCTTAACATGTAGTGTACTTAAACTGGGCTGAATTTAGAATGTGTTTCATTATGAATTAATTAAAACTTTTAATTCATATCGATAGAACGGAGTGAATTTGAAATGGGAGTATGGGTGTTCCTTGCCTAGTTTTGATGATATTATAGTTTAATTAATAAATAATTTCTAAATTTTTATACATAATTCTCCCAATTTTGTTTTAATAGCTCGGAAATTTGAGCCCAAAAATGACCAGGAAATTCGTCCCTTTTCCTATTCAACAGTGAACCATCACAACCCAATTATGGTAACTGATTTTCCTAATCGCTTATGCTTGTCCCCCGGTCTTCGTGACACAGAAACATAGACAAAATATTCTTGCATCCTTGACATTATAATTTTGCATTCAAAGTTCATTGTTAGAATAATGCAAAATAGTTTATGGTTCACTGATTTTGTTCGAAGAAAAATGTAACCTTTAACATATGTATTACCTATTGTATTTTGGGAGACAATTCTGATTAACGTGCTACGTAATAATGTCTTAAAGAAAATATACCGTACGCACACTTCGGTGTAAGTTTGCATTGTTAAATCGCCTAGTGTAATATAGTTTTAAGTTATTCAACCTAAGAAGATGGTATACTAATACGTATACTACGAAAATATCATTTTTGTCCCTTTCTTTCTCTGTGTATATATGTGGGAGGAACACAACAGTAAACCATAAAAGCGTGTATTCAGATAACAACTACTACATTATTTTATTGAATTATAGGCTCCAGCCTATGGCGGAATATGGAGGTCGGATGTACAAAACCATATCTATGTGTTAGAAATACACAGAGGTTGTTTTTCGATTACCCATAATGAAAATTGCGTCAAGCTATGTCGATCAACTGCTACTGCACAATATAAAAAGCGCATCTAATTTAGTGATCTATTTTGCTTTATACTATCATGTTCTAAAGTCAAGCATATTCTAAAGTCAAAGAATAATGTGTCATTGATTCTATTCGAAATAAAAATAATGTATTGAGATAAGTGCACTTCTATTCCAGTGGATGAAATCTGGCATCCAGACATCATTGGGTTGACATCGGTTGGCTGCACATGCAAAAGACTGAATTACTATATGAATTACATGATGTAAACATTTTAGGAAACATGGATCGTTTGCCTGCCGTTTGACAAGGATAAGTGACGACAACTCGTATACATATATATATATATACACATATACATATATGTATATATATATATATATATACATATACATATATATATATGTCTTGATTTTACACAGCGAAATCTCCAACGGTTCCATTCTTTTCTCACTACATATGAAAGTGCATCAGGAAAAAGGTAAATTTTAATAAAAGCAGTTTCATACCATCGTCAAGTATCACTCCACGTCAATGCCAGAAATTCAAAGAAATACTAGGTATGCGATCAGCATCTCTGGCTTTTAGATATCTTGGTTCTTATCTTCATAAGGGGATCACTCGGTCTATGCACTGTTCCGCCCTCTTACATGTGGATGACCGATTACACGGCTGGCACTCCCGCCTTCTCTCATCGGCGGGGTGTTTAGTGCTTTTGCGTTCCGTCATTGCGGCGCTCCCGCTACACATTCTGCCGGCTGGCGGCATGCCCAAGTCCATCATCCGCATGCTAGACAGAAAGATGTCAACATTCTATTGGGGAGATAGACATCATTGGGTGGCATGGAAAAACATCACCATTCCTGTTGAAGAAGGCGGCTTAGGACTTCGTAACCTCAGCGAATTGCAACAGGCATATCAATGCCGAATTTGGTGGACATACCAAAGGCACGATACCTTATGGAGTCAGTATATGCATTTGAAATATGGCAGGCGGGGTGATTATCACCCGCGACTTCCAGAGTCAGCAGTATGGAAATCTATATGTCGAATACACTGCGCTTGTCTCTCTCATACAACTGGTACGGGATCGTTTCTTTCATGGACAGCTACGCCTACAGGAGTGTTCACTCTCAAGTCGGCCTATGCTATATGTAGGGTGTCACGACCAACACTGCTATCGACAAAATTTATTTGGTTCAAACACCATTCTCTATCCATAAGACTATTGTTGTGGCGCTTATTCCATTCAGCCATGCCATTTGAAGATTACATAGGACAATATTTGGTGGCACGTCCTACACAATGTCCTTTTTGCAGGGAGCACTCAGCCACGGTGGACCATATATTCATTTACTGTCCCCGCATTCGATAGTTATGGAATTTTTTTGCTGCTGAATTGCATGGCGTGCCTCCAGCATCTCTATCCCTGCGACAATATTTACTAGCATGGTGGTACCGGTCAAATTTTTCATCACTCTCTGGGGTTTTAAAGATAATCATTCCATCAATTGTATTTTCAAACATTTGGCGTCAGTATGCGCAGTTAGTATATGGGGACACCACAACATTTTCGACTGCGAGGCTGCGCAATTCCATACACATTGATATTCACATGTGGATGCTGAAGATCCAGGGATCCAAACTTGCAGCAGGTCCAACACTCTCTCTCTCCTAGCTCCCCCGGATTTGCCCTCCGCGACTCCGCGTTATTCAGTGGCAAACTCCCCCCTCAGGTAGACTCAAGTTAAATGTTGATGCAGCAGTGAGCCGCCACTATGCTGCGGGTGGGGCAATATTGCGGGATCAAGATGGCCGTTGCATTTGTGCGCTTTCATTTCGTCTGCCACTCAGTACACCTTTGCAGGCAGAGATTCAGGCTACTCTTTTTGGATTCATGTATCTTCTCCCACTCTATCGTTTCCTCATAATTGAGTCTTATTGTGCTCAAATGCTATCATGCCTACACAAGCCACGGCAACTTTCTGGAAATTACCATCTCCGACAACTACATACACTGATTCAGCATCATCGATTGGAGCTCATTCACACGTGTCGTGAGACTAATATGCCAGCATATTATCTCGCTTAACACGCGATGATACATCCTATGACGAGTGTTTTCAACAGACAAAATCTTCCACCTATGGTCTGGGCATCAGTCACGTTGGATCTCACATCGGCGAGCTTGCGCACAGCATGACATTCTAGTCTACCCAATGGATTGCCACTTTTTCCTATATTCTGCCCGTGCCGTACACGTCATGGGCAGGCACGGTACGCGTTGCTTTCATTTGCTTCCCAACTGCATACTTTATATCCTTATCATCTTTAACGCTGTCTTCGTTCCCGTGATAAATGGCCGCTACTGCACCTGTAACGCTCATTTGGAGCGGCGACGCCTCAATCACATACCTAAAGTCTTCCACAAGGATTGGCTACGTCGAGTTTTACCTGCCTGTACTTCAATAAGTAAAGGCAGAGCTGGTACGCTTCTGTTTCTTACATTATGCTGGTTCCAGTTTATCTTATTTCGCACGCTGACGCCACAATTTGCTTTCTTGATACGTGCACGTCCGGCAACAACACCATTGCAGTCTTTACTCGTGGATGCGAGGCCTCTTTCTTCTATTCATGGCTACCCTCCTCATAATCTACATCAGCCATTATTGGCTCGCACACTCTGTTGTCTATTTTTACAAGTCTTCCACAGGGATTGGCGTGTATCGAGTATCACTGCCGGCACATTGGGTTGTGCCGGCAGTACAGGTTTGATCTACACCCAGCTAAATTCTCATGTATCATTATGTCTTGGACTTATGTTTTACTCAGACATATCTTTCTATTGTGCGTGGACGAGAGCATGGATCGGCAGTCTACTCTACACATTTTATCGATGGCGTAAAATTCTCTTCCTAGTTCTTTTCCACAGCTGCGCTGTTGTTTATTGGAATGCATGGACAGAAACCGGCATAACACTCCATTTCTTCGACGTTGATGGCCACATTGCATGCGAGGAGCCCATCGTGTGCGACTGTGCATATGGCATTTCATTTTCTTAAATTTGCTTCATACTCAGATTACCTTCTGTTATTCATTACACTATAGCGCATATCAACACTCCGCCTGTATAAATATGTACGCTTTTTCCTTCGCCAAGGTTTTATCCACAAGGGTGGTTTTACTTGGCAAGGTTTTAATGCGGCATATCATATACAGACTGGATGTTGATAATCATTTCCTGCTATTTTTTCTTTTGTTCATTTTGATGTAATATGGTTTTCCTCCGCCAAAAGTGAGGGTTGTCATAATAAAAATCTTGTTTTCAAAAAAAAATATATGTCTTGATCTTTTCCTTGATCTTTTCTAGGAAAAATTCAACAGAAATAGTGTATTGAGTAAGTGAAGTTCTATTCCAGGGGAGGATATCTGGCATCCGGACATCATTGGGTGACATCGCTGCACACGCAAAAGACTGAATTACTATATGAATCACATGATGTAAACATTTTAGAAAACATGGATTGTTTGCCTGCCATTTGACAACGATAAGTGACGACAACTCGAATATATGTACACATACATATATACATATATATATATATATACATATATATATATATATATATATATATATATATATATATATATATATATATATATATATATATATGTTGCTCTTTTCTAGGGAAAATTCAACAGAAATAGTATATTGAGATAAGTGAACTTCTATTTCAGTGGAGGATATCTCGCATCCAGACATCATTAGGGTGACATTGCTTGGCTGCACACGCAAAAGACTGAATTACTATATAAATTATATGATGTAAACATTTTAGGAAACATATTATATGTGTGGATGTCAGGGTATCTAGCATCCAGACATATAAGGAAAACAATTTACGAAACTTGTTTCTCTTTGTTGTTACGTGTAAGAAGGGAACCTAAATTTGGTCAACTTGAGTAACTGCATATGGATTACCGTTAGTCAAAAAGCCCAGTCGTCATATTTTTGTCCTATTTTATTAAATATTAAAAAAAATTCAATGGGTTTTAAAATGTGATGCTTCTGTCATACAAAATCTTTGAGAAGACAATGATAAGTGACCACAATCCAGCGCATTTGACAACGATAAATGACGACAACTCGAATATATATAATATATATACATATATGTGTGTGTCTATATATATATATTTGTTGATCTTTTCTAACACTAAAGACAAAGTAAAGCATATGATTTTGCCTCTTATATTCACTTGATTAAAGTTTTGTTTTAACCATTAATTCCTCGGAAGGCATGAACCATAATTCCGAGAAGATTAAGAAAAAGGACACTTCATTATTTTAACTTTATACGTTTAAAACTAAGCCAAATTTAATAAATTACAGTCTCTTTTAAAATATTATTCAGCATACTGGCTGGTAAATCATTTTTTTTGCAAAACACAAGCGGTATGTAAGTGTGGCAAACAGATCGTGTTTTGTGTTTCCTGTTTCATGTTTTTCGGGTTTCGGGCATTAAAGTACCAGACCCATACCTTATGTGTTTGCTTTGCATAGGGAAGTAGATTCCAAAACCTATACATCTCAGGTTCTATTTCGAGTATCAGGTATACCCACAAACTTGACAAGTACAAATATTTAAGGTCGTATATCGGTCATTTCGCGTACTTTTTACGTGTACTACTTTTACCCATGGTGTGAAGTAATATTTTATAAAGAACATTGCTATAACCTGAAAAACAATAATGTTTTACCAGACAAAATTATAACATAAAACTATAAGAGAAATATTTTCGTCTTATAATCAGCAATCTCATCCATAAAAAAAATATCCATAATGAAAAATAACAATCCATCATTTGACAAACAAATACACTAGAGAACACATGACAAGGTAAGATACAATGACCTAAATCCTAAGAATGTGAAAAGTCAGGCGACAAAAGAAGGGAGGACAGGGGAGTATCTCAGACGAGGAGGATAAGGATAGTGATGGTGACGACATGTCGCTAACAGAAGACCTCCGTAGATGTCCCTTTTTCTTGCAAAAGAAACAAGACATGCTCTTGGGTGCATCGGCATTAGCCGCCCCTTCTGCCTTTTTCTTGTCTTTTGCTCCTGGGTTTTCTAAACAGCTTTACGCTTCTTACCACTGGACTTGGTGGTGAAAGCATTCACAATTTCATGTCCTTCATTCTTAAGCCTTTCCTCCTCTTATTCACAGTGTGATATAAGTTCATTCATAGCCCACTTTTCTTTTTGACAGTTGTAACTGACTAGAAAGTGTTTGAACTTAAGAGGTAAGTAGTTGAGAATCATGACAACCACCATGTCGTCTGAGACATCAAGTTTTATATTTCTCAATTGAAAAGCCATGTGAGTCATCTCTAGGATGTACTCCCTTATGCTGCGAGTACTATGATACTATTTCGACCAGAATTTCTTTAAGAGATTGTCTATTTCAGCTTTCTCATTCTTAACAAAACTTAGCACAAGATCGGCCGAAAATTCCAGAGCCGTCGTGGTTTCAGAAATGTCTCTCCTAAAGTAGGCAGGGATTTTCTTTGCCATAAGACATATGCGATTTCATCGGATCCAGCGTGCCATGTGAGCTTTCTTCTCACTTGTGCTATTACCTTTCAGCACAGTTGGTCAGTCTAGCTGTAACGCAGTGTCAAGGTCGGTAATCCCAGAAAAATCTCGAGTTGATTTTTCCATTGCTTATGGTTTGAACCGTCTAATGTAGGAATATCCTTAATTTTAGACTTAATTGCTGAAAAGTAAACAAAAAATGGAATTAAATATACAACACACGTGATCTGTAAACTGCCATAATAAATTCAAAATAAAAATGAACCCTAAGTCCATCAATCAATCGTCTTCCAACATTAAGTCTCTTTGTAGTCATCCCAATGACATCCAATAATTGGGTGTGGTGGTCAATGTAACGGCTCTCCCAGCACGGGTTAACCACCTTTTTTGGGCCGATGAGTCAACCTATGCATTCAAAGCATCGCCGTCGGATTCATTTAGGTCCACTACTCTGCTCATATGTGCTTTTGGCAATCACACCTTCCTTTGGGCCTGTCAATGATTGCACCCAACACATACATGCCCCTCACAATCGCAACAAATGCAGTGGCAATGATATCATTGCTGCACTTAAAAGGGATAATATTAAAGCCCCATATTTGCTAAGTCGCATAACCTTATGGTTCTAAGGGATCCTACAATTTTATGACTAACCTTCTTGCACATATCGTGCATGCTTGACCTCAACATACATTGTGGTGTATGTTCTTGTTTTGCTTAAAGCACCTTGAACTAGCTTGATTCTCTTTATGGTTCAATAAGAACCACCTTAAACCAAGCTTGGTTCTCCTTACGGTTTAAGAAAATAATATCTTTATCAATCGATTCAACAAGTGATATAACTTTATCACAACTCAATGAGTCATCTATCATGAGTACTTTAAACCGCATTGATTGATAAACCTGGATAATACTGGTTAGTGTTGGTCAAAATGGTCAACGCAGTCAACTTAACACATCGAATCAACTTGGTTGAACCTAGTGAAACCTAGTCAAACAAGATTCGGGTCCTGATTGGGTTAGGTTCAGGTCTAGGTCATGACCGGTTTAACTGATCCCCTTCTTTAATTTTTTACTTTGAGGGGTAGCATTAAATTCTTTTGGTTTGGTCAAAGCCCAGACCTTGCAACTTGAAACTGGGTCATTTTCAAAAGAATCCCAGACCATAACTTGTTTTACTTGATTTATTTATTTATTAACAAGAACAAATAACATAAATAAATAAATGAACAAATAAATACATAAATAAACAAATAGTCTAATAACCAAAAATTAAACTTAATACTTAATTATTATTATTTTGGATTTCTTTAAAATAATAATTATAATAATTATTTATTATTATTACTATTCTCCTTAATTTTTTTAAAGACTAACAATAATATTAGAATTATTATCATTTTTATTTACTTTGTTTTCTTACAGTAAACTTTAAAATATTAACAAAAACTATTATTATGCACTTTATCCAAAAATAATAATAAATGAAGAAAAAGGAAAAAAAATTTAATAGTGCAAGTCGGACCGCGGACGGGTGAGACCCGCTCCATAAGCCTTTTTTTTCTTTCCCTGCTTTTGGGCCGAAGCCTTGAATTGACACATGGCCAGGACGGGTTAGAACCCGCCGGCTCAATCTGGAGCCCCTTTCTCTCTATGTGGCCGGTTTCCTTCTTGAATTGTATGAGAAGGTCAAGACCTCCTCTTTTAAATAGAGGTAGAATCCTGATGCTGATAAGAGTTGGAGTTGTGATGACAACCAAATCCTTTTGCTTTATGGATGAGGACTCTTACTCATCTTTATCACCAAAGGAGAATATACTTGATATTATCATCAAGTGATCTTTATCTAATATTAAATATTATTTAATATTTAATAACAAATATTATTATTTTGAATTTAATATCAAATATTATTTAATATTGAATAATATGTACCAATACTTATCTCTTAACCACATATGGGTTGTCTTCCCTCGTGAACGAGACATCGTACGCTTTATGGTTGTGGTACTTTGAGCCCATCCATTACGGTCTCTGACTATATGACTTTCTACATATTCGAGATTGCCATTTTAGACTACACTATACATACACGAACACTCCCCGATAATCACTTAACATGTGTATGTTTTACGCAAAAATTAATATTATTACGTGACATATGTGACATATAAAGTTATCATACATGACGTTCATCTTATGATTAATTCATGTCGTATATCGGTCATTTTGCGTACTTTTTACGTGTACTATTTTTACCCATGGTGTGAAGAAATATTTTATAAAGAACATTGCTATAACCAGAAAAAAATAATGTTTTACCAGACAAAATTATAACATAAAACTATAAGAGAAATATTTTCGTCTTATAATCAGCAATCTCATCCATAAAAAATATCCATAATGAAAAATAACAATCCATCATTTGACAAACAAGTACACTAGAGAACACATGACAAGGTAAGATACAATGACCTAAATCCTAAGAATGTGAAAAGTCAGGCGACAAAAGAAGGGAGGACAGGGGAGTATCTCAGACGAGGAGGATAAGGATAGTGATGGTGACGACATGTCGCTAACAGAAGACCTCCGTACGGAAAGTATTTGAAATTTTAGAGAACAAAAGTTAAATGATAACTTCGAATCATCTCCATCTCTACGATGTCTTTTCCTGTTTGGAATGAATTTCGGCCTGACTGTTCGCTTCACCAATTTTGTTGGAATGGTGCATGATCGCTGGCTTTCCGGCTGCCGCTTAAGGGAAAAGTAAGAAGCGATAAGTGGGAACTGAGAAGAGTGAAGAGTCAGTGAAAAGAGAAGAATTAGAGAATGATGGGTAGGGACGACGGGGGGTAATTATAGACAGTAAGAAGGAAGAGAATGGGAAATTGGGAATCGGAGATTAGGCTTTTAGGTTTTAGGTGTTTCTTTTTTTATTTTATTATTTTTTACTTTAATAATTTATAATTTATATTTAAAATATATTTAAAAAATTGGGTATGACATATATAAATAGATAACTGCGGGTGTACGTGGACCCGACCCGCTCTGGGCAGGTAAGTTTCAGGTTTTACCCTATTTGTATACGAAACTCGTGAAGGCTATGTCCATACACATAAAGACAGTGCTAGGTTCGAGTCGTGTTTTAATATCGTGTCTGAGATTGTCATTCCTAGTCGTATGTTGACGATACAACTATATAGGTGCTATCGTTCCCCTATCACCTGTGCTGTATAAATTGTTAAGTTGTAAAACGTTTTGATGATGAAAAGATGTTTTGAAATTATGTTTAATATTCGATGCAAGATAGGCAAAACATGTTATGTCCAAAGATGGGTGAGATTGGAAGTCACTGGATGACATCGATCTCTCAAACAGGGGACATCGATCGATCAATGTACTTCAGCCCCTGACATCGATCGATCGATGTCTGACTGAAGACATCGAACCCTCAACCACAAGGACATCGATCGATCGATGTCACTTCATTCCCTGACTTCGATCGATCGATGTTGAACTGAGGACTTTAGTCTCTAAACCTGGTGACATCGATCGATCGATGTCACTTCAGCCCCTGACATCGATCGATTGATGTCTGACTGAGTACTTCAGTCTCTAAATCTAGTGACATAGATCGATCGATGTCCTGCAGAATTCAAATTTTTTGAACGTTAGAATAAAATCCAAGGTTGATTTTCAAGGTTTCTCTTTCCAATCTTCTTCAAACTTCTTGTGGACTTTAACCCAACTTGTTACATGCTTCCTTGACTATTGTAAGCTTGTCTAAGATTCTCTAGGGTGGCTATCCAAGATCAAATCACTTCCTAGGGTGGCTAAAGACTATTTTGGCATTGTCTTGACATTTTTGAAGATGAAGACTTGGTGGAAGGCCTCAAAACGTGGTGAACTTCATCTATAAATAGAGAAGGCTTGGATGAAGCAATTACACACTTTCAACATCTTCTAGCTTCATTTTACATTGTTGTATATTTCTCTCATACTTGTAAATTTGTTTAAAGCTTGTTTAGCTTTCCTTGATCTTCATTGTTTGTATATTGAGAGAAAGAGAGTCAAGAACAAGAGGAACCATAAATATTTGATCTCTAGCTTGTGCTTAGACTTGTGAGAAAGTGTGAACCTTACTATATATCTTCAACTCATTTTGAGAAGTTCTTGAGAGAACTTTTGTTGAAGTTGTGAGGAAGCAAGAAGTTGTTCTTGCAAAGAGCTGTAGTTGTTGTAGTTGCACAAGTGTGTTGTGCAAGAAGTTGCTGTTGTTGTTTGCTTACACTAAAGTGTTAGTGTAAGTGTTGCTGTGGTTGTTCTTATTGTTCATAATAAGAAGAGTAGTTGTTGAAAATCCACTTTGGAAACAAAGTGGTAGTGGAGTAGAATCATTTACGATTCGAACCACTCTATATCCGGTGTACTCTTTCATTGTCTCTCATCTCCAATTCTTGCTCTGATTTTGAATATCTTTTTGAGTTGAGAAAAACAAGAAAATTCCGCAATAGATCCAAACACTCTATTCACCCCCCCTCTAGAGTGTATTTCGGACCTTACAATTGGTATCAGAGCCTAACCTTGATTGCTTGGCCAATCTTTGCAAGTAGCAAGGTTAAAAGATCATGGCAACCCCAACCTCAACCTCAACCTCAACCTCTTCATCTTCTAAGCCTACTGCACTATTTTCCGGATCAAACACTAAAGCTCCTATGTTTGATGCCCAAAACTATTCTTTGTGGAAATTTCGAATGATCAATCATTTGAAAGGCTGTGGATTTGATATATGGAGAGCTGTTGTCAAAGTAATTGAAGTTCCAATGATTACCAACTCAAAAGGAGAATCAATGTTTAAAGATGAAGATGACTACACCGACGAAGAGAAGATAAAGTTCGCCATCAATGGCAAAGCTTTTGACATTCTCTCAAGTGCTCTAACCACCACCGAGCTCATTAGACTCCAAGGTCTTGAAACAGCCCACGAGGCATGGAAAAGGCTTGAAATGATACATGAAGGAACTGAGCAAGTAAGAATGGCCAAAAGACTCATGCTCATGAAGGAGTATGAGATGTTCGGAATGAAGAGTGGTGAGAAGATTGAGGAGACAATTGATCGATTCACACGAATAGTGAATCAACTCTCCATGGTTGACAAGAAAATCTCAAACGAAGACCTTGTCTCAAAACTCCTCAACTCCTTGCCAAGAGAATGGACACCCAAAGTCACCGCCATCACCGAATCAAAAAATCTCAAGACCCTTACTCTTGATGAGCTATCCGGTAATCTTCTTACTCATGAAATTCTTATTGATGAACAAAATAGGATGAATCCCATCAAACCTACACAAACATCACACAAAGGATTGGTGGTAGAGTCCGATGATTCGGATGAGGAAGTTGCCCTTCTTGTAAGAAAATTTAGAAGAATGGCAACTAGAAACAAAGCTCAAGCAAGAAAGTTTTTCAAGAAACCATCTAAAGAAAAAGAAGCAAGTGAAAATTGTTATAGATGTGGTCGACCCGGTCACTTCATTGCCGATTGCCACGTAAAAGAGCCGCAAAAGCAAGAAAAGAAGGTCTTTCCTCAAAAGAAGAAAGCCCTCAATGCGGAGGTAACCACGTGGGATGATCTTCTTTCGGAATCGGAAGGAGAAGAGAGTGAAGATCAAGGTGTTGGACTTGTAGCAATGATTGAAAATCCAAAGGTTCAACATACTTGTCTTATGGCAATTGAGGATGACCTTGAGGTAAGTTCTAATCCTTCAAATTTGCATGATGAAATAGGAGACTTGCAAGATGACTTTGAAAAATTAAATTTAAAATATAAGCATTTGAAGAAAGAATTCAAGAAATGTATTTTAGAAAATAAGAGCTTGCATGACAAAAATATTTTGATGTTTCAAGAGCATGATATCATACTTACTATGCATAAAACCGTAGCTCTTGAAAATGAAAAAATTAGAAAAGAATGTGAAAATCTAAAATTAGACTTACAAAGACTAACAAATGGCAAAAACAACTTAGACATACTTCTTGGAAATCAAAGAATTGGAAATGATAAATCCGGTTTAGGATTTAACTCATCGTCTTCCTCTATTAAACCTAAGTCCTTAAAGAAAAACGCAAACATTAAAAAACACAACAAAATTTATCATCTTCTAAACCAAAACTTGTACCCACTTGTTTTTATTGCAACAAGCTAGGACATATAAAGAAGGCATGTAGAGCTCGATTTGAGAGCACATATGTTTGGAAGCCTAAGGGTCGAAAAACTAACCCTAAAGGACCCAACCATCAAAGGGTACCAATGCATACATCTTTTGGTTTTGTAGGCTCTCAAGATAAATGGAGTAGCCAAAGAAGAAGGAACCAAGTGGCTTATGGACAGCGGATGTTCAACTCACATGACCGGAGACAAGACGTTGTTCACCAAGCTCAAGCTCCAAGATGGTGGAACGGTGCATTTTGGCAATGGGAGAGCCAAAATCCTTGGACATGGAGAAATTGGTAATTCTTCCTTTACTATTAATAATGTACTATATGTAGAAGGGCTTAAATATAATTTGATAAATGTTAGCCAACTATGTGATGCTAATTTTCAAATTGAGTTTGTGAAAAGAAAATGTGTTGTGAAAAAGAACGATAAGATTGTTTTCGAAGCTATTCGTAAAAATGATGTTTACAAATTTAGCACACATGATTTGATATCACAAAATATTTCCTGCCTAGTTGCCAAAAATGATTTGACTCAACTATGGCATAGACGACTTGGACATATTAGTTTTAAGAATTTCAAAGAGATTTGCAAAAATGAAAAAGTCCAAGGTCTTCCAAAATTGAATTTCGAAAACCATGGCTTATGCGACACTTGTCAAAAGGCAAAACTTGTTAAAACAAGTTTCAAGCCCAAAAGTGAAATCTCCACCACCAAACCTCTACAATTGCTTCATATGGATTTGTATGGGGATATTGGTACAGCAAGCCTAAGTGGAAAACATTACACCTTTATGGTGGTAGATGACTACTCTAGGTACACTTGGGTAATGTTCTTAGCTAAAAAGAATGATGCACGTCAAGAATTTATAAAGCTTTGTAAGAGATTAGAAAATCAAAGAGAAGACACAATTAAGGAAATTAGAAGTGATAGAGGTGGTGAGTTTGATGGAGAGTTTCAAGAATTTTGTGTATCCAAAGGGTATGGACACAATTTTTCAGCTCCAAGAACTCCTCAACAAAATGGTGTTGCGGAAAGGAAAAATAGAACACTTCAAGAAATGAGTAGAGCCATGCTAAACGAATTTGAGCTACCCAAATATTTTTGGGCCGAAGCGGTAAATACCGCTTGTCATGTGATCAATAGAGTTTATTTGAGACCATTTCTCAAAAAGACTCCTTATGAGCTTTGGAAAGGTAGAGTACCAAATATTGGTTATTTCAAGGTTTTTGGTTGTAAGTGTTTTATACTTAACACCAAAGACAACTTGGATAAACTCGACTTCAAAGCGGATGAAGGAATCTTTATGGGTTATGCTCAAAATAGCAAAGCATTTAGAGTATATAATAAGAGAAGTATGAAAGTTGAAGAATCAATTCATGTCAAGTTTAGTGAATTCATTGATGGTAAGTCAAACGATAATAATGATGATGATGAAGATGAAATAATCGAAGTAAGTCATATAGAAAAATTTGAGGATCCAAAAAATAATATTGTCATCGACCTTAGGATTGATCCACTTGAACCTAAGGTTGAAGATGAAGAAGTAGGAGGGGATACCTCAAATTTGCCGGATTCATATAAATATAGGAAAGATCACCCTAAAGAGTTGATACTAGGTGAAACTAGCCAAGGTGTAATGACAAGGAGAAAATTCAATGAAAATGCCTTCATTTCACAAGTTGAGCCTAAAAATATAAAACAAGCAATAAATGATGAAGATTGGGTATTAGCTATGCAAGAAGAATTAAATCAATTTGAAAGAAGTGATGTGTGGGAATTAGTTGCTAAACCTAGCGATCATCCCGTAATTGGCACTAAATGGGTATTTAGAAACAAAATAGATGATAAAGGAAACATCACTAGAAACAAAGCTAGGTTAGTAGCCCAAGGCTATAGGCAAGAGGAAGGCATAGACTACGATGAGACTTTTGCCCCCGTGGCTAGGTTAGAAGCTATTAGGATGTTATTAGCATATGCATGCTATAAGGATTTCAAACTATATCAAATGGATGTGAAATTCGCATTCTTGAATGGAATAATTCAAGAAGAGGTCTATGTAGCTCAACCTCCGGGGTTTGAAAATCATGATTATCCAAATCATGTTTTTAGACTCAAAAAGGCCCTTTATGGACTTAAACAATCTCCTAGGGCTTGGTATGATAGATTAAGTAACTTCCTACTTGAAAACGAGTTTTCAAGAGGAAAAGTCGACACTACTCTTTTTATTAAAGAACAAGGAAACCATCAATTGCTTGTTCAAATTTATGTGGATGATATCATATTTGGTGCTACTAATGACTTTCTTTGTAAGCATTTTGCTAAATTGATGGAAGGAGAATTTGAAATGAGCATGATGGGTGAACTCAACTACTTTCTTGGTCTACAAATCAAGCAAACTCAAGATGGAGTGTACATATCTCAAACAAAGTATACGAAGGATTTGCTCAAGAAGTACAAATTCGAGGATGGAAGAAGTGTGAGCACTCCGATGAGCACAAGTACAAAGCTTGACAATGACGAAAAAGGAAAGCCAGTTGAGGTAACAAAATATAGGGGTATGATTGGTAGTTTACTTTATTTAACCGCTAGTAGGCCGGATATTTTGCATGCTGTGTGCTTATGTGCTAGATTTCAAAGTATGCCTAAGGAATCGCATTTAGTTGCCATTAAACGTATCTTTAGGTATTTAAAAGGAACTTTGAACTTTGGATTGTTTTATCCCAAAAATGGTTGTTTTGATCTAAGAGGATATAGTGACTCCGACTATGCCGGAAATCTTGTTGATAGAAAAAGCACCTCCGGGACATGTCAATTCCTTGGAGATTGCTTAGTTTCTTGGTTTTCTAAGAAACAAAATAGTGTGTCACTCTCCACGGCGGAATCCGAATATGTATCGGCCGCCTCGTGTTGTGCACAACTACTTTGGATGATCAACACCTTGAACGATTACAATGTTAAGTTTGAAAAAGTTCCCATCCTATGTGATAATACCTCAGCCATAAGTATAGCACAAAACCCGGTTCATCATAGTAGGACAAAACACATTGAGGTGAGACATCACTTCATAAGAGATTGCATCCAAAAAGGATTGGTATGCGTTGAGTTCGTTCCAACAAATGACCAACTGGCGGATATCTTTACCAAATCCCTTCCCACCGAGACGTTCGAATCAATTAGAACAAGATTAGGAATGATAAACATTGGTTAAAGGGTTAAAAATGTCAAAATTACGGATTTCTGCATACATAGATCGATCTATGTAGATATCTCAAGAGAATGATGTGTATAAAGACATCGATCGATCGATGTTCAGGACATCGATCGATCGAAGTCCCTGACATCGATCGATCGATGTCAGCGGGACAGGGTTTATAAAACCTGCAAAAACGCCTCATTTCTTATTTCTACCCTAAGAACCCTAAACTCCCTCTGCGAAACCTCTCCACCAAACGAACCAGACTTCAAGTTCCTCCCTCAAGATCAATTTTTTTTACTAAACCTACCAAATTCTACACCAAGTCTCAATATTCAAACAATTCCTCTGTAAAATTCGTGCCCTAAATCTCAAATGGCCCCAAGAACCAAGAATCATCCCAAAAGGAAAAGGACATCTCAAGGAGACAATCAACCACATGTTCCAACTGGCTCAAGGACACCAGGGCTGCGGAAGCAACCAGAGCCATCTCAAGAACACCTAATCCGTGAGGTAAGAGAAAGTCTTCACATTAGAAATTTTCCCTGGCTTAAAACTGGAGAATATGAGAATGCCTTGGCTACACCTCTAGGATTAGGCATACACACTCATATATCTCAGAGAGCCCAATTATTATTCACTGAATGGGAAACTAGCAATAGGTCTACCATTCCATCAAAAGTGCTCAAAATTGAGGACATTTTGAGCAATGCAGAATTGCGACCTACAATTGACTTGTTGTATGCTCAAAACTGGACGTTTTTATGGGATTCATCTGAGATGGGAGCTATGTCTACTCGTTATACCTGACTGTTCTATGCAAATTTTTGGATTGACTATCTAAATGGAAATCCATTTTCTCTGAATTCAGTTATTGACGGTCAAGTAGTCTCCTTTCACACTGCACAAATCAATGCTATTCTTGGTACACCTAATGAGGGATTCAAGGATTTCGATCCTTGGAAGTGGGATTTTAACAAGTACCAAGTCACTGAAAATGAAGTCAAAACCTTTCTTGGCTTTCACCCGACAAAGAACACAAATGATATGCTCTTGATGTATAGAGTCTTGCTTGCGATAGTTACCTTTTGTGTAAATCGAAAATCAGCCAAACTTCCCAGTAACCTAGACTTCTACATCACATACTGCATAGCCAGGCGAGAGCAGGTAAATTTTGGAGAGATATTCTTTGAAAACGTGTTGGAGGCGGTCACGAAGAAATCGAAAGCACTTCCTTACAGTAATCTGATATATAGATTACTGAAAAGTTCAAATCTAGTACTGGATGTTGAATACGAAGAAGCGATTACGAATAAGGATTATTACACGAAATCCAACATCCAGCAAATTCTCAAGTCTAGAAAGGAAGCGCAACGAAGGGGTGGTGCTCAGGAGCCGGAGGAAGATGAAGCTGAGAATGAGCCGGAAATACCACCACATCCCATTGAGCCTACTGTTGAACCACATCCTAACCCTCCAAGTCCTACATCTAGAATTGACAAAGGAAAGGCTCCTATGGAAGAAGATAGTGATTCTGAACTTCCATTTGATGCAGAGGCTGAGATAAATGACTTACATCGTTATCTCGATCAATGGGGGGAAGACTTGACAAAAGAGGCGGTGCGTATAGATGATTTGGAGAAAGGATATACAACGTTCCAGAACCGCTTGAAATCGCTGGAAACAAAGGTGGACACGGAAGTCAAGACACTCCAAACTGAGCTGAACGTGCAAAAGACCAAGTATCAGAAATTAAAAACCAAGCTCAAAGCCGCTCTCTCCGGACTATGTTTCTCCTCCGATGAGGAGTAGTTCTTGATGATTTCCCCTTCCCTCGTTCTTATGATAGTTTTTTTGAAAGTTTGAGTTTGTATCTCAAAACTTAATATTCTCTTCATAACCTTTATATTTTCGTGTTGGTATCTCTAATTTTTTGATGCTTTCAAAAAGGGGGAGAAGTTTTTTAAGTAGTATTGGCATGCATGCTTTGATATCATTATCATGTTTTTGGTATCATTATCATGTTTTGGCATCATCTTGGCATTGTTAGCATGTTTTGGTATTGTTAGCATAAAAATTAATATGTTGACATGATTTGGTCTTAACATGAATTGTTTTGCCTTAGCTTGATATAGCTTTGGATGCTAGCTAATGATATGTTTTGGCAAATGATATGTTTTGGCATGATGGATTATTGGGAAGCAAAATTGGATATTAACATGGCGTGTGTTGGTTGGACGTGATAGCATGTTTTGGATAGACATTGATATTAAAAGTCACTTGATATGCGTTACATATTGAAATGGTGAAAATACAAAACTTGATGCATAATTTGAGGGGGAGCATGTTGGGTAGATCGGTAAGAAAGCATGAACTGAGGGGGAGTTGTAAAAACATCTTTTGGATTGTGGTTTTGAAATCATCAAAAAGGGGGAGAATGTTAAGTTGTAAAACGTTTTGATGATGAAAAGATGTTTTGAAATTATGTTTAATATTCGATGCAAGATAGGCAAAACATGTTATGTCCAAAGATGGGTGAGATTGGAAGTCACTGGATGACATCGATCTCTCAAACAGGGGACATCGATCGATCGATGTACTTCAGCCCCTGACATCGATCGATCGATGTCTGACTGAAGACATCGAACCCTCAACCACAAGGACATCGATCGATCGATGTCACTTCATTCTCTGACTTCGATCGATCGATGTTGAACTGAGGACTTCAGTCTCTAAACCTGGTGACATCGATCGATCGATGTCACTTCAGCCCCTGACATCGATCGATTGATGTCTGACTGAGTACTTCAGTCTCTAAATCTAGTGACATAGATCGATCGATGTCCTGCAAAATTCAAATTTTTTGAACGTTAGAATAAAATCCAAGGTTGATTTTCAAGGTTTTCTCTTTCCAATCTTCTTCAAACTTCTTGTGGACTTTAACCCAACTTGTTACATGCTTCCTTGACTATTGTAAGCTTGTCTAAGATTCTCTAGGGTGGCTATCCAAGATCAAATCACTTCCTAGGGTGGCTAAAGACTATTTTGGCATTGTCTTGACATTTTTGAAGATGAAGACTTGGTGGAAGGCCTCAAAAACGTGGTGAACTTCATCTATAAATAGAGAAGGCTTGGATGAAGCAATTACACACTTTCAACATCATCTAGCTTCATTTTACATTGTTGTATATTTCTCTCATACTTGTAAATTTGTTTAAAGCTTGTTTAGCTTTCCTTGATCTTCATTGTTTGTATATTGAGAGAAAGAGAGTCAAGCACAAGAGGAACCATAAATATTTGATCTCTAGCTTGTGCTTAGACTTGTGAGAAAGTGTGAACCTTACTATATATCTTCAACCCATTGTGAGAAGTTCTTGAGAGAACTTTTGTTGAAGTTGTGAGGAAGCAAGAAGTTGTTCTTGCAAAGAGCTGTAGTTGTTGTAGTTGCACAAGTGTGTTGTGCAAGAAGTTGCTGTTGTTGTTTGCTTACACTAAAGTGTTAGTGTAAGTGTTGCTGTGGTTGTTCTTATTGTTCATAATAAGAAGAGTAGTTGTTGAAAATCCACTTTGGAAACAAAGTGGTAGTGGAGTAGAATCATTTACGATTCGAACCACTCTATATCCGGTGTACTCTTTCATTGTCTCTCATCTCCAATTCTTGCTCTGATTTTGAATATCTTTTTGAGTTGAGAAAAACAAGAAAATTCCGCAATAGAGCCAAACACTCTATTCACCCCCCCTCTAGAGTGTATTTCGGACCTTACATAAATTTGTGGTACTATCTTTGTGCCAGAAGAGCTTTGTCATGTGTGAATAGAAGTATTCTATTCATTTTGAAATTATAATATAAAATTATACGAGTGAATAAATTCTGATGAAGTAGGTAAATCTTGTGAGATGACATGTGTTAATGTTCTTTAAAAGAACATAACATAAATATTGATTAAGAAATTAAGTTAATAGCATTTCTATTAAAAAATTTTATTCTTAAAATAAATATTTCAAAGGAATGCCTAAATCCACTAGCACATTCTTATCCACACTATCTCAATTGTAAATTTATTTTAATATCCTTGGTTAAAACATGGAAGCAAACTCTATATCCCTTGGGACAGAGGTATTGTTTGCCTGCCACTTACCTTCCTCAGACCCTACCGATAACTTTTGCTGTCGTTGGGATATACTGGATACGAATGATGGTGATGATGATGATGGTTAAAACAATATATTTGTTTTGGAGGGTTCACCGAAGCAAAGTTCAAGAATGTTGGACGTATCACACCCACCACGTGGCTCAATTGGTACTCAGATATTAGATTACAACCAGTGTTGCAGGTTTGAATTTTGCAGGCATAATGTTGGTGTTTGGGTCATCTTGTCAGCACCTCATAGCGCGTGATATGCACAAGCTATGCATACTAAGCCATGTTTCTTCCACCTTGCCATAGAATAATCATGATCTAAAATTTGTGTGAAGTTCACGGCGTTTGGCAGTAGAAATATTCAGAGTTGGAATACAAACTATAATATTTATAAAAAAATTAGTTTCAACTTTGTCCCATACATTCGACTTTCATCCCTGCCTTTGCCGTTAAATGTTGGATTTATTTGATAAATCCCCAATTAATGACCGTTTAATCGAATCGTTGGGCAAAGGAACAAAAGGCAAAATTTTACCTTGGTCTATGCCTGATGTTGATATGCTCAACACGTATGTCCTGATGCTTGATGAATATGGCATGATCCAAGGATTTACGATCTCCCATCAATTGTTGACGCACCTCTTGAACAGATTCAACAACTCATTACTTTACACGATGGACAGGCTAGACAATGTGGGCTGTATAAAAAAGGTTGACACTCCCTCCCCTTTCTCTCTATGTGGCCGGCTGCTTTCTTGAATTGCGTGATGAGGTGAATAGTCTCCTCTTTTAAATAGAGGGAGAATCCTGACGGTGATAGGATTTGGAGTTCTGATGACAATCAAATCCTTTTTCCTTTATAGATGAGGACTTTTACTCATCTTTATCACCAAAGGAGGATATACTTGATGTCATCATCAAGTGATATTTATCGAATATTAAATATTAATTTAATATTTAATAATTAATAATATTATTTAATATTTAATATCAAATATTGTTTAACATTTAATAATATGTACCAACACTTATCTACTAACCCCACGTGGGTTATCGTCCCTCGGAGACCAGACGCCGTACACTTTATGGTCGTTGCACATTGAGCTCATCCATCGCGGTCTCTGATCATATGACTTTTTACATATTCGGAGTTACCATTCTAGACTACACTATACATCCACGAGCACGCCCCGGGTGATCACTTAACATATGGATATTTTACACAATAATTAATATTATGACGTGACATATGTGACGTAAAAAATTATCATACATAATGTCCACCTTATGATAAATTCGTGTTTACCTAATCAATGTGCTACGCCGTACACGTGTCACGAATTAATTCTAACAATCTCCCACTTGCACTATGTATGCTTCTTAAAGATTATATGTCACTCGTTTGAGCTCCCTTAATGAATGTCCCTTTGTGTCTCTTACCTTTTCCGGCCCATCAGTGAATGTTAGCAAAAGACTCAAGCCGCACCCTGCCACATTGAATTAGTGACTTGTCCTTCTTAAATCATGATACTAACATTCCACTGAATGACATGGATGCTGCAATGGATATGTAGTGTGGAATTAATATGCTAGGTGATAATTCCAACTTGCCCCTAACTTAGCGAGATCAACAAAATTCAGAATGTATGTCGTGACTACTTAATATACATTACTTCTGCATGAAACTTTAACATAACCAAAATGTACATTATGATGTTCGACTGAAAACTTTAACACAATCAAATTCTTTGAACATAAGAAAATATAAACCCCTCAGACTCTCACTAGGACCAAACATCCTTAACCGGACTAAGACCCATATGGCCAACATACTTGTGAAACACTACGGATTCTACGGTCTTAGTCAAAGGATTGATCGCCATGGAGTAAGTGCTAATGTGCTAAATTCTGATCAGACCACTCTAAACTTTTCTTTAACAGCCAGATATTTCATTCCTATATATTTCGCTTTTGACGTGCTCTAGTTGTTATATAATATAGCACCGCAGCATTACTGTCACAAATAATCTTCATTGGATACGAGATAGTCTCCACCTCTCACATCTCTGTGACAAAATTACGAAGCAGTATCACATGTTGGATGCGTAGAAGCATGCCACAAACTCTGCCTCCATAGTGATGGACGCCAATAAGGTCTGTTTCGCAATTTTCCACGAGATCGCTCCTCCAGCTACAGTAAATACATAGTCCGAGGTCGCTTTCATGCTATCCTGGCATCCAGAAAAATTGGAATCTGTGTATCCAGTGATCTGTAACTCATCAGATCTCGGATATGTCAGCACGTGCTGCTTTGTTCCTTGTAAGTATCTGATCACCGTCTTTGCTGCTGTCCAGTGATCCTTACCCAGATCACAGAGGTATCTGCCTAGCATTCCAATAATGTATGCCAAATCTGGTCGCGTGCATACTTGGGCATACATTATGCTCCCTACCACCGAAGCATAAAGAGTGTTCCTCATCTCTGAACGTTCAAACTCAGTTTTGGGACATTACTTTAGGCTGAATATGTCTCCTCTAGCCACAGGGGTATTCAATGGTTTACATGTATCTATACTATACCTCTTCAACACCTTTTCGATGTATGTTTATTGTGAGAGACCTAGGATACCTTGTCTATTTCGTTCATAACTGGAGTCCCAACACAAATGAGGCTTCACCAAGGTCTTTCATTTCAAAGTGTTTTCTCAGAAAAGTTTTGGTGTTGCTCAACATGTTTACATCATTTGCTGCAAGTAGTATATCATCTATGTACAAGATCAAGAATATGAACATGCTCCCACTAAACTTGTGATACACGCATTTGTCAATTTAGTTAGGCTCAAAAACGAAAGAGGCAACCACTTTGGCGATTCAAAGTACCACTGTTGAGACGCATACTTGAGCCCATAGATAGATTTTTTTAGTCTATAAACCATGCCTTTTCGATCTTCCACTTCAAATTAAGGTGGTTGAACCATGTAAATGGTCTCGTTGAGTTCTGCGTTTAAGAATGCAGTCTTGAGATCCATCTGATGCAGCTCAAGATCCAGGTACGCCACTAAAGCCATGATTATCCTAAAGGAATCCTTCGTTGACACTTGAGAGAAGGTTTCCATGTAGTCTATGCTTTCCTTTTGGGTAAACCATTTAGCAATAAGTCGGGCCTTACACCGTTCCATTTTGCCTTTTGAATCACGTTTGGCTTTAAATATCCATTTGCAACCAACATGCTTCAAAACTTTAGGCAGCGAGACGTCCTCCCATACTTTGTTGTCTTGCATAGACTTAATTTCTTCTTCCATGGCCTTAGTCTATTTTTCTGAATTTAGACATTGTAAGGCTTGTTGGACGTTTTTGGGGATATCGTCCATCATGCCAACATCAAATTTGTGCTCTTGGAGATATACCACATAATCGCTAGGTATGAGCTTTCTCCTTTCGCGAGTGGATCGCCTTAGGGGCACTTGTTCATGGGATACTACAGGTTCCCGAACTGCATCAGTAGGCAATTCTTCTTGCTCTTGAGTGACTTCCTCAGGAACTTGTTCCTGTGGTGCGACACTACTGGGATAAGGTACCTCAGATGTGGTAACGCTTGTGCTATCTCCCCAAATGTTGGTTCGATTCGCATTTGTCGCATTTGAGTGATCCTCATCTGACTCAATGATCTGCTGATGCAAATCATTCTCCTCCCAGAACCGAAATATCTTCAAAGAACTTTGCTGAATTTGTGTCGAAAAATATTTTACTTGTGGGATCGTAAAATTTGTACCCTCATGACCTTTCCACGTAACCAACAAAATAGCAACTAACTATTTTTATGTCCAGTTTTCTTTCACCTGGTTTGTAAGGATTTGCCTCTGTTAGACAACCCCAAACCTTAATATTGTTAAGGCTAGGCTTGCGCTTAGTCCATAACTCGTAAGGGCTTTTGATTGTTGCTTTACTTGGTACTCGGTTAAGGATGTAAGCTGCTGTTTTAAGTGCGTCTTTCCAGAGGAATAATGGTAGCGTAGTTTGACTCATCATACTACGCACCATGTCCATAAGTGTGCATTTTTGTCTTTCAACTACACCATTCATGCTTGGTGATCCAGGCATGGTGTACGGAGGGACGATTCCAATTTCCTCTAAGTATTCAGCAAATGGTCCCAAACATCGCTCCCCTGACCCATCATATCTACCGTAGTATTCTCCTCCACGGTATGATCTGACGGCTTTAATCCTTTTGTTGAGTTGTAACTCAACTTCAGCTTTAAAGGATTTGAACATGTTCGGTGCTTGTGCTTTTTCCTTAAGCAAGAATATGTAGCCAAATCGTGAATAGTCGTCAATAAAAGTGATAAAATAGGAGTGACCATTTCAGGTGGCCGTTTGAAATGGGCCACTTATATCGGCTTGAATCAACTCTAATAGACTATTTGCACGATTTGCTTCATGTCTTTGGACTTTAACTTGTTTTTCTTTAGCACAAGATACACACGAATCAAAATGGGATAAGTCTAAAGGATTGAGAATTTTGTTCTTGACAAGAAGTTCCATTCTTCTTTTAGACACATGTTCTAAACGTCGATGCCATAATGATCCTGAATTTTCAGAGTTAATTTTGCTTTAAATTTCGCATAACAACATGTAATGTTTCTTGGTTTGAAGCAACATTTATCGAGTAAAGCTTGTTAATTTCAGATATTTTACCATGACCAATTAACCTAGACACATGATAATGATGGAAATTTCCATTTCCAAGAAAACCATAATAGCCACTTTTATCAAATCGATAAAACAAAATAAGGTTGCGTCTAAACGACGAAACAACAAAAGTATCATGTAAGTCTAGATAAAAATCAAAAGTCAACAGTATCTGAAATGTCCTATGGCTTCAACCTTTGTGCCGCTGCCATTTTCCCTATAGATGTATCTTTCATCGTCCATTGGTTTTCTGTTGCCGAGGAAACCCTACATAGTCACAGATAAGTGAGTCGTGGCTCCCGTATTAACCCACCAAGCGGCTATATCTGAAACAAAATTAACTTCATAACAAACTAAGGACATACCTTTCTTCTTGAGCCAAGAATGATAACCGACACAGCTCTTCTTTAGATGTCCCTTTTTCTTGCAAAAGAAACAAGACATGCTCTTCGGTGCATCGGCATTAGCCGCCCCTTCTGCCTTTTTCTTGTCTTTTGCTCCTGGGTTTTCTAAACAGCTTTACGTTTCTTACCACTGGACTTGGTGGTGAAAGCATTCACAATTTCATGTCCTTCATTCTTAAGCCTTTCCTCCTCTTATTCGCAGTGTGATATAAGTTCATTCATAGCCCACTTTTCTTTTTGACAGTTGTAACTGACTAGAAACTGTTTGAACTTAAGAGGTAAGTAGTTGAGAATCATGACAACCACCATGTCATCTGAGACATCAAGTTTTA
This sequence comes from Eustoma russellianum, assembly GCA_036186865.1. Taxonomy (NCBI): domain Eukaryota; kingdom Viridiplantae; phylum Streptophyta; class Magnoliopsida; order Gentianales; family Gentianaceae; genus Eustoma; species Eustoma russellianum. The sequence continues at coordinate 11,066,329 of AP025058.1, forward strand.
TATTTCTCAATTGAAAAGCCATGTGAGTCATCTCTAGGATGTACTCCCTTATGCTGCGAGTACTATGATACTATTTCGACCAGAATTTCTTTAAGAGATTGTCTATTTCAGCTTTCTCATTCTTAACAAAACTTTGCACAAGATCGGCCGAAAATTCCAGAGCTGTCGTGGATTCAGAAATGTCTCTCCTAAAGCATGCAGGGATTTTCTTGGCCATAAGACATATGCGATTTTATCGGATCCAGCGTGCCATGTGAGCTTTCTTCTCACTTATGCTATTATCTTTCAGCACAGTTGGTCAGTCTAGCTGTAACGCAGTGTCAAGGTCGGTAATCCCAGAAAAATCTCGAGTTGATTTTTCCATTGCTTATGGTTTGAACCGTCTAATGTAGTAATATCCTTAATTTTAGACATAATTGCTGAAAAGTAAACAAGAAATGGAATTAAATATACAACACACGTGATCTGTAAACTGCCATAATAAATTCAAAATAAAAATGAACCCTAAGTCCATTAATCAATCGTCTTCCAACATTAAGTCTCTTTGTAGTCATCCCAATGACATCCAATAATTGGGTGTGGTGGTCAATGTAACGGCTCTCCCAGCACGGGTTAACCACCTTTTTTGGGCCGATGAGTCAACCTATGCATTCAAAGCATCGCCGTCGGATTCATTTAGGTCCACTACTCTGCTCATATGTGCTTTTGGCAATCACACCTTCCTTTGGGCCTGTCAATGATTGCACCCAACACATACATGCCCCTCACAATCACAACAAATGCAGTGGCAATGATATCATTGCTGCACTTTAAAGGGATAATATTAAAGCCCCATATTTGCTAAGTCGCATAACCTTATGGTTCTAAGTGATCCTACAATTTCATGACTAACCTTCTTGCACATATCGTGCATGCTTGACCTCAACATACATTGTGGTGTATGTTCTTGTTTTGCTTAAACCACCTTGAACTAGCTTGATTCTCTTTATGGTTCAATAAGAACCACCTTAAACCAAGCTTGGTTCTCTTTACGGTTTAAGAAAATAATATCTTTATCAATCGATTGAACAACTGATATAACTTTATAATGACTCATATTGATTGTGAAATGAAGCGATTCAGTAATACCCACTTGTCATAAGTGTGTATTACCATTCCACATGATTCTCAGGCCAGCAGCGGAGTCACAAATGGTCTCGCTTAAGATCAAATTTTCTTAGACAACATCATGTGTATGATGTTTTTTATCACAACTCAATCAGTCATCTATCACGAGTACTTTAAACCGCATTGATTGATAAACCTGGATAATACTAGTTAGTGTTAGTCAAAATGGTCAACGCAGTCAACTTAACACATCGAATCAACTTGGTTGAACCTCGTGAAACCTAGTCAAACAAGATTCGGGTCCTGATTGGGTTAGGTTCAGGTCTAGGTCATGACCGGTTTAACTGATCCCCTTCTTTAATTTTTTACTTTGAGGGGTAGCATTAAATTCTATTGGTTTGGTCAAAACCCAGACCTTGCAACTTGAAACTGGGTCATTTTCAAAAGAATCCCAGACCATAACTTGTTTTACTTGCATTTATTTATTTATGAACAAGAACAAATAACATAAATGAATAAATGAACAAATAAATACATAAATAAACAAATAGTCTAATAACCAAAAATTAAACTTAATACTTAATTATTATTATTTTGGATTTCTTTAAAATAATAATAATAATAATTTATTCTTTACTATTCTCCTTAATATTTTTTAAAGACTAACAATAATATTAGAATTATTATCATTTTTATTTACTTTGTTTTCTTAAAGTAAACTTTAAAATATTAACAAAAACTATTATTATGCACTTTATCCAAAAATAATAATAAATGAAGAAAAAAAATTTTTAATAGTGCATTACACGTATCACAAATTAATTCTAACATTAACTACGTCAGCCGATCATCTGTCTCTCTTGCAGTTAGGAACTCCACTATTTTTTGAGATTATGATAATCGTAACACTATTTGAGTCTCTCCAATCAAAGCCCACTTAGAAGTGGTAAGGTATATAAAAATATCCACAACCCAACATCTTCTTTGTCTTGGTGCTTGCAAAATTTGATTTTAATTTTTAGAGAGAAAAAAGCAATAAAAGCATAAGGGAAAAAAAGACGTTATCTTATTGACTTGTATATTTTTAAGACTATGTAATTTATTAAATATTATCTATGTCTTAAACAAAATGCATCTGACATTATTAGCAATATATGTGCACCTATATCGGTTTGAGTTTTAAATAATCTGACCTTGGTAGAAGTCAAGCTTGAAAAATCTAGATCGAGCACAAATTAGGTCCAAAACAAGTTGAGTTTTGGCTAGTCCGACCTGATTGACAGTCCTACTTTTTAATATATAAAAGAAGTAATTTTTCTATAAAATAATAGGTCCACTTTTCTGTTTTTAGAATGTACAAAATATATATTCCCTTGTTTTAAATTGTAAAAGATACTGCGTGATTTTACCTACTTAACTTTATTAAATGAATCAATTTTGGAACAAACATTTTATTTGAAATGGGCAAACTTGAAAACAATAGCAAAAATTAATCTTTTGACCAATTTTTCTGAAACTCTTTGTTACTTTAACCACAAACCAACCAACCTGTTCCAAAAACCAACCTGTTCCACAAGCTTCTGCTGCTGCAATATGGTGCAGTGATGATTCAAACATGCGTAAAATCGCAAAGTTTCTCTTTATACTGGTTAACCAACCGGAGTTCTATTTCTGGCGCTGGAATATGTTGCAGACAAATTAAAGGGTTCTATTTCACACCCATCGGTTTGAGTAGACGGTTTAGTTGACTATCTAGTTTAGTTCAAAATGCAAAGGACTTAAGGTCGTGTATTCAGGGTCTAATTGGACCAAGAATGGGGTAGGATTTCTAGTGAAGTTAGAATTGCATACGAACGTGATCGATGTGATAAGATATAATGATAGAATAATGGTAATGAAGCTAGTACTAAACAAGGAGGTGGTGTCCGTGGTTTGCGCTTACGCACCCCAAGTAGGACTATGAGAACATGAGAAGAAAGAATTTTGGGATTGCTTAGATGTAGTATTGACGACAATACCTAGGGAGGAACGAATTTGTATACAAGGTGATTTTAATAGCAACATTAGAAGGATACCAATGGTTTTCCATCTGCACATGGCAGGTTTGGTTATGGAGATAGAAACGAGCAGGGTCGGGATCTGCTAGACTTTGCGGTGGCCCAGGACCTATGTATTATAAACTTGTTCTTTAAGAAAGAGGAATCAAATTTGATCACATTACCAGTGGAGGACGTAACACACAAATTGATTATTTTTTTATGAGGCGTATGTAGAGAAAAGGGGGTTTGTGTGATTTCTAAATAAGTGACTTAAATGCATGATATATACATAAACGTGCATGATATATACATGTATGCATGATACATTGCTATTACTTGCCTTATTTAGCTTATATATAATGTTGCCGGACTAACGAGCCATGAGCGTTAAAGCTTACATCGTATGGCAAATATTTGTCGTGTTTATACTATTTTCAGGTGCCACCATTAATGAACTAAACTAGTTCATTAAGTGAAGTACTTAGTTTATTAAACTAAGTAGTTCATTAAAGAAAGCCACATTTGGAAAAGGCACAAAGGAAACAAGACTAAGGAAGGAAAGTTTTCTCCTCCTCCCCTCTTAAATATATACGCGCCATATACATATTAAATACATAAATTTTCAGATTTTTTGAAAAAGGCACATACACATGTATTCCAACGTACTACCGACACGTTATATATTTTATGTACGTACGTTAACGTCACACCACTATACTTAACTTATATTTATGAGTATATTCAGGTCTTATATCATATGATATAAGTCATGGTGATGACAAATTAAATACGACATGTTAAAAGGTTCTAAACCAAAAGTTGTCGTATCGGACGAATACCGAAACTTCGCCAACGTGTAACGTACTTGCCATAAATAAATGGCCAGCCCCTATACTTCATCATAAATTTCGTGGCCTACATGACATTTTCAGCCAAAAATACTTTCCATGTTGGCACACACAAATCACCCCACATTAAGGCCAAAATGTGAAGATTCCAATTTTAATTTTGATACATGATAAATGGCGCCACTTTAGACCAGCCAAGTGCTGAGTTTTAAAGTATATATTATATATATATTATTTTGTAACATAATATATATAACATGTGCATAAGTTGGAATTTAATTATAGAAAAATCGGGTAATCGATAAATATCGAAAATTCGGTTTTCTACGCACACAACACATGGAACGTTTTTGGTACATCATATGACACGTATCTAGACACTTTTTACATATGTCATACATCTTAAAGTGTTCTAGAAAATTAAATTAAGGTCTGATTGGAATATAACATGTGTGTATTATCAAATGTGCACTATTTTACAAAGTTAGCAAAAATAAATTTCAGCACATGCACATACTCTATGCAACGCCCCTACAGCTGAGATGGAGCTTATTTGAAGCCTTGTTGGCATATTGATTGGTCAAAAATCAATCATACAATGTCGGTAAATTAAAGAGAGAAGCTACAAATGGTAAGATTTCAAACTTTGTCTCACTTATAACACATGCTGAAAATTTCAGCATGCATAAGCTTGGCTGGCCGAATTTTTGCATGTTAATGTGATATGTTTTATCTTCTTACATTGTGTGATTGATTGGAAGAAGAAATGGAAGTAATTTGAATATTATTTAAATTCAATAAAGTGTGATATTTTACATATCACACATGCTGAATTTTTTTAGCATGTGTGAGACATGTCTTGACCGAATTCTTGAGCATAAATGTGTCCAAGTTTATTTCCAATATGATAAGGATATTTACCATCAATTTGTGATTTATTTTAAAAAGAAAAATCAAAGAAAAATGGTAATATTTTGAACTTTATCTCCATGTATCACATGCTGAAAATTCAGCATGGCATATACTCTTAAATGGCCGATTTTTGTGTCTTAATAAGGAAGGAATTATGTCTTGCAATTTATGTGACAATCTTGTGCATAATGGAAATAATTTTATGATTGATATTGGCACATGTTTGAGTGATATATTCAGATTTTCTAAGTCGTCAAATGATGACACCATCCAACCAATCATGAAGTGTCAAGTAAGCAAAGCTTAAATGATCATCCAATAAGAAGATGCCAAGTAAGCAAGTCCATGTCACAATGATGTCTTACATTCTCCCAAGGACTTAGAAGATAATTTTCAAGAGGGGGAGGACCTATAGTGGACGGCTGCAACAACATTAAAAGGAAAGAAGAGGAGCAAAAACAAGACAAGCACAAGAATTGCAAAACAAGTGATCAAAAACGACTAAGCCTCTTCTTCTACACTCTTTTTCTTTCTTTCTTCCTGTAAGCCTATTGTATGCATATATTTCAATCTTGAATAGGCTTGATATAGACTACCACATATTTCATATATTTGTAAAAGATTGATCAAGGTGTGATCAATCTTCATTCTTGCGAGGTGGCGGTGTTCGTGCGAATTGTATTCATCGTACAAGGTTTGTAAAGGGTTGGAGTTAGTGTGTAACTCTATCAACCTTTTGGTAAGGTGTGTTGCATGTGTGTGATTAGTGTGAAACAAGGAAGGTGTTCCTTGAATACTGGAGTAGGTTGTTTATAACCGAACCAGTATAAAAATCATGGTGCCATTTACTTTCAGCATTTACTTTCAGTTACTGCACAGTTTACTCTTTTTATTCGCATTCGTAAAAATAGTAAACGACTTTTAAAAATTACGAAAATTTCCAGAAATATACCCACACGTTCTAGGGTTAATTTGGCAGAAGTTGCAACCCTTTTGGATAAGTATAAGTCGATCAAACATCAAAAGTTCTGAGACTAGTGCAGTCTGATTTTCAGACTTGCAAAGGTTGAGACTTTGATTGTAGTTGACCTACTGCCCAAAAGAATTTTGCAAAACTGTTTCAACCCACTTAAATATAGTATACAAGAAGTTAGTGGTCAAATTTTCAGAGCAATTGGACATACACACAAATAGGAATAAATTTTTCAAAACCTTCTACCGTTTCTGGCAGATTTGCGCAATCTGATCACCAACGGTTTTTGCAGGGGTTAAAGGTTGAATTTTAATTTCAAATTTTTAGGAGACCCTCATAACATCTGAGGCTAAGTTCTCTCAATATTGCAGAATTTTTAGAGACCTATAACCTGGTTTTAAAAACGTTTTAAATCTGGTCCTGAAAACAGAATCTGTTTTCAGAAGTTGAGTTGTTTAGGTTTAAACAAATTTTAAAAACCACACTTTCCCCACCACCTATTCAACCCCCCCTTCTAGTGGTGCCTTGCAGATCCTAAAAGTTGTATCAGAGTGCAGGAACACTCACTTCAAGGAATCCAATGATTCAGTGAGATGGCAACCACAAATCTTAAAACCGAGCAAGAAGGTATGTCGAGCCAAAGGCCTCCACTTTTTGACGGTGAGTCGTTTATTCAGTGGAAACTTAGAATGAAGCTTTTTCTTATGGCTATAGATATAGATCTTTGGTCAATTATTGAAGATGGGCCTTATGTCCCATCTAAGTTATCCACCGTAGACGGAGTCACATTAGAAGTCGTTAAAACTAGACAAGATTATACGAGTGATGATAAAAAGAAACTTAGTATGAATGCTAAGGCTATGCAATTGCTCCTAAACGGATTAAGTAAAAGTTAGTCTAGCTATGTGTCAAACTGTCCGAGTGAGAAAGAAATGTGGAGGATACTAGAAATGAAACACGAAGGCACGAGTCAAGTAAAAGAGTCAAAAATTAACATGCTTATGTCCACACTTGAGTCATTTAAATTATTGCCTAATAAGTCTATTGTTGATATGGATCTTCGTTTGACTAACATCTACAATTCTCTTGAGTCTCTTGGTAAAGCTTTTACCACACAGGAAAAGGTACAGAAAGTCCTACGAAGCCTTGCATCCGAATGGGACCCTAAAGTGACCGCAATAGAAGAAAGCAAGGAAACTAAGTCAATAAAGATGGAAGAACTAATCGGATCACTTAAAGTTTATGAGAATAAACTCACCATACGGAAATCGGAATCATCTAAACAAGGTAAAGCTATTGTTTTTAAATCAAATGAATACGTCTCCCTCCCTCCGATCACGTAGATGATAGTGATTCTGAATCGGATAATGATGACCTAATTCTATTGGCTAAAGGATTGAGAAAATTTATGAGAAGGTCAGTCAGAAACAAAAATAAGGGTACTACAACTAAGAAAAATAAGAACAAGTCAAACGATAAAGACGTTAAATGTTATGAATGTGGCAAACTCGGACACTTATCATATGACTGCCCCAACAAAGAAAGCAAACAAATAAATACCTTGACAAGGAGCGGAACAAAAATAGACTCGTCTCAGAACCCAAACAAAGGAAACGTGCTCTAAAGGCCTTTACCTGGAGTGATTCATCGGATTCTGAAACTGAGACCGAAGAGGAGACTGCACAAGTATGCTTTGCATCCAAAGCATCTAATGAGGTATCATCTGATTCTGACTCTGACTCTGAACCTTCTTATGATGATCTTTTTAGTCAGTATTAGAGTTGCACAAATTCAGTAAGACTCTCGCTAAGGAAAAGAAGCGATTAATTGAAGACAAGAAACTGTTAGAATCCTCTAACGAGAATCTTGTCGCTCAATTAAGCGATTCAAAGAAAGAGTAATCATGTGTCGTTACTGCATTAAAGAAAGAGATTTCATCATTAACCACTTAAAATAATAAAATGAAATCCGAGATTTCGAATTTGAAATCAAGGAATACCGATTTAGAGAAAATGATGAAACAGTTTGATACGGGGTCCAACATGCTGCATCGCATTATATTATCACAAAGCATCACAGCGACAAAAAGGGGTTGGAATACGTTGATACAAATGAAGTATCAACCAAACCAACTAAGTTTGTGGTGTCTAAAAAAGTAGACACCCCTAAGCCTCAAGTGGCGTCTAAGATGACGCAAAAGCCATCCTTTTCCTCATCACGCCCACTCCTTCTTCATATCATGTGAAATATAACGTTGTTCCATATAGATATGAAAAGAAAAGAATAATGCATACACGAAATTCATATCAGCACAGACACACAAGGACATATCAAAAACGCCCTTCATTCAATGAGTATAGAGGAGTCCTTGGGCAAAGGCCCAAAGTGCATGCACCACATGTCTACTATATCACACCTTCATCTACATTCTTTCATTTGATAGACCGAGAAGGATCACCCAAGAATGGGTACCGAAAGGTACTTTTACCAAGAGGTGATTAACTAACTCGAAAGGACTCAAAGTTAAAAGGGCACCTAAATCATCTTTGCACATTGCAGGGAGCCCACACATCGAAAGATACAACTATTAAGTGGTTCCTTGACAGTAGATGCTCGAGGCACATGATGGGTGACCCGAGCTTGTTCACCAAATGAAAGAAGGTCACAAAAGGCAGATCCGTGACCTTTGGAGACATCAACGAAGGCAAGATCATCAGAAAGGTACGATTGGAAATCCAAGTACTCTCCAAATCTCCAAAGTCATTTTGGTTAGCAACTTATCCTACAATCTTCTTAGCATTTTCTCAATTTGTTGACAATGGTTTTAATGTGTGTTTCACTCACCCTTATTGCAATATAATAAATAAAAATGGAGAAACCGTTTTAAAAGGAAAAAGAGAAGGTAATATTTTACGCTTTCTATGGATGATGTGGTAGACGCTAAAGTAAGTGCTTTATGTCAAATGAACCTAATGTGAATTTATGGCATAGATGTTTAGGACACATTGGCATTTCCACACTAGAAAAACTTCAACGAAAGAACCTAGTACGATGATTGCCTACGCTTGATTTAGACAACTTTCAATTGTGTGAATCTTGCATAAAAGGCAAACAAACATGTGAGTCACTTAAGCCTAAAATGAAATAAGCATGACTAGAGTCTTAGAACTATTGCATATTGATTGTTTGGTCCTAGTCGCACTACAAGCCTTGGTGGGCGCCACTATACATGCGTGATTGTTGATGATTTTTCTCGTCATACTTGGACTTTATTTCTTGCACATAAGGATGATAGTGCCATTGACATTGCAAAATTGATTAAACAACTCGAAAATCAATATGGTGTAAATGTCAAAAAGATAAGAAGTGATAGAGGCAGTGAATTTAAAAACAAAGAGATGATTTCGTTTTGCGAAGAAAAGGAATCAAGCATGAGTTTTCGCCACCTAGAACTCCTAATTAAATGGAGTAATAGAAAGAAAGAATCGTACACTACAAGAAATCGCTAGGACTATGTTATGCAAAAATAAATTGCCTATATTTCTGTGGGCGGAAGCTCTAAATTGTGCATGCTATATTGTACAATCGCCTAGCTATGAGAAAGAAAATAAACAAGACGCATTATGAGATTTTGAATGATCGCATGCCTAAGATTGACTATTTTCGTTTGTTTGGATGCAAATTTTTTGTTTTAAATACAAAAGTTAATTCAGACAAATTTGAATCCAATCAATTGAGTGCATTTTTGTTGGATATTCCATAAATTCAAAGGCATATAGGTGTTATGATCATCTCACTAGACAAATCATGGAATCTATTCATGTGAAATTCAATGAATTTGGTGAGATTGATAAAGATAAGGAATATGACGATGACTTTGAACTGAAAACCCATGTTGAATGAAGGTGATGGTTCTTTTGATATGCATGATATGAATGACACACTAGAAATGCATGATCACATAGAAATGCATGATAACATAGAAAATAATCAACCAAGATGGCATAGAGATCACCCGCATGATCTCATCATAGGCGACCTCACTCACGGTATGCGACACCGTAGAAGAATTAATTCGGACGAAATAAATAAATTTCATGCTATGATTTCTGAATTGAGCCCAAAAATGTGCATGATGCTTTGAGTGATTCTTCTTGGATTGATGCCATGCATGATGAACTTAATCAATTTGTTAGAAACGATGTATGGGATTTAGTGCCACAACCACAAGATAAGACTATAATAGGCACAAAGTGGGCGTTTAGGAATAAAATGAATGAAGCAGGAAAGGTCGTTAGAAATAAAGAGAGACTTGTAGCACAAGTCTATAATCAAGAAGAAGGACTTGACTACGATGAAATATTTGCACCCGTAGCACGTTTAGAAGCTATACGACTATTACTTGCTATTGCTTGCATGAAAGATTTCAGATTATATCAAATGGACGTGAAAAGTACATTCCTAAATGGATTTATACAAGAAGAAGTATACGTGACGCAACCACCCGGTTTTGAAGATTTGAAACATCCCGGTCACGTGTACAAGCTAAAGAAAGCACTATACGGCCTAAAGCAAGCACCGAGAGCATGGTATGATCGTTTTCTACTTTCCTTTTAGAAAATAATTTTAAACGAGGTACTATAGATAGTACACTATGCTTATACTGATGCTTAGGAATTTGGTACGATTAGGATTCCACATTTAACTTACATGCTTATACTGATGCAGATTATGGTGGCTGCAAAATAGATAGAAAGAGCACGAGTGGGACTTGCCAATTTATAGGAAACTCACTCATTTCATGGTTTTCCAAAAAGCAAGCAAGCGTTGCTTTGTCCACTATTGAGGCTGAGTACATGGCACTTAGCCTTTGTTGCACACAGTTGTTGTGGATAAAACAACAACTTTTGACTTTGGAATTATCGTAAATAGAATTCCTATATATGTGATAGTATGAGTGCCATAAATTTGTCTAAGAACCCCGTGTTACATTCTAAGGCTAAGCATATAGAAGTACGCTATTACTTTCTTCGTGATCACGTAAACAATGGTGATATCGTCATAGATCACGTACACACAGAAGCGCAAGTAGCGAATATCTTTACAAAAGCCTTAAATCAAGCCACGTATGAATCTCTTCGTTTCCTTATTAGGCATGATTCCCGTTGATATGATTTGATTTGACGTGATTTGATTTTCTTTCGCTATTGCCAGGAATCTTTTGATTCACTTTCCAAAATGAAGGGGGAGAGAAAACATGATTTAAGGGGGAGAGAGACACTAATTGATACTGATTGCACAAATCAAGGGGGAGCTGGATTTGAGATTTGAAATTCAAATTTCAAATTTGTGCATATTTGAAGGAGGAGCGATAGCATTTAAATCATGTGCATAAGTTATTTTGAAAATCATCAAAAGGGGGAGATTGTAGAGAAAAGGGGGTTTGTGTGATTTTCAAACTTAAATGCATGATATATACATAAACGTGCATGATTATACATGTATGCATGATACATTGCTATTACTTGCCCTATTTAGCTTATATATAATGTTGCCGGACTAACGAGCCATGAAGCGTTAAAGCTTAACATTTGTTGTGTTTATACTATTTTCAGGTGCCACCATTAATGAACTAAACTAGTTCATTAAGTGAAGTACTTAGTTTATTAAACTAAGTAGTTCATTAAAGGAAGCCACATTTGGAAAAGGCACAAAGGCAACAAGGCTAAGGAAGGAAAGTTTTCTCCCCCTCCCCTCTTAAATATATACACGCCATATACATATTAAATACATATATTTTCAGATTTTTTGCAAAAGGCACATACACATGTATTCCAACGTACTACCGACACGTTATATATTTTACGTACGTACGTTAACGTCACACCACTATACTTAACACATATTTATGAGTATATTCAGGTCTTATATCATATAATATAAGTCATGGTGATGACAAATTAAATACGACATGTTAAAAGGTTCTAAACCAAAAATTGTCGTATCGGGCGAATACCGAAACTTCGCCAACGTGTCACGTACTTACCATAAATAAATGGTCAACCCCTATACTTCAAAAATCATCATAAATTTCGTGGCCTACATGATATTTTCAACCAAAAATACTTTCCATGTTGGCACACACAAATCACCCCACATTAAGGCCAAAATGTGAAGATTCCAATTTTAATTTTGACACATGATAAATGGCGCCACTTTAGACTAGCCAAGTGCTGAGTTTTAAAGTATAATATATATATATACATATTATTTTGTAACATAATATATATAACATGTGCAGAAGTTGGAATTTAATTAGAGAAAAATCGGGTAATCGATAAAATCGAAAATTCGGTTTTCAACGCACACAACACATGGAACGTTTTGGTACATCATATGACACGTATCTAGACACTTTTTACATATGTTATACATCTTAAAGTGTTCTAGAAAATTAAATTAAGGTCTGATTGGAATATAACATGTGTGTATTATTAAATGTGCACTATTTTACAAAGTTAGGAAAAATAAATTTCAGCACATGCACATACTCTATGCAACGCCCCTACAGCTGAGATGGAGATTATTTGGAGCCTTGTTGGCATATTGATTGGTCAAAAATCAATCATACAATGTTGGTAAATTAAAGAGAGAAGCTACAAATGGTAAGATTTCAAACTTTGTCTCACTTATAACACATACTGAAAATTTCAGCATGTATAAGCTTGGCTGGCCGAATTTTTGCATGTTAATGTGATATGTTTATCATCTTACATTGTGTGATTGATTGGAAGAAGAAATGGAAGTAATTTGAATATTATTTAAATTCAATAAAGTGTGATATTTTACATATCACACATGCTGAAATTTTTCAGCATGTGTGAAACATGTCTTGGCTGAATTCTTGAGCATAAATGTGTCCAAGTTCATTTCCAATGTGATAAGGATATTTACCATCAATTGTGTGATTTTTTTAAAAAGAAAAATCAAAGAAAATGGTAATATTTTGAACTTTATCTCCATGTATCACATGCTTAAAATTCAGCATGGCATATACTCTTAAATGGCCGATTTTTGTGTCTTAGTAAGGAAGAAATTATGTCTTGCAATTTATGTGACAATCTTGTGCATTATGGAAATAATTTTATGATTGATATTGGCACATGTTTGAGTGATATATTCAGATTTTCCAAGTCATCAAATGATGACACCATCCAACCAATCATGAAGTGCCAAGTAAGCAAAGCTTAAATGATCATCCAATAACAAGATGCCAAGTAAGCAAGTCCATGTCACAATGATGTCTTACATTCTCCCAAGGACTTAGAAGATAATTTTCAAGAGGGGGGGATCTATAGGGACGGCTGCAACAACATTAAAAGGAAAGAAGAGGAGCAAAAACAAGACAAGCACAAGCATTGCAAAACAAGTGATCAAAAACGCCTAAGCCTCTTCTTCTACACTCTTTTCTTTCTTTTCTCTTGTAAGCCTATTGTATTCATATCTTTCAATCTTGAATAGGCTTGATATAGACCACCACATATTCCATATCTTTGTAAAAGATTGATCAAGGTGTGATCAATCTTCATTCTTGCGAGGTGGTGGTGTTCGTGCGAATTGTATTCATTGTACAAGGTTTGTAAAGGGTTGGGGTTAGTGTGTAACTCTATCAACCCTGTGGTAAGGTGTATTGCGTGTGTGTGATTAGTGTGAACCAAGGAAGGTGTTCCTTGAAGACTGGTGTAGGTTGTTTATAACCGAACCAGTATAAAAATCTTGGTGCCATTTACTTTCAGCATTTACTTTCAGTTACTGCACAGTTTACTTTTTTTTGCATTCGTAAAAATAGTAAACGACTTTCAAAAATCACGAAAATTTCCAGAATATACCCACACATTCTAGGGTTAATTGGGCACAAGTTTCAACCCTTTTGGATAAGTATAAGTCGATTAAACATCAAAAGTTCTGAGACTAGTGCAGTCTGATTTTCAGACTTGAAAAGGTTGAGATTTTGATTGTAGTTGACCTACTTCCCAAAAGAATTTTGCAAAACTGTTTCAACCCACTTAAATATAGTATATAAGGAGTTAATGGTCAAATTTTCAGAGCAATTGGACATACACACAAATAGGAATAAATTTTCCAAAACCTTCTACCGTTTCAAGCAGATTCGTGTAATCTGATCACCAACGGTTTTTGAAGAGGTTAAAGGTTGAATTTTAATTTGAAATTTTTAGGAGACCCTCACAACATCTGAGGCTAAGTTCTCACAAAATTTCAGAATTTTTGGAGAGCCATAACCTGGTTTTAAAAACGTTTTAAAACTAGTCCTGAAAACAGAATCTGTTTTTAGAAATTGAGTTGTTTAGGTTTAAACAAATTTTAAAAATCATACTTTCCGCACCACCTATTCAACCCCCTCCCCTTCTAGTGGTGCCTTGCAGATCCTACAGCGTGAAGACCAATGGTTGTGGAGGGACTGCAAGGTTATACCAGAGGAGACATCAGTGATGCAACACCGTTTCCTAGTGTTAGTTATAGCCGTGAGGCAAAAGCGGACTAAAGGGGTTAGAAAATTCCCATCCAGGATTCAATGGGGTAGTTTGAAGGATGCAAAAATTACCATATTTAGAGACAAGGTCATCTCGACGACATCACAGCGACTGAGTGAGGACACAAACCAGATATGGTAGGCTATGGAGGCTACTATTACCCACGTAGCAAGGGAAACGCTTGGGGTAGTAATAGGAAACACAACCGTACATAAAGAATCATGGTGGTGAAAACGTGATGTGAGACGAAAAATAAGGGGTAAGCAAAGGAGTTTTAGAGAGATGTTAAGCTGCAAAGACGTGGAGTAGAAAGGGAGATTGAGAGAGAATTACAAAATCTCCAAGAAGGAAGCAAAGAAGGCAGTGACGGAGGCAAAGAACGCATCCTATAAAAGGACGTACGAAGGACTAGAGACAACAGAAAGGGAGTACGATATGTTCAAGATTGCCAAAGCTATGCATCGAAAGAGAAAGGACCTAGGATCCTTGAAGTTTATAAAGGGAGAAGATGGATATGTTTTAGGTCAAGGACAAGACATCAGGTGGAAATGGAAAACATACTTTCACAACCTTTTCAATTGCGGGGAAGCCGAGAAAGCATCGCTAGCCAAAAAACAACAACAAAATAACCGCGACTATAGGAGCATCACATAAGAAGAGGTGATGAGAGCACTTAAGAAGACGGAAAGAGCTAAGGTAGTTGGTCTAGATAATATACCCATTGAGGCGTGGAAGTGTTTGGTAGAGAAAGGGGTTCAATGGCTAACTATTTTATTCGATCTTATTTTCAAAACAGGAAAAATGTCAGATTAATGTCAGATCTTATTTTCAAAACAGGAATCAATTCAGTTGATTGACGCAGAGGCCACCGCTCGCCACCAAAGGTGTGAGTGCAATAAGATTGCCATATCGACGAAAGTATAATTCCGGGTTTAACAATCCGTAGGCGGCCTTTAAAAGATACTTTGCGTGTGGATGTCCACCAAGCAAATAAGTATGCAAAGAAGGCTCCTCTATGTGGCTGTGGACCGTCCAGGATGCATGCATAATGAGACCAAAGAGGCCGAAAGGAAACACACTCCAAAAAGAGATGACCAATAGTTGCGGAGGAGGCACAGCAAAATGGGCATCTCATAGAGGCAGCAACCATGAACCGCTGCATGTTTTCTTGAAGTGGGAGCGCACCATGATTTCCATAAAAACAACCTAATACGCGTTGTTGAAGTGCATGCCATATGAATCGATGCAAGAAAAGCTTCATCTGCGACTGACAATGCAAAGTGTACGTTTTTAAGGGAGAATAGACCTTTCGAATCGAACCTCCAGATATAATGTTTCGGCTGCCTTTCAACCTGGTAAGAACATACTTCATGAACACTACAAATTCTTTTCGAAGCCATAATATCAGTGAGGCGGGGCAGAGTGTCATGTCACTGACCATATTTTGAAGACATAAATTCCGTCCATAATGTATGTTTCATATGATTAAGACCACCACAATTTACATGAGTAGGCCGCATGTAAAATATCTAGACGCCGGAAGCCAATACCTCCCTCGTCTGTGGGCGTATATAATATTTGCCACCTAACCTAGTGATGCTGCACGCCATCAATATGTGCTCCCCAGAAGAAATTACAAATGCGTCGTCACAGGGCAATAATAATAACCTTAGGTAAAGGTATAACAGCAACTATTGAATGTGAATGACACCCAAGACATGTTTATGAGGATCAACCGACCAGCCGAAGATAAAAATTGATTCTGCCATGCTTGGGTACGCTTGTCAACCTGTTCTAGGAGATCTCTATAATAGACTAAGCGATTGCGACCCCGATAAAAATTCACCCCCAAATATTTTATCGGCAATGCGGAAATGGTCATATTAAGGGCCTGCTCCATGCCCCTAAGATGTCGAGGTGAAGCATGTGAAGAAGGACTAAGATGACTCTTCAAAAAATTTACTCGTTGTCCAGATGCTGTTTGATATTGATAAATTGTTTAAAGCGTAGTAAGTTAGCAACCGCACCATTAATAGAGACAAGCCATTCATCCGTAAAATCAAGGTCTGCGATAATAGGCCGTACTCGGCCAGCTCCAAACCTCACTAACGTGCCATTGTGAACCAATGCATTAAGTCCTCTTGAAAATACTTCTGAAGCTAGGATAAATAGAATAAAGGACAGAGGATCACCTTGCTTTACACCCCTAGTTGGCAAAAAAAAAACCCACACGGAGCCATTGATTAACACTGACAAATAAGTGCCTTCCAAATGATTAAATACAAGCTGAATAACGAACCTGGAGAAACCCATCTTAGTCAATAATTGTCGAAGAAAAATCCAGCTGACGGGATCAAAAGATTTCATCATGTCCAACTTTATCATTACGTTAGAACCACGAGTTTTCTTATCTAACATATGGATAAGTTCCTGAACAAGCAGAATTTGCTAAGTAATATCCCGTCCTTTCGTAAATCCTACTTGTTCCGGAGAGATATTATAGGTAAAATAGAAGACAGCCGTGTGGTCAAAAAACTCGTGCTGATTTTCACAACAAAATTTGACAAACTTATTGGCCGAAAATCAGAGAAAGTCATTGGTGAGATAACCTTTGGGATCAAGATAAGAAGCGTACTACACATTGCACGTGGCATTTGGAAGCCAAAGAAAAATTCTTGCACGGCCTTGTAAACTTCCTGATGGACAAATCCCAACAATGACGGAAGAAAAACCGTTATAACCATCAGGACTTGTAGCACAGTTAGGATCAAGTGACCATACTGCCTGCTTTGTTTCCTCCAATGTGGGCATCAGAGTGAGGAGGACGTTCATGTCAGCGGTGATCAAAGTTGGTATATATTGCAGAATCTGAGACTCCTCAGAAATGGGGTCAGCCGCAAACAACTGTGTCTAAAACGATACTGCTTAGGCCATAATTGCATCCTCATCTCACATACTGCCCCATATGGTGTTGAAATTCGATTTATAAACTGCCTGCACCTGCGATTCTTAACCACATTATGAAAATAACTCGTATTTGCATCCCCACTCCTGAGCCATTTAACTCATGCCTTCTGCTTCCAAAAGAGCAATTCCACTTTTGTTGCACGATTATATGCCGCCTGTGCCTCATAAAAGGAAGTTCTGTTTTCTGCGGTGGAATGTCGCTCAAACATAAGCTACACTAATGTACCCGATCTCCCGCAGCCTGTAACTTGTCAAAAGCATTGCCAAAAGTAGTGATATTTCAATGCTTTAAATCTTGCTAAAGATGTTGCAGCTTAGCATATAGGCCCCGCATGCCTACAATCATAGGATATGCATTCCATTTTACATGAACAAAAGGAAGCAAAATGTCATGTTCATCCCAGATATTTAGAAACCGAAAAGGTTTAGGGTCAGCCCGCTGCTGACAGATACATAAAAGAAGTAGTGGAACATGGTCCGAGGTCACCCGGGATAAATGGAGCACTTTCAGGTTAATATAGACTATAAAAAGCATCAAAGCACATCAAGCGATCAAGCCGGCATCTTACAGTACCTAGTCTGCGACCTCACACCCACGTATATGGTGATCACTCATATGGTAAATCAACAAGATCACAATTGTGTATACACTCCGCAAACTCTTCAAGCGAAGGCAAATGAGGCATAGATGAGCAAGTGCTCATCTACTGTAAAATATATGTTAAAATTGCCACCAACTAACCACAACATACTTGCATTTGGACGAATAGACTCCAATTCCAGCCACAGACGGCGCCTGTCTGTAATCGTATGCATTCCATAGACTGGACATAGCGAAAGCATTTGTGTTGTACCAAGATATTAAATCGGAGATGAGATGCTTGTTCTCCATGCTGTGAGTCAATCAAACTCAAAGCTGATCGTTGCCAAAAAAACCCAAACCTTATCAACGCATGTGGATAAAGAGTTGGTGAAAGAGAGTCGTCATTGAAAGTTAACTAAATTAGCTGCAGTAGTTTTCAGCTCAATGACAACAAGAATTTGGAGATGATGATGCTGCAGCAGCCGTTTGAGCCTAGCCAGAGAAATCTATACATACATACATACAATATATATATGCACACACATATAATGGGCAATATATGTACAACTTAGTTGCTGGATCCTTCGGTTGCTTAAAAAAAATGTATATATATGTACATATAGTGTGTGTGATATATATGTGTATATATAAATTTGGGTAATGGGCAATATATGTATGACAAATTAATGAATGAGATACCTAGTAAATTAAAGAAGTAACGAGACTAAATAATAAGCTGTTTTGAGCATCTTGGCAGAGACACCTGAAAAGGACAAAATGACAATTTCCATATTTTAAAGGTCATGGAAGTGGGCTATTTTAATAAGGACTACAATAAGGAAACAGAAAAAGGACCAATTAGAACAAGATTATAGAAATTTAAGCCAAAAGCGGGCTGATCTTAAGGGCTAAACCGAGACAACCCTTAAAGGGGTAAAATGAGAATTTCATCTAGGGATATGATATGACAAACGAGCCATGCGTTAGACCTAAGTGCTAGAATTATTAGGTGTATAAAATTAGCAGGATACCGAGCATTATACATGCATACGACAAAGCAAGTTTTGAAACAAAATTTCTATCATACGACACGATTTCACAAAACGTTTTATCTTATGATATGATTTCATCGCGTGAAAAGTGTTAAAAGAATTTTAGCAAACCGTACCTTATGTCGACTGATTCCGTATGAGACATATTGCAAATATTACGCTATTCTAAAAGATTACTTCTTATGATTAAAGAGCCGCCTGACGTTGGATGTAGTAGTGAGGATGTCAGGGGCAGAGTTTATCATGTGCCTCTTGACACTGGAACCTAGGGGAGAGGTTGGTGTCACCTGGCAAAGAGATGTTCATCTATGGGTCGAGTGTAAAACCTCGTCTGGAACAATGGATCTTATCCTTACAGATGACATCTACTTTACATTTTGGCTGAGTGTAACACCATGTCTAGGACCCGGGATCTCTGCCAGAATGTGTCATTGCTAGATCTATGTACACATGATGTAACACCATGGTTGGACCATTAGGATTCATGTTTAGTACATAGCACCATATGGAAAATTCAGTCATTGTGTCTTGTGTACTGTTCGTTTCAGATATGCTATATACATGGCTGAGACATATTTGATACGATGATTACGAATTGTTTACATTTTGAAAAGTTTTCTGAGAAATGATGCATGCTATTTCTACATACGAGCATATGTGTATGACCCGAGTTACCCTACTAGGTATATGCTTATACCATCAGCGAACATATGATGTCTGGGTAGGGTAGGAGTTGTGGATTGTGATATGAACATAGTCAAAAAGAATTTGATGGAAGACACAAGATAAAAGTTTAGCAGCTACATAAGAAGAAAGTAAATATGAAAATGAAATCAATTCCTCATTGACTTTACTTCTCCACAATTTACATGTTTACATGATGTTGATGTTACTTGTCTTACATGTCACTGTATTTGCGAAACAGAGACGCATTACGTTATTATTTATGGACCTGATTATTAACCTGTCTCTGATGCATGATCCACATGACGAACCTAGGTGGAAATACTTGCTGAGTGATTCGTTATTGTTCATCTCTTTTTTTACCATATTGCAGAGGCTAAAGAGCTAGTTTCAGTTACAAAGGAGGATGACTTGATGGTAGGATACCAGTGAGTGGCTATGGGCCAGATTATGTAGTTTTCATTTATGTTATTTCAGACTTGTATCACGTATTTGTACTGATGACATTTCAGATGTATTTGGGTTTAGTTATTTTTTATGATGCATGTCAATTACGCTTTGTATATTTTATGATGCTTCTGTGATTTCGATACATATTTATGTCGACGTGCACTTAGATGTCATCGACTCCTTGTACTTCTCGTAGCAGAGTACCGGGGGTGCACCTTGCTAAGACCCTAGTCTTGGACAGGACACTACACGCATGGTTCAGCGAGGACAGCAGCACCACCAACAGTGAATAAGTATCCACTGGTGGACTTCGAGTCCATACTATCTGATATCCAATTTGCATTGCAATATCCTTCTAATACTACTGGATATCTCGTGTAATATAATCCAAGTTTCATTGTGTATTTCAGGTACCTCGTCACTCTATTTAGAGCTTTCAAATGGTCATCACTTGGATTGGTAAACCTGCTCAATTTGTTTACTGAACAAGCTAAGTCTGGACTTGTGCAATTTATTATGTACATTAGACTCCCGATTACCTGTGAGTACTTCAATTGAGCTACTGGTTCGCCTCGGTTTTTCCTTAAGTGTATACTTAAGTCAAGTAGAGTCTTTATTGGTTTTGTTTCAAGCATATTGAATCGTTTGAGAACAGATTCAATATAGTGAGTTTGTGACATAACAAGACCATCGCCTATGGATGATCCAAATTATGTTGAATCATCAAAACAATGAGTGTGAAAATCAACTAAGGAACCGAATGGTGAAAATTAACTCCTAAAATGTACCTTAAGATCATCTTATATTGACATAAGGTACACGCATTAATTTTCTTGATCACCGGTTAAAGCAACAAGTCTTCCTTGCCTTCATCATCTTCACCTCTCTGATTAGGAAAGAAGATCCTCCCAAGTTGTCTTTTCTGCATTGAAAGCCTTATTCTTTTGAGAGAAGACTTTCTTATCTTGTTTTATGGCTCTTTGACGTGGCAATCTGCGATGAAGTGAGCCGATCAACTAGGAACAAAACTTTTTCACCCTTTTCTTTTCCATCCTTGCTTGAGATTCGTTTCTTGTTGCAATCCTTCTAAGTTTCCTGACTAGAAGTGAAATTTCTTCATCCGAATTTTTGGACTAAAAAACGAACCCTTTGTGTGATACTTGTGGAGGCTTAATGGGGTCCAACATATTTTGCTCATTAATCAAGACTTTATGTGCCAAAAGATATCCATATAGTTCATCAAGAGAAAGTGTCGAGATTCTTGGACTCGGTGATAGCCGTCACTTTGTATGTCCACTCTCTTGAAAAAGAGTTAAATAATTTTGGGGCAAGATCTTCATTTCATATTTTCTTATGAATCATGCAAAGTTGATTCATGATTTGGGTGAATCGAGCAGTAGTTTCACCAATGTTTTCACAACTCTTCGTATGGAACATTTAACACTTCACATGACCATTACCTTTTTCGCTATTTTCACTTGCTTGGTTCCTTTATGGATAATCTCCAGTATTTTTCATGCTTCATGAACCGTTTAAAGACTTTGAAATTTGTAAAACTCGGTAGTGGTGACAGCACTTGAAAGGATATCAATTGCCTTTCCACTCATATCAAACTTGAGCTTTTCGTCATCGGTGTAGTCATCATCATGTATGGATACGGTTTCACCCTTTGAGTTTGTAACCATAGGAATTTCGATTCCTTTAACAGAGCTCCATATATCAAAACATAGAATAGTTTTGAGCATCAAACATTAGAACATGGATAGTTTTGGTGTTGAGCTAGCAAAGGTGGAGGTTGTCACTGATTTTTCAATGATCTTTAACCTTTAAATCCGTCGTTTATCTGTTTTCAGCGACTATAAAAATTTAAGTTCAGTATGATGCTGATTGATCGATGTCCACCAGTTTAGAGATCGTTGTAAACAACAATCGATCAACATGCACAGTTTGGAAATCGATGGCACTTTCTATTTTATGACATTTGTCATTTAGTGAAATCGATCTCTCCACGTCAGAGATAGATGTTGGATATTGTACTCTTAATTTTGTGTATTTCATACATAGATCGATTGACGTCTCTATTGTAGACATCGATGTAGAAGCCGATCCACGTCACATGTTAGAGATCGATGTTCTATTTTCACTTTGAAATTGATCAATGTTGTAGATTTCATTCTCATTATCATTTCTGATATTTCCATGTGTATAATAGTGCACATAGTCACCAAATAGTTTAAAAGCATGTATATGTGGCTATCATAAAGTATGACTATGGATATGAAATTTTGTTCTGTAAGGATGTTCCATGATTGATAAGGGCTTATACGCATAACCCAGATATATGCGCAGATACTGCTTAGACCCTCCCTATGAATGGAGTATGTCCTTACTGAACAATTAATTGTCACTCATTTGTTTGCTTTGTATTCAGATAAATAGGAATTTGAGGAAGAGTCATAAGAGTACAAGTATAGATAATCATGGTTATGTATTTTATGTTAGATCATGTTGAGTTTTGATGATTTGCACATTTTGGCACATTGAACAACCCATTAGGCGCTTCATGTGTGTTGTTTGAAGTCAGAATACTTCGAACGCCTACATTAGGCGCTTAATGTACCTTGGTGGAGTCAGTACACTTCGAACGCCTAGATTAGGCGCTTTATGTGAAGTGTCTGGACATGCGAACACTTCGAACGCCTAGATTAGGCGCTTCATGTGAGTGTTTGTAAAACAGGACACATTGAACGCCTGATTAGGCGCTTTATGTGACCTGTTGAAAAGTGCGAACACTTTGAACGCCTCTTTAGGCGCTTTATGCAGTCCACATGCCAAAAGTACTTTTCCCCTGGCTGGGCACGTACTCCTAAGTACTTTCTCTGAGTAAAAGTCAGAGTTAGTTCGAACAAGCGTGAAGTGCCACATTAAGCGCTTCATGTGACTTCGAACGCCTTAAGAAGCCCACATTAGGCGCTTGATGTGACTTCGAACGACTGTTCTTTCACATCAAGCGCTCAATGTCACATCGAACGCCTGTGCTTTTGCACATTAGGCGCTTCATGTGACCAACGTTACAAAGGTCTTGAACTTCACTTTTTAACATCAGTTGACTCTTTGTACCCTCTCTTTTTAGTGTCTTTTTTGCAGGCTCCTCTCTGTTGAAGTTTCTCAGGTTTCCTTTCTTGGCATTCATTTTGAAATCTCTCCAAGAATGTTGCTACATGCCAAAGGGAGATCTCCAATGATGAGGACTCACCAACACATGATGCCAAAACCCATTAATGTCAGTGCAGAGGGTTTCAAACGGGAAGAAACTTTGAAGTTGATAAAATAGGGTTTCTTCCACATTCTTCTCCAACTTTCTACTACACAAGCTCTCAAGTCTCTCAAGCTCAAGCTCTCAAAATTTGTAATCTTTGTATCTTTACTTTATTGTTGAGAGTGATTATTGTAAGAAGAAGAGTCTTCTTCTTGGTGAGATTTTCTGTGAGAGATTTGGTAGATTGTTGGTCAAGGAGCAAGGGTGCTCTTGTTTAAGTTTTCTAAACTTTGAAGGGTTTGTTGATAGTGTGTGGTGCACTATTCTCCCTACAAGATTTCTTTGAGGGCAAAGAAGATCTTTGGAGGCAAAACTTCAAAGTGTTAGAACTCTTGGTTGTGGTCTAGGCAAGGTGCCTAGTTTGTATTTTTTGATTTTGTTTTGGTTGTTGTTTCCCCCAAAAGAAATAACAATCCCCATTTCAAAATCCTTCTTGTGAAACATCAAGAAGGTAGAGGAGTAGAGTCTCTTGACTTGAACCTCTATACATACTCGTGTTCTTTCTTGTCTTTCAAGTTTTATCTTTCAAAGAACACATCCAAGTATTGGTTGCACTCAAAAACGAAAAATAGCCACAAAATATCCATACTTGGTGAACACACTATTCAACCCCCCCTTCTAGTGTGTTCTAAGGGACCTAACAATTGGTATCAGAGCCTCATCTTGCTTATTTGAGTCCAAATACAAGATTTGATCATTTCTAGTATGGATCCCTTTGTTTTTGATGATTTGGGTTCTCCTACTGCTGAAACCTCCAGAAGAAGGAGGCAGGCCTCTGTTGATGAGGATGTGAGTTCTCCTACTGCTGATATTTCCAGAAGAAGGAGGCAGGAAACCCTATTCCCTTCTATCTCAAATGTTCATGTTAAAGTTCCCATGTTTGACCCTTTAAACTACCCACTGTGGAAGTCAAACATGGAAACGTACTTGCGTTCTTGTTCTACAGATATGGGTTGAGGTTCTCAAAAGGATCTATGATTCCATTGATATTGATGATCCTTCCCCGGAGGAGGAGTTCCAGGTTGGCCATAAATAGCAAAGGCTCTTGCTATTTTAAATAGCTCTCTTTCCACAAATGAGAGAGCTCAGATTCAAGGTGTCCAATCCGCACATGAGGCTTGGACAAAGCTTGAGATGATCCATGAAGGAACTTCTCAAGTAAGAAAGGCCAAAAGGAGACAGTTGATAAAACAATTTTACAACTTCACTGTCCCCAAGGTGAAAGATTGAAGAGTCCATCCCAAGATCACCAACTTTGTCAACCTTCTCAAAGCGGTTGGCAAGAAGAATAGAACAAGAAGATTAAACCATTGCTGTCCTAAACAGTTTTAGGAAGAGATGGAACGCAAAAGTACGGCCATTGAGGAGTCCAAGGATCTTGAAACAATCACCTTGGACGAGGTTATACGGGAATCTCATCACTTATGAGATTCATTTAGGATGCACAAGAAAAGAATGATCCTATTCGCCAATCTTCAAAGGCGTTGGTAGTAGAGTCGGAGGAACTCGGATGATGAGTCGGACTTCTTGTCAAAAGATTCCGACGTATTGCAGAGAAAGAATGGTGACGAAGCAAGGAGATTCGTCAAGGAAAGATATCCCAAGGACAAGGTGAAGGACCAAGAGAATAAATGTTACAAATGTGGGAAGCTTGGTCCTTCATGAAGGATTGTCGGGTGAAAGAGCCGCAACTCAAGACAAGAAGGCCATCTACCAAAGGAAGAAGGCTTTGCAAGTGGAGGTAGCCCATTGGGAGAGCTTTCTTTCCGGATCCGAGAGCGACAATGGCGATAGAGATGATCTTGCACTCACACGGGGGTGGTGGAAGATGATCTCTGACAAGGAATTCTTTCGCACTAATGGCCATCCGACGATGACAAGGAGGTTGCAATATTTCATCTCACTTATAGAATGATTGATGAAGCGAGATGATTTATTCAAGAAAATGATCTCCTTGATTTAAAATATCAACGTGTCAAGAAAGAGTTTAGAGCATGCATAAATGAGTACAATGACACGTTAGAAATCACATTGCATTGCAACTTGAGCATGATATTTTAACATGCATGTGATTGCACTTGAAGAGAAACATGATTTGATGAAATCATGTGCTCAAGCCCTTGAGGATAAGAAAAATGATTCAAGGGTAGTGCTAAAGGAAAGAGATAAAGATGCATCTAGGCCAAGCATGAAAGTCAAACCTAGTGTCATGTATGCATCTAAGAAGGGAAAAAAAAGGAACAAGCACAAGTGATCAAGGAGTCTAAAACCTCCTTGAAGAAGCAAAGGCACATGCCTAAACAAAAGGCTAATGCACCAAAGGTATCACAACCTTTGGTCCATGTTGTGAAAAAAAAACCTTCTACTATTCCAAAGAAGGTGGTTCCTAAGAAGGAAACACGACATGTGCCAATGCACAAACATTCGCACAAGCATGCACCAACACACAAGCATACTCCTACATGTTTCTATTGCAATAGGAAAGGTCATGTAGAAAGAGTTTGTAGAGCTAAGAATAATATGAATCTTGTGTGGGTGCCGAAAGGCGAGATGAAGGTAACTACCTTCAAGGACCCAAAATAAAAAGGGTACCAACTTCATATGGTTTCTTTGTAGGCCCTAGCACTCAATGGAGAAAAGCGAAGACAAGAAGGTCAAATGGGTCGTGGACAGTGGGTGTTCCAACCATATGACGGGAGACAAACGTCTCTTCCATAGACTCACTATGCAAGACGGAGGAGTTGTCCACTTTGGCGGTAGCAAAAGGCCAAATCAAAGGACATGGTATTGTGGGTAACGATTCCTTCTCTCTTAGTGATGTCTTATATGTTGTAGGTCTTAAGTTTAACTTAATAAGTGTCAGTCAACTTTGTGATGCTAATTATGAGGTAACGTTTTTGAAAACAAAGTGTGTTGTGAAAAAGGAAGAAAAGATTTTATTGAGGCTTTGCGTTTCAAAAATATTTACAAAGTTAGCATCAATGATTTGGTTCTCAAAATGTATCGTGTCTAGTTGCTAAGAATGATTGACGCAACTATGGCATAGACGTCTCGGACATGTATGTTTCAAAACATTTAATTTATTTGCGAAAATGATAAAGTCCGAGGCCTTCCAAAAATGAGTTTTGAAAACATGACTTATGTGACACTTGTCAAAAGGCGAAACTTGTGAAACAAGTTTCAAACCCAAGACAAATATTTCCTTCCACCTCCAAGCCCCTACAATTGCTTCATATGGATTTGTATGGGGATGTCGGAACAAGAAGCTTGGGTGGCAAACATTACACCTTCGTGGTTGTAGATGACTATACTCGTTATACGTGGGTGATGTTTCTTGCTAAGAAAAGTGATGCATGTAGTGAGTTTATAAGTCTAAGTAAACGATGGAAATCATGTGGTGACACCATCAAAAACCATCCGTAGTGATCGTGGTGGTGAGTTCGATGGTGATTTCGAAAGGTTTTGTGTATCCAAAGGATACTCTCATGATCTTTCGGCACCTAGAACTCCTCAACAAAATGGTGTGGCCGAACGGAAAAGAGAAACTCTACAAGAAATGTGTAGAGCAATGTTGAACGAGTTCGGTTTGCCCAGTATTTTGGGCCGAAGCGGTTAATGCCGCTTGCCATGTGATCAATCGTGTCTATTTGAGACCATACCTAAATGTGACACCTTATGAGCTTTGGAATGGAAAAGTTCCCAACATTGGGTATTTCAAAGTCTTTGGTTGCAAGTGTTTTATACTTAATACCAAAGATACGTTGGACAAACTTGACCTCAAAGCGGATGAAGGTATCTTTTTAGGTTATGCCTCAAATAGTAAGCATTCGTGTTTTCAACAAAAGGAGTCAAAAGGTGGAAGAATCAATCCATGTTAAGTTTAATGAGTCACTTAGTGATGAACCTAAACTTAATGAGGATTGTGTAGAGGATGAAGATGTGACTCCTCAAGAAGAAATTTTTGAGGATGTTCCTATGGTTGTTCCTCAACGAGAAATCGTTGATGATCCTCCAAATGGAAACATCTTCGTGACTTGAGAGTTGAACCTCTCGAAGGCACTCCTCCACTTGTGTAAATGAACTTAGTGAGCCACGTAGAAGTGTCTCCTCTACTCAGGTTGATTCACAAAAATGTAGAAAATGCATCACAAATTCCGGAACATGAGGTTCATGATGATAATGAAGGTTCATCTCTTCCGGAACATGATCAAGAGGAAGTGGAGGTGATGTATCCAATCTTCCTAGATCATTTAAGCACAAAAGTTCTCACCCTCAAGAGTTGTCATAGGTGATTTAAATAGAGGTATCACCACACGAAGGCATATAGAGAGAATGCATTTGTCTCTCTTATAGAGCCTAAAATATTAAAGAAGCACTTCTTGAATGAAAATTGGATCTTGGCTATGCAAGAAGAATTAAACCAATTTGAAAGAAGTGATGTTTGGAGTTAGTTCCCAAACCAAACGATCATCCTATTATTGGTACGAAATGGGTCTTTCGTAACAAGATGGATGATCAAGGTAATGTCACTAGAAACAAGGCTAGGTTAGTTGCTCAGGATACCGTCAGAAGAAGGTATTGATTTTGATGAAACATTTGCACCCGTAGCACGACTTGAAGCTATTAGAATGTTATTAGCTATGCTTGTTATGAGATTTTACACTTACCAATGGATGTTAATCCGCATTCTTGAATGGTGTTATTCAGAGGAAGTGTATGTTGCACAACCTCCCGGGTTTTAATGCATGATTCACCACATCATGTCTTCAAACTTAAAAAGAGCTCTTTACGGCCTCAAACAGCTCCAAGAGCTTGGTACGAGAGGGTTAAGTACTTTTCTTCTTAATAATGGTTTTTTAAGAGGTAAAGTTGACACTACTTTGTTCATAAAAGAACAAGGTAGGAATCATTTAATGGTTCAAGGTATATGTTGATGATATTATTTTTGGTGCTACTAACAATTGTCTTTGTGAGCAATTGCTAGTCTTATGCAAGGTGAGTTCGAGATGAGCATGATGGGGAGCTAAACTATTTCCTTGGATTACAAATCAAGCAAACCAAAGATGGTGTGTACATTTCCCAAGCCAAATACACAAGAGACTTGCTCAAAAAGTACAATTTTGGTGAAGGAGAGAGGTGAACACTCTATGAGCACAAGTGCAAAGCTTGACAAGGATGAAAAGGGAAAACATGTCGAGGTAACCTTGTATCGTGGCATTATAGGTAGTCTACTTTACTTGACGGCTAGTAGACCCGATATTTTACATGCCGTATGTTTATTGTGCTAGATTTCAAAGTGATCCTAGGGAGATGCATTTTATTGCGGTAAAACGCATCCTTAGATACCTTAGAAGTACTTTGAAATTTGGTTTATTTTATCCTAAGAATGCATGTTTTGATTTAAGAGGTTATTGTGACTCCGATTATGCTGGGAGTCTAGTTGATAGAAAGAGCAACCTCCGGAACTTGTCAGTTTCTTGGAGATTGTCTCGTTTCTTGGTACTCCAGAAACAAAACAGTGTGTCTCTCTCTACGGCGGAATCCGAATATGTGTCGGCCGCCTCGTGTTGTGCACAATTGTTATGGATGACTAACACGTTAAATGATTATAACATTCACTTCTCAAAGGTGCCAATTTTGTGTGATAACACGTCCGCCATAAATATTGCACAAAATCCCGTCCAACATAATCGGACCAAGCACATTGAAGTGAGGTATCATTTCATCCGTGACTGTGCACAAAAGAACTTGGTAAGTGTAGAATTTGTTCCTACACATGACCAACTTGCGGACATTTTCACAAAACCCTTGCCTAGTGATGTATTCTTATCTATAAGAAGTAGGTTGGGGCTGCTCAATATGGGTTGACAAAACCATCTTGAGTTTTGAGCATGAAAATTTCAAAAATTTTCAATATCAGTAGACATAAAGCGCTTTATCTCAAATTGTTCAGGCGTTCGATGTTACATCAAGCGCCTGATGCTAAGGATGTCACTCGTTCGAAGTGACATCAGGCGCTTTATTAGGTCGTTCGATGTAGGATTAAGCGCTTTATCTGTGTGTTCACTCGTTCGAAGATCATTAAGCGCTCAATCCTCCTTTCACAGTCGTTCAATGTGACATTAAGCGCTTCATACATATTTGTGAAGTCGTTCGATGTCACATTAGGCGCTTTAACCCTATTCTTTCACTATCTTTTCGCCGCCTCTTCAGTTTTTCGCGCCATTCAAGGACCATCAATTCACAGCCGCCTCTTTCTCTTCCCTCTCTCCCACGTCTGCCTCTCGCTTCCCATACAAGCCAACGGGCAGCGGCGGCCGACGCCGCGCGCGCCCACTCCCACTCGCCCGACCCTCTCCACCATACTCCAAACGCTCATCTTCCTCCCTTCACCCTTTAAAATCCAACCTCTCCTCTTTCTTCCTTCTTCACTCGTATCTTCATCATTTCCTCTAATCTTCAAGAACCCTTCTCCTCAAACTCCTCCAAAATGGCTTCTGCTGGTCCTTCAAAACGCCCAAGATCCCAGAAGCGAAAAACAACGGCTGGACAAAGCATTGTCGAGCCTCCTGCAATCATAACCATCCGTGAAGGGCTCACCAAGGACAACTTTCCTTGGTTGAAGAAGTTTGAGCCCGACATCAAGAAACCTCCACGCTCTATTGATAAAGGGGTTCACGTTTCCTACCATTCCTGCATGTTATACCAGGAGTGGGTAGCAAACAACCGTCTGATCATCCCTCTGAAGCTGCTCAACCTCAGCAACGTGCCTGAGACGAGCAGTGCACTGGAAATTGTTCCTTTCCTGGAACACCAAGGCTGGACATCCCTTTGGTCCAGACTTGACATGCAAAAATTCTCCCGCGAGCACACCCGGCTGTTCTACTCCAATCTGTGGGTCACCCCACAATCTGAGTCTCAATCTTTCTCTCTCAACTCCTTCGTTGATGGTACTCCTCTTAGCTTCACTGTCCCTGAAATCTGTGAAGTTTTGCGTATCAGAAATGAGGGTTTGACAGATTCTTCTCCGTTTTCGACTGGAGTTCCAAATACGGCGTCCCCGAGCAGGACGTTAAATTTGATTTGGGGTACTACCCCTCTAAAAAGACTCAGAACATGCCGTTGGTGGATCGCATTCTGCTCGCGGTTGTCACCTACTGCATCAATGGTAAGGCCACTAGAAATCCCAGTAACATGGATTTCTATGTCTCTTACCGCCTCAAGCACCTTACTCAGCTGAATCTGGCCTGGATCATCATCGAAGTCATGTTTGCGGCCCTTCGAAAGGGGTCCAATGCTCTGCCTTTTGCCAACATTGTCACGATTTTGCTCAAATCCAAAGGCGTTGTTATTAATGATGATGATTTGTCCACCGTTGCCAAATCCGATCTTTATGATCACTATAACATCGCCCAGGCCGTTGACTCGCAGAAAAGGAAAGCCACCACTATTCCTGACGATGATGAGGTCGAAGAAGGACCCTCCTGATGCCACGGGTGGTAGTGATTCCTCGGAATTACTATCACGCATTGCTGCCCTTGAACAAAACCGTTCAGGAGTTGCATCTTCGTGATGCTGAGCATGAAGCTCGGCATGCGCGAAATGAACTGCGCATGACTGCATTTCGCAATGCATTCATGCAGATCAGTCCATGGGCCCTTCCTTCTAATTTTGATGATTTAGGGGGAGAAAGTGGTGGTGGTGGTGGTGGTGGTGATGGTGCTGGTGGAGGTGCTGGTGATGCTGCTGGTGGTGCTGGTGGATCCATGGGTGGGTTCACGGATTTTGCCGCTAGTGGTGGTTTTGGTTTTAGTGGTTTTACACCACCAAGTGGTGGTGCTATGTAAATTTTTTTATATTTGTTGGTGCTAAATGTTTTTCTGCAATTATTGAATGAAATTTTATAACTTGAATTTATTGTTGATGTTCATTAAAATTGTTTCATCATTTCATTCAAGTTATTTCTTTTTCATTGCACTTAGTGAGGGGGAGCATATATTAAGGGGGAGCTTTGTTAAGTTATGCATATTGTGAAATCATCAAAAGAGGGAGAAATGTTAGATCATGTTGAGTTTTGATGATTTGCACATTTTGGCACATTGAACAACCCATTAGGCGCTTCATGTGTGTTGTTTGAAGTCAGAATACTTCGAACGCCTACATTAGGCGCTTAATGTACCTTGGTGGAGTCCAGTACACTTCGAACGCCTAGATTAGGCGCTTTATGTGAAGTGTCTGGACATGCGAACACTTCGAGCGCCTAGATTAGGCGCTTCATGTGAGTGTTTGAAAAACAGGACACATTGAACGTCTGATTAAGCGCTTTATGTGACCTGTTGAAAAGTGCGAACACTTTGAACGCCTCTTTAGGCGCTTTATGCAGTCCACTATGCCAAAAGTACTTTTCCCCTGGCTGGGCACGTACTCCTAAGTACTTTCTCTGAGTAAAAGTCAGAGTTAGTTCGAACAAGCGTGAAGTGCCACATTAAGCGCTTCATGTGACTTCGAACGCCTTAAGAAGCCCACATTAGGCGCTTGATGTGACTTCGAACGACTGTTCATTTTCACATCAAGCGCTCAATGTCACATCGAACGCCTGTGCTTTTGCACATTAGGCGCTTCATGTGACCAACGTTACAAAGGTCTTGAACTTCACTTTTTAACATCAGTTGACTCTTTGTACCCTCTCTTTTTAGTGTCTTTTTTGCAGGCTCCTCTCTGTTGAAGTTTCTCAGGTTTCCTTTCTTGGCATTCATTTTGAAATCTCTCCAAGAATGTTGCTACATGCCAAAGGGAGATCTCCAATGATGAGGACTCACCAACACATGATGCCAAAACCCATTAATGTCAGTGCAGAGGGTTTCAAACGGGAAGAAACTTTGAAGTTGATAAAATAGGGTTTCTTCCACATTCTTCTCCAACTTTCTACTACACAAGCTCTCAAGTTCTCTCAAGCTCAAGCTCTCAAAATATTTGTAATCTTTGTACATCTTTACTTTATTGTTGAGAGTGATTATTGTAAGAAGAAGAGTCTTCTTCTTGGTGAGATTTTCTGTGAGAGATTTGGTAGATTGTTGGTCAAGGAGCAAGGGTGCTCTTTGTTTAAGTTTTCTAAACTTTGAAGGGTTTGTTGATAGTGTGTGGTGCACTATTCTCCCTACAAGATTTCTTTGAGGGCAAAGAAGATCTTTGGAGGCAAAACTTCAAAGTGTTAGAACTCTTGGTTGTGGTCTAGGCAAGGTGCCTAGTTTGTATTCTTTTGATTTTGTTTTGGTTGTTGTTTCCCCCAAAAGAAATAACAATCCCCATTTCAAAATCCTTCTTGTGAAACATCAAGAAGGTAGAGGAGTAGAGTCTCTTGACTTGAACCTCTATACATACTCGTGTTCTTTCTTGTCTTTCAAGTTTTATCTTTCTAAAGAACACATCCAAGTATTGGTTGCACTCAAAAACGAAAAATAGTCACAAAATATCCATACTTGGTGAACACACTATTCAACCCCCCCTTCTAGTGTGTTCTAAGGGACCTAACATTTTATAGTTTGACTTTTGAAGTTTGTGCACTTTCAAGGACTATGTAGTCTGATTATGTGTGGAATTTGATGTTAAGATACTTTTCATAATATCTTGGACTGGGTATATATAGAATGTAATTTTTCTACGGAGATATTCATATTTCACGGTTATAGCATGGTTATGCATTTGGTTGTGCAGGTTTGATGAGTTTTGATGTATGTCCTAAGATGTTCGAGGATCTTCAGTTTTGCAGGTATAATATACGTCATAAAGAGTTAGGAGGGGTTGAAAATTAGACAAACTTTAGGGTTTACTTTTTATACAGTAAAAAAGAGAATGCATCTTTCTACTCAGGACCCTAATGAAGGAAGTTAAAATAGGAAATTATCATGTAAGCAGGATCAAATTCTAACCTAAACCTAATCATTTTTGTTCTGATTCAATAATATAGTAACAAATAATAGTTAACTAAATTTAAATTTTTGCACACCTACAAATTGAATTATTATTAAATGATAACCCAACACTTCATCTATCAGTGCCATGACTGCAGAAAAATTTTACAATGCTAGCTCTGCAGTTTCAACCTCACAACATTCATGCGAATTCATTGTAAACAACATACACTATACATCAAATCAAAAGGAATCAAATGGAAAGGGATATAGAGAGATAATGAAGAAGAAAATTAGAATGTAACAAAATTTTATCGAGTCAAATATCATCTGCACGCTTCTGGGAACATCCATCGAACACTTATGTACACAGAAGTCCTGAACTAACAAACTAACTGCTTATGTAAAATTACAAGAATATCTCTGTGGCTAACTGCCATACTGCTTTAGCTCAAGGGGCACATATGTGTTTTCCCTGTGTTTAAATGATTCTCGCCTTGATACCTTCTTCCATCAACTAGCTGCACTCTTTGATCTAGCAGTTACTTCTCCCTCAATCTGTGTTTTTATGCGAATCTCTCAATATCATCCGTTGATTAAAACTGCTATCATACGGCTGCACATCATTCTCACTAGGATCATCACCTGGGTTAACGTTATCCTTGCCACTTCCATCAGACCTCATGTCAGCAACTCTTTTGATACCGCCCCTCAAGCCTGTCTTGGTGTAGATGTTGGTTCCTGGAAGCTGTAATAGATCAGTGAGTCTCCTGCTATCCAAGGGTTTTGTCAAAATATCAGCAAGCTGCAGCTGGGTATGTACAGGCATAAGCTTTAACACTCCTTCCAATGTCTTATCTCTTACTACATGACAATCTATCTCAATGTATTTTGTTTTCTCATGTAACACAGTATTCTCAACAATGTACAAGGCACTCTTGCGGTTACAAAACAATTCCACTGGTTCCTGTTCCTTTAGCCCCAAATCTTTTGCCAAGTATAGGAGCCATTGTACCGCACAGACTGCGAATGCCATGGCTCTGTATTCAGCTTCTGTAGAAGACCTTGAGACAGTTGTCTGCTTCTTGGCTCTTGATGATACCAAAGCTCCCCTAGAAATATGCAATACACAGTAACAAACTTCCTTGTCACTTGGCAACCTGCCCAATCGGAGTCCACAAATCCCTTCAACCTCAGGTCTCCTGTGTTAGGAAATAGAAGCCCCTAACCAATAGTCCCTTTTAGGTATCTTAGCAGTCTTTGTCCTGATCTTAGATGATTTATGGTGGGACAATCCAAGAATTGACTCAATTATTGAACAGTGAACTATATATCTGGCCTGGTGATTGTTAGATAGATCAACTTGCCAACCAACGTTCTGTAATATGTGATGTCTCCCAAGAGTTCTGAGTCATCGTGCATCAGCTTGACATGGCTCCCCATTGGACTCACAGCAGGTTAGCACATGCTTCTCAGTTAGAGCTATGCCATTCAAATATATGGGCATACCTGTCGCTGGACACAAATTCCAGAGCTCTCACTCTGCCCCTTTCGTCAAGAAGCTGATGGACAAGGTAGGGCTATGGAATGTGACTAGTCTTTCATATGCTGGAAAATTACAGTTGATCAAATCAGTGCTTCAAGGCGTAAACTGTTTTTGGTTAAGTGCTGTGGCTCTGCCAGCAACAATTAGGTCTCTAGTGAACATAATTAGCTCTGCCACTGCCAGTTGAATGCATGGAATCTAGTGCTGTTAGCCAAGCACTTATGGGATCTCCATCACAAGAAGGATACTATCTAGGTGCAGTGGATGAATGATAAATATAAGCTATACAGCACATTATGGACAAGGGGGCCGCAGCACAGACTCCCCCTCTTGAAAAAGTTGTTGGAGATCAGAGACAAGCTACTGGCCAACTTGGGCTCATGCGACTCCGCTGTAGATGCTCTTACTTCATAGACGGTTGATGGTGTTCTCAAACCTCAACTAGCATATGAACATTTTAGGGAGAAAGGTAGAAAATTCAACTAGGCCAAGATCGTCTGGGAGTCAATACACACTCTTTTACGCTGTGGCTGGCTGGGTTGAATAGACTTCCCACAAAGGACATGCTTGTTTACCTCAACGATCAAACTTGTTAGCTTTGCTCAGCGGAACAAGGGACACTTCAACACCTCTTTTTCTCCTGCTCGGACACTAGACAAGTTTGGTTATCCACCTCAGCCTGGATTGTTCTTCCATAGAGACTTAGTTTCATCCAAAGATTGCTGACTTGAAGCTCACACAAACTTAAAAGAAAGACACTTAGAGCCAAGGGTTCAAAAATTGCCTTGGCTGCTACAATGTACCACATATGACAGGCACGAAATAGATACATTCTTGAAGGCATAGAATTTGTATCAAGGGATGTAGCACATACAATACACACTCATGTGTATACAGTAATGTATAAGCTCTTCTCCTTCATTTTAGAGATATGCATTGCTTTTATTGTTTAAAATAACTTACATTACCGAATAGTGCAAGTAGGTTGATATGTCGACCCACATGTAGGGCTATTATATAGGATACATCCTTTTGATGTTTTGATTTTTAGGTAATACAAATTCGCATTTCACCCAAAGAAAGAGTGAATGATGTAATATTGTAAAGAAAAATGTCTAAAAGGAAAATCTAAAACACAACGGAGAAGAATAACCTCCTTTACAATGTGGTCTCGAATAGAAAAACAGCCGATGATGAGGACAAAGTTGTTACTGTACTACAAAACAACAGTAACAAACCTGGCCTATTACATTCAATATCATCTGGCCATCACAAAGACGCACGTTGTCTGGGATCCATGTCAGTCGCTCAGGTGCAAATCCTTAGTCAAGTCAGGATTGCCCATGAGATGCAGGATGCCTCTTTAGTGTCGATGAGGACTGCAGCTCAGCATCAGGCAACCTCATCTAAAGACGTCAAAGATTTGTCACATCAGTCTCAGCTGGAGGCACCAACACAATCTAAGTTGTCACCTCGGCCATGACATGCACCTTAGCTACAAGATGCAAGGTGGCTATGGACCCAATACTCATCTTGGTCGGCTCTGCAAAAGCAAGCTCCTGCCATAGCAGACATGCGATGCTAGCAACTTAGCCATGCAACTCGACATGGCACAACACGTGGCATCTAAGCACAAGCAGGACAGAACACTTAGCACTCTCCCATTAGTCCTTGACGTACATCGGTTACCGAAGCCATGAAAAAGGAAAAGACACCATCCAATAGGGGCCGTGTTAAGTTTGAACAAAAGAAAACATCATTCCAAAGCCACAGAGATATGTTTCTCTAAAACATTCTAGCCTATATATTTCTAATAATCGAAACACTCGTAACTTGACTTGATCATTGGAGAGTTTTCTGGGAGCAAAATTTTTTGACCTCTATCGTCGTTGCTTGCATAGGTTTTTCTTCATCAAATACCATTAGTTTCATTATTTAGGTCATCCAGAGATCCTAGCTACGTGAAGATCTGACTTCGCAAGCAAATATTATGGATTTCATTCCCATTATCATCGTCGATATTTCCATAGGTATAATAGTGCATATAGTCGCCCCAAATAGTTTAAAAGTATGTATATATGTCTATCAAAAAGTATGAATGTGGATATGAAATTCTGTTTTTATAAGAATGTTCCACAATTTAAAAGGACTTTTATGCATAACCCTGATATATGCGCAGATAACGCTTAGACCTTCCATATGATTGGATTATTTTCTTGCCGAACAATTAGTTGTCATTCGTTTACTTACTTTGTTTTCAGATGAATCGGAATTTGAGGAAGAGTCAGTACACGTGCAAATAACCATGGTTATGTACTTTATAGCTTGAGTTATGAAGTTTATGCACGGTTATGAACTATGTAGTTTGACTGTATGGGGAATTCGATGTTAAGATACTTTTCATAATGACTTGGACGGGGTATATATAGGATGTAGTCTTATTAAGGAGATTCTCACATTTCAAGAATATAGCATGATTATGCATTTGATGAGTTTTGATGTAAGTTGTAAGATGTTAAAGGACCTTGAGTTTTGTATGTGAAATATGTCATATAGAAGGAGGGATTAAAAATTAGATGAAAGTTTAGGGTTCACGTTTGATACCGTAAAAAAGTGAGTGGACCTTTCTACTCACGATCATAATGAAGAAACCTGATGGTGAAAACCATCGCCTATGGATGATCCAAATTATGTTGAATCATCAAAACAATGAGTGTGAAAATCAATTAAGGAACCGAATGGTGAAAATTAACACCTAAAATGTACCTTAAGATCATCTTATATTGACATAAGGTATACGCATTAATTTTCTTGATCACCGGTTAAAGCAACAAGTCTTCCTTGCCTTCATCATCTTCACCTCTCTGACCAGGAAAGAAGGTCTTCCCAAGTTATCACTTCCGCATTGAGAGCCTTCTTCTTTTGAGAGAAGACTTTTCTTATCTTGTTTTTATGGCTCTTTGACGTGGCAATCTGCAATGAAGTGAGCCGATCAACTATGAACAAAACTTTTTCACCCTTTTCTTTTCCATCCTTGCTTGAGATTTGTTTCTAGTTGCAATCCTTCTAAGTTTCCTGACAAGAAGTGAAACTTCTTCATCCGAATTTTTGGACTAAAAAACGAACCCTTTGTGTGATACTTGTAGAGGCCTAATGGGGTCCAACATATTTTGCTCATTAATCAAGACTTTATGTGTCAAAAGATATCCATATAGTTCATCAAGAGAAAGTGTCAAGATTCTTGGACTCGGTGATAGCCGTCACTTTATATGTCCACTCTCTTGAAAAAGAGTTAAATAATTTTGGGGCAAGATCTTCATTTCATATTTTCTTGTGAAGCATGCAAAGTTGATTCATGATTTGGGTGAATCGAACAGTAGTTTCCCCAATGTTTTCACTACTCTTCGTATGGAACATTTAATACTTCTCATGACCATTACCTTTTTGGCCATTTTCATTTGCTTGGTTCCTTTATGGATAATCTCCAGTATTTTTTATGCTTCATGAACCGTTTAAAGACTTTGAAAGTTATAAAACTCGATAGTGGTTAGAGCACTTGAAAGGATATCAATTGCCTTTCCACTCATAGCAAACTTGAGCTTATCGTCATCGGTGTAGTCATCATCATGTTTGGATACGGTTTCACCCTTTGATTTTGTAACCATAGGCACTTCGATTCCTTTAACACAGCTCCATATATCAAAACCGAAACATCTACATAGAATAGTTTTGAGCATCAAACATTAGAACATGGATAGTTTTGGTGTTGAGCTAGCAAAGGTGGAGGTTGTCACTGATTTTTCAATGATCTTTAACCTTTAAATCCGTCGTTTATCTGTTTTCAACGACTATAAAAATTTAAGTTCAGTATGATGCTGATTGATCGATGTCCACCAGTTTAGAGATCATTGTACACAACAATCGATCAGTATGCACAGTTTGGAAATCGACGGCACTTTTTCTGTAGCGTCCCGACCGGGACAGCAGAATCCGAACCGTAACACCCGTCGTAGCTTACTGAGAAGACTACAAGACGTCTCATCTCTCTATTACACATCATCAATGACGTAAGAGAAATAAGTGCAGAAACATATCTCGTAAATTAAAACCATCAATGTCGTACTTCAAAAGACAATGTGAATATCATAAACTGTATATGGTCGCAGCCATTTAAAACCTCAAATGGACTAAAAATCAGAAAGAACATAAATCGCCTAATAAAATTCCCCTCAACATGATTTAGGTATCCCATTCCGCCCACTCGTCGTCGTCCTCAATGAAAATCATGTCATAACTAGGCTCATCTGCAAAGACAAAGGCAGTACCCTTAGCGAAAACGCTAGCAAGTAACCCGCTTATAAGACATACGGGATCAACACATGGCAAGACATGAGTAATATGTAATTCAAAGGAATTGTGGGGCACATGTCTTGAAATTTTCAAACATATAAGCAGATCACGTAATAAAGTAAGTACAGCAATTTGCACGCAAATAACAATTCATCGGCTATCAAATACCACGCACATCCATATCACATTGACTCTCGTGATGCATGTCAAAATATGCACTACACTAAACGATCACATATGCATGAACACCTTCTCTTTTAAAACCGTGCAATGCATGTCATAATGTCCGGTCACATCACATAACTTTATACCTTGTAACGCGTCCCGGCTTATATTTCCATCCCGGTTTATGTTACAGCCAACTTTATACCCTGTAATGCACCTCGGCTTATATTTCCATCCCGATTAGCATTACAGACAACTTTATACCCTGTAACGCGCCCCGGCTTATATTTCCATCCCGGTTTACGTTACAGTCTTTTGTGCCCTGCAATGCACCCTGGCTTAAATTTCCATCCCAGTTAACACTGCAAACCACCTTCGCAAATCTGTGCCGAAGCACCTTCCTTTTCAAATCAATATGCAAATGCAAGTGCCATGATGCAAGACTCCTCGTTTCAATCACATTTCTTGTTCTCGTATGCAATTCACGTTCACATAAGTAATTCATGTACACATGCGCAAGTATAAGCAACACACAAGCTTTCACTAATTTACACATCATAACTTAGGCTTCA
The DNA here is from genome assembly GCA_036186865.1 of Eustoma russellianum. Lineage (NCBI taxonomy): Eukaryota > Viridiplantae > Streptophyta > Magnoliopsida > Gentianales > Gentianaceae > Eustoma > Eustoma russellianum. The sequence continues at coordinate 11,106,359 of AP025058.1, forward strand.
ACCATCTCGTCAACACTTAGTCTTGACTCTAAGATTCACAACCTAAGGCAAGTATCCCTAACCATTCCTCGTTGAACTCTAAAACACCTCGTACGTTCATCTCCTAACCCCTCTAAATTATATACATTGAAATGCGATTCGAAAACCCCTTTCGAACACTCCAAATTGATTCACCATCCCAAGCCATGTTCTCGAGACTGAACCTACCTTTAATGCGGTCTTAAGAAGTCTCTAAGGTCACCCCAAGACTCCCCGAGCTTCCTTCCTTCTTCCTCTATTTCCCACAAAACTGATGGACATCATCCCCTTACTTCGATCGATCGATGTCCATCAGAAGACATCGATCTCTCAGCCCTTTACTACTTCGATCGATCGATGTCTAATTGGAGGACATCGATTTCTCAGCCTCTTACACATCGATCGATCGATGTCCAACAGGGGACATCGATCTCTCAGCCTTCCCTTACTTCGATCGATCGATGTCTGTCAGGGGACATCGATCTCTCAGCTCACCTATACATCGATCGATCGATGTCCTTCAGAGGACATCGATCTCCGACATCGATCGATCGATGTCTGCGTTTCCTGTGGACTTCGTTCTGCGAATTGCTGCAGACGATGCAATCCTCAACCCATGTTTTCCCAATCTCCAACCCATCAATCCAAGCCTAACCACCCTATCAATCCGTGCATAATTCATCAACGCAAAACCCTCTCAAAACGCATCTCACGTTCATGCCTACACGCTCGTTGTCCTTCCCCACGCACCCGAAAGATCCCACCTTTTCCCATTCCCAACCCTATCCAACAATGAAGGCACATCAAAAAGGGTTTACGGTGTTGGGATTTCCAGGATTCCACATAATCAACAACAACGGCAATGCCTTCTCATATACAGCGTCCAAAACTCGCAACCAAAACACATAAATCATAAACAAAGAATCACAAAACGAAACAACTGCATGGTGATCCAATTTGATATCAAAATAGGCCATTTTTCTTTCACAAATCGTAGGAACTTATAAGAAAGTTACTTGCCTTTGATTACTCAAGAACTGATTGAAAAATGAAGGAAGATTGGATGACTTTCTGGAGCGATTCTTCTCCTAGGGTTGAAGAGCCTCAAAACCGCCTAGAGGGAGAAGAGACTGTGCGTCAGTTTCTTTCTGCTAATGGGAGAACTGACGTTCAGTCACTTTTATATGGAAAGGGGAAAAGTTTGGTGTTTCTAAATTATATCTATTATCTATTTATCTTAAAGGATACTTAATTATTTGATTATAAATTAAATATAAATAAATTCTGATATTAAATCTACTCATTAACTTCTAATTAATCCTCATATTAATGCCTACTTGATTTCCGTTGACCGTCATTAATTCCCGTAAAATCTTTCTTTGTCTTTTAATTACCCTACTGAGGGTGCGGGGCATAACATTCCACCCCCCTTACAAAAAGTTTCGTCCTCGAAACTGGCCTACCTTATTGGAAGAGATGTGGATATAGCTCCTTCATTTGTTCCTCAAGCTCCCACATGGCTTCGCGCTCCGTATGGTTACTCCACTGAACTTTGACGTACAGAATGACCCGTCGGCGTAGGGCTTGATCTTTCCTATCCACAATCTTTATTGGTTGTTCCTCGTAAGTGACGTCTTCTTTCACATCTAAGGGTTGGGCTTCAAGGACATGGCTCGGGTCCAATACGTATTTCCGTAATTGAGATACGTGAAATACATTATGGACTTGTGACAAACTCGGAGGTAAGGCTAGTTGGTATGCTCTTTCACCGACTTTACCAAGAACTTCGTAAGGACCAATATATCTAGAGCTTAACTTGCCCTTCACCCCAAACCTTGTCACTCCTTTGGTGGGTGAAACTCGTAGATAGACCTTGTCGCCTTCTTCAAACTCTAAAGGTCGTTTCTTAGAATCGGCCCAACTCTTATTACGATCCTGAGCCACTTTCAATTTCTCTCTTATCATCTTGACCTTTTCCACTGTTTGCTCAACCAACTCGGGTGCAGTGATCATCCTTTCTTCGACTTCGTCCCAACAAACCGGGGATCTGCACTTGCATCCGTACAATGCTTCAAATGGTGCCATGCCAATTGCACTGTGATAGCTATTGTTGTACGAAAACTCCATCAACTTTAGCATGCTATCCCAGTTTCCTTTGAAGTCCAAGGCGCATGCTCTCAACATGTCTTCTAATGTTTGAATGGTTCTCTCGGATTGCCCATCCGTTTGTGGGTGGTAAGCAGTACTCATCCTTAACTCCGTACCCATAGCTTTCTGGAATGCCCTCCAAAACTTAGAGGTAAACTTGGGATCACGGTCTGATACAATACTGACAGGGACTCCGTGCAAACTCACAATGTGATCCACATAGATATTGGACAACCTTCCATACGAAGTACCATGTGGCATGGCTATGAAATGAGCCGTCTTTGTTAATCGGTCTACTATCACCCAGCTCATCTCGTTTCTATTTCGGGTCTTGGGTAGTCCCATTACGAAATCCATCGTCACGTGTTCCCACTTCCACTCCGGAATCTCTAGCGGCATCATCAAGCCACCAGGTCGTTGATGTTCGGCCTTGACTTGTTGGCATACTAAACACCTTTCAACATACTCTGCTATAGATCTCTTCATTTCTATCCACCAATAGTTTCTTTTGAGGTCTTTGTACATCTTGGTGCTCCCCGGGTGGATAGACATCCTTGAGTTATGCGCTTTCTGGAGCAATTCCGTTCGGAGTTCGTCTTTAACTGGTACGCATAACCGATTCTGAAACCATATACTTCCATCCTCTCGTAACTGGAAGTCCTTTACCGGTCCCATGGATAATTTGTCGCGGATCTCTTTCAGTGCTGGGTCCTCATACTGCGCCTCTTTGATTCTGTCTACCAAGGCTGAGCTGATAGACAAAGCTGTAAGGACATTTGCCACTGAATCTACCAATTCAAGATCAAACTCCTCTATCTCTCTTTCTAACAGAGATTGTCTCGCATGGCTAGACTTTCTACTCAATGCATCCGCCACTCTATTGGCCTTACCCGGATGGTAGTTGATGGTCAAGTCGTTGTAGCGCCCCGGCCCGATACCGTCATCGGAACCAGTGCACCCGTCGTAGCCTACTATGAGAAGTACGAAGCGTCAAGCAGATCAAGCGTACATCCTTCACAATGTAAGATAAAAACCAGCGGAAACATCATAAAATTTAAACCCTCGTCGTCAATAATACAACAAGAAACTGCAGCGGACATAAAAGGTGTTTGTTCATCTATCCAACATAAGTTTTAGATCAACATAATAACAACAAGTTTCCAAACTTAAAGAAAGTAGTCCAACATCTATCTATTCCCATGTCCGTCATCCCATTGAGCCCACTCGCCATCGTCCTCAATGAATATCAACTTATATTCAGGCTCACCTGAAAAAGAATAGAGTAACTGTTCTTAGCGAAATTATCGCCAGCAAGTAACTCGTCTATACACCTTACGGAATCACACACGTCGAGTCACCAGTGTATAAAACATTGCCCAAAAATAAGGTGCTCGGGTTAGCAAATAACATCTTAATAAAAATTCCTCAAAACAGATAAAGCACATTTATGTACACCGATACGAGAACCAACATGTATTAAAACAACGCATCACATAAGCAAGTCATAGACTAACCACGTTTCTTGCATGTCAAGTCTTATGCTTCGTGTATCATGATGCATGTACTTCTTTAAAATCACACACAACACCCATGCATATGTCTTCTTTCATAAACATGTCATGCATGTCATTTCACAAAACATTTCATCACTTTACATATCATATTCTTCGCGTAACAGAACTTTATACCCTGTGGGTGATCAGTCCACAGCAAACAGAACTTATACCCCGTGCTGAAAGGTCCACAGCCCCATAACATATAACTTTATACCCCGTGCTGATAGGTCCACGACCCCATTACATATATCATATATCCGTGCTGATAGGTCCACGGCCCCATTACATATATCATATATCCGTGCTGATAGGTCCACGGCCCCATAAAATACTTTATTTTCCGTGCTGATAGGTCCACGGCCCCATTACATATATCATATATCCGTGCTGATAGTTCCACGGCCCCATAAAATACTTTATACCCTGCTGTTGATTCACAGATCACGCTTTTATGCCCTGCTTTCGCAGACGTGACTTTTATACCCTGCGATCAACCAGCAGCCATTTTGTCTTTCGAAAACTTTAAACCTTTCTTGTAATCACATGTTCTTTTGCAAAACAAATCTCAAATCAAATGCAAGTGCCCATGTCATGATGCAGGATGTACATGCAACTTCGTATCAAACATGTAACGTACACATTCATATATCGTACTTATCAAGCATACAATTTTGCACCTCAAACACTCCATGCTCGTATCTTTCCAAGCCCGTTCTTCTTACGGATTCACTCAAGATTTAATCTTATTCTAACTTGATCAAACTTACCATCTACACCTCATTTACAACTCAATTACCTTTGCGTTTCATGTTCAAAAGAAGTGTATAAGGTTACAACACATACATAGGGTACCTAAAGGGGTCAAAAAGACTTCCAGTATAGTTGGAACGCTACATGAAGCGCCTATAGTGACTTAGAGCGCCTATACTAGGCGTTCGAAGTGTTCGAGGATGTCCCATAGACATTGAACGCCTACATGAAGCGCCTAATGTGACATAGAGCGCCTTATGTAGGTGTTCGAAATGTTCGGGGATGATTCAGGACACATTGAACGCTACATTAGGCGCCTAATGTGACATAGAGCGCCTAATGTAGGTGTTCGAAGTGTTCTGACGGTTCTAAACTGCAGTTTTTCTGTACGGGAAAGCTTCAGGACACATTGAACACTACATTAGGCGCCTAATGTGACTTGAAGCGCCTAATGTAGGCGTTCGAAGTGTTCTGACGATTCCAAACTGCAGTTTTCCCGCAGTAACTTCCTCCCATCATCTTCCTCCTTTAACCCTTTTATGTCAAGCCTCTCAAGATCCATCTTACCATCTAGATTCATCATTCTTAACACACATCTAACCATGAATTGATGCTTAGTTATGTCTAACAATATCCACTCTTAACCTTCAATCATTCACCACCTTCAAAAGTTATCATCAACATTCCCAACACAACAAGTCTACAAAAATGCCATCACTCATCCTTGAATTCCCTGCACTTACTCTCAAACGTCTAAGTGTAGACAATCAACACAAGAATAGAACAAGACAATAAGCACATCAAATACACACTTTCATGGGCATGCTTGACAAACAACAAAGCACCACACAACTATTTTCAGAAATATGGCCCAAAGAACAAGACTTTACACAACTAGCAACAAAACTTACATATAATAAAGCATTTAACATAGACAAGACAAGATTAGTAATGTGTGATTCAAGTTTTCTCTTTGTAAGAACATAGGGCCTAAAGTATCAAAATTTGCGTAAAGCGTATAGAAAGATTACTTGCTTTTGTGTCTAGTTGCGCCTACAAGTGTATGGCAGAATTTCTGTAAGGATTGGAACTAGGTTGACCTTCTTCTTTCCTTTTCCTTCTCCTCTTCTTCTTCTTCTCTTCTCTCTCTTTTCCTCTCTTCTTTCTTCTCTCTTTTTCTCTGCAGCCGTTTCTCTCCCCCTATGGCTCTCTTTTAACCGTCCCCCTTGTATGAATGGGGAGTTACACTATGTATTGTGTAACTTCCCTATCCTTTAGTAGGGACTTTTAGGCAATTTCCTTAATTATCCTTAATTGTACTTTTGACCCCTTTTCTTATTCTTCTCTGCTTTATGTAACTAGGTCTCATAACCTACAAAATTAATTAAGTTGCATTTAAGGTTGACCTAACATATTGAAAGTCGTGCTTAAAAGTCACGGGGTGTAACATTCCACCCCCCTTATAAAAAGTTTCGTCATCGAAACTTACGTACCTTAGTCAAAGAGCTGAGGATACTTCTCCCGCATTTTTTCTTTGAGCTCCCAAGTGGCTTCACGTTCCGTGTGATTGCTCCATTGGACCTTTACATAAGGAATCACTCGCTTCCTCAACACTTGATCCTTTCGATCCACAATTTTTACGGGTACCTCCTCATATGTAACATCGTCCTTGAGTTCCAAAGGTTGAGCTTCAAGTACATGACTTGGATCCGCCACGGACTTTCTTAATTGTGACACGTGGAATACATCGTGAACTTGCGCCAACACCGGAGGTAATGCCAACCTATATGCCAAGGCTCCTACCTTCTCAAGTATTTCATAAGGACCAATGAAACGAGGGCTTAGCTTGCCTTTTACTCCAAACCTCATGACGCCCTTCGTGGGTGATACCTTCAAATAAACTTTTTCACCTACATCAAAATCCAATGGTCGTCGTTTGGAATCTGCCCAACTCTTGCTGCGATCCTGAGCAGTCTTGAGTCTTTCCCGGATTACTTTAACCTTCTCTAGCGTTCTCTCCAATAGCTCAGGTCCCGTGATGGTTCTCATGCCCACTTCGTCCCAATAAACCGGGGACCTACATTTCCTTCCGTACAACGCTTCCAAAGGAGCCATGTCAATTGCGCTGTGGTAACTATTGTTATAAGAAAACTCCATCAGCTTTACCATTCCGTCCCAACTCCCTTTAAAATCCAATACACAAGCCCTTAGCATATCTTCCAAGGTTTGAATAGTCCGTTCGGACTGTCCATCGGTTTGGGGATGATACGCTGTACTCAACCTTAATTCCGTACCCATGGCCTTCTGGAATGCTGTCCAAAACTTAGATGTGAACCGTGAATCTCGGTCGAATACTATACTTACCGGGACACCATGCAAGCTAACAATATTCTCCATATAAACATTCACTAGCTTGTCAAGAGGTGCTTCACTTGAAACGGGTAAGAAATGGGCAGACTTTATTAAACGATCCACGATAACCCAAATCATGTCACATCCACTTCTTGTCTTTGGTAAACCAGCTACAAAATCCATTGTGACATGTTCCCATTTCCATTCCGGAATTTCCAACGGCATCAACAATCCACCGGGCCGTTGGTGTTCCGCCTTGACTTGTTGACACACCAAACACCTCTCTATGAATTCCGCAATATGTCTTTTCATCCCAGACCACCAATAGTATCGCTTGAGATCTCTATACATCTTGGTGCTACCGGGGTGTATTGATAACCTCAAATTATGAGCTTCCTGCAAAACTTCCTTCCTAAGTTCGTTAACATCCGGCACGCATAATCTTTCCCTAAACCATAAGCTCCCATCCTCCTTGGTCCGAAATCCTTCAACTTGACTATGTTTCACCCTTTCCATTATCTCACTTAGAGCCTTATCTTTCTTCTGAGCCTCCTTTATCCTATCAATCAAACTCGGGGTGATAGTCAAGGCTGTCAGGACGTTCGCCATGGATTCAATCAAATCTAAACCAAACTCCCCCATCTCTCTTTCCAATGGTGATTGTCGCGCGTGGCTGGACTTCCTACTTAAGGCGTCGGCTACCTTGTTAGCCTTTCCAGGGTGGTAATGAATTGTCAGGTCATAGTCTTTTAGCAATTCCAACCACCTCCGCTGCCTCATATTCAATTCCTTCTGTGTGAACAAATACTTTAAACTCTTATGATCCGTGAATACCGCGCATTTCTCTCCATACAAATAATGCCGCCAGATCTTCAGGGCGAACACAACCGCGGCAAGTTCAAGATCATGTGTGGGATAGTTTTGTTCATAAGGCTTTAGCTGTCTGGAGGCATATGCGATGACTCGTTCGTTTTGCATTAAGACACAACCTACAAACAAAGTATTAGTCTAGGCTTAATGGGTATACAAGATCATAACCTTATGCTATAATTTACGTACCTAACCCGTTCTTTGACACATCACTATAAATCACAAACCCATCAGTTCCAGAGGGTTGAGCCAATACTGGAGCTGTCGTTAATCTCTTCTTAAGCTCCGTGAAACTTTGCTCGCATTCCGTCGTCCACTCAAACTTGGACTTCTTTTGAGTAAGGCGACTGAGAGGTACGGCAATCCTTGAGAATCCCTCAATAAATTTTCTGTAATAGCCCGCTAGACCCAAGAAACTTCGCACTTCGGTGACGTTGGCAGGTCTAGGCCATTCAGTTATGGCTTCCACCTTCCTCGGGTCAACAGCAATCCCCTCTTCTGATATCACGTGACCCAGGAAAGCCACACTTCTTAACCAAAACTCACACTTGCTAAACTTTGCATAAAGATGTTTTTGCCTCAAAATGCCTAGTACGATTCTCAAATGTTCAGTGTGAGTTTGCTCGTCAGGAGAGTACACCAGAATATCATCTATGAATACCACTACAAACTTATCCAACTGTTCTCGAAAGACGGTATTCATAAGATCCATAAAAGCTGCGGGGGCGTTTGTTAATCCAAACGGCATCACTAAAAACTCATAGTGGCCATATCTTGTGCGAAAGGCTGTCTTTGCGATGTCCTCAGTCTGCACTCTCAATTGATGATACCCTGAGCGGAGGTCAATTTTAGAGAAGATCTTGGCACCTTTGAGCTGATCAAATAAATCCTCAATTCGTGGAAGGGGATACTTATTCTTGATGGTAACTTTATTCAACTCTCTATAATTGATACAAAGTCTCATGCTACCTTCTTTCTTCTTTACGAACAAAACAGGTGCTCCCCAAGGCGATACACTAGGGCGGATAAACTTCTTGTCCAGTAACTCCTGCAGTTGTTCCTTCAACTCTCTCAGTTCTGCCGGAGCCATTCTATAAGGGGCTTTAGAAATAGGCTCAGTTCCTGGAATCAAGTTTATCTCGAATTCGACTTCTCTCGGGGGTGGTACTCCTGGTAAATCTTCTGGAAACATATCAGGAAATTCATTGACCACTGGGATTTGCTCAATAGACGGTACCTCCTGAGTAACATCCATGACATACACTAGGAATCCCTCAGCACCCTTCCTCAATGCTTTGCGTGCTTGTGCGACGGACACATATACCTTCTTGGGAACTTTCTTTCGTTCCGCATCTCCTTGAAATATTACCTCCTCCATCTTAGCATTCTTGATTGTCACTTGCTTCAACCGACAATCAATATTGGCGTGATTCTTGGCCAACCAGTCCATTCCTAATATGACGTCAAAGTCATACATCTGAATAGGGATCAGTGTGGCGGAGAATGTTTGTCCTTCAAACTCCAATTTGCAATCTTGATACTGCTGGTATGAAACCATAATCTGATCTCCGGCCGCTTGAACGCGATACGGAGTTTCTAACCATTCAGGCAAACTGCCAAGGTGCTTAGTGAATCTCTCTGCTGCAAAGGAGTGGCTTGCGCCGCTATCGAAAAGTACATTGGCAGGCATCTTATTTACTAAAACCGCACCTAAGTCCATATAAAGTTTTACACAAAAGTTAAGCACGAAAACACTTAATTCAATATGAATTCAAACTTAGTTTAAAGGATACCTGCTACTACATCGGTAGCCTCCTGCACATCCGTGTCCGTCATTAGATGTACACGAGCATTTGCTTGAGGCTTCACTCTCGGCTGCTGAGCCGCCTCTCCAGGATTATTCTTCTTCATCTCTGGACAGTCTCTAATCATATGGCCCACTTGACCGCATCGAAAGCATGCTCCAGCCACTTTCCTACACTCTCCGACGTGGTTCCTGTTGCAGTGTGGACATACTCCTATAGCCTGCTGGGCCATCGGATTCTGGGGTGGAGGTCTCTACAAATTTCCAACCGGACCTCTTTTTGGAATCTTGACCCAACGTCCAGGTCTTCCACCCACTCTCACATCCTCTCTTGGCCTTTTGCCTCTATCAGACCCTCCTGCGCTAGCTGCTCTTGCCGCTACTCGGCGAAAATCACTCTCCACATGGAAACACGCATCTAACATATCCTCATAAGTTTTAATCCCCGCATTTACTATCACCGATTGTATCCTCGAGTCCAAACCCTCTCAAACTTCGTCATCTTAAGACGATTATCAGACATGGTTGCAGGGGCAAACTTACCCAAAGCATGGAAACGATCTGCATACTCCGACACCGTCATCCTTCCTTGCTCCAATCTTTCAAATGCTCTTATCTTGTCCAATATCGCAGTCTCCGGTACGTAGTACTTCAGAAAAACATCACAAAACTGTGTCCAAGAGATTGGTGGGGTCATTCTCAACATCATTCCTTCCCACCATTCGCCAGCCTTGCCACTTAGAAGGGGCGTGGCCACCTCAACCTTTATCTCATTCGGTACTTGCACTAGCCTAAAACATTTCTCCACCTCAGCCAACAAGTGCTGAGCCTCCTCAGGATCCGTACATCCTCCAAACTCCGGCACCCTCATCTTTCTCATCTCTCCATAAAAGAACCTGATGTTATGCTGTGGCGGTGGTGGACGCAGAGGCTGATGCTGTTGCACATACCCTTGTGCAATCACCGTCAGTGCATCGGTGAGCACCTGGGGTAAAACAATTTGTGGTGGCTGGTTCTCCTGTCCATTGCCAGAGTTGCCTGTGTTATCTGTTCTTGGAGGCATATTTCGCTGAAAGGTTAACATTTCATTAGCATTCAGTAAATACAAAAGGTTACTGAAAGCTCGAATGCGTACTAATAGGTGAGGTGTGTAGTACAACTATTAATACAAAATTAGATGATAAAACGCGCTCGCACACACCCAACCCATATCATACTTAACCACTAAAGAGATCAGTACTTATAACTAAGGATCAACCTTAAGGGAGAATCATAGCTTAAGTGTCTAAAAGATCATGAACCTAAGTTTCCGAAATAGATTTGAAGCCTAGGCTCTGATACCACCTGTAGCGCCCTGGCCCGATACCGTCATCGGAACCAGTGCACCCGCCGTATCCTACTATGAGAACTATGAAGCGTCAAGCAGATCAAGCGTACATCCTTCACAATGTAAGATAAAAACCAGCGGAAACGTCATAAAATTTAAACCCTCGTCGTCAATAATACAACAAGAAACTGCAGCGGACATAAAAGGTGTTTGTTCATCTATCCAACATAAGTTTTAGATCAACATAATAACAACGAGTTTCCAAACTTAAAGAAAGTAGTCCAACATCTATCTATTCCTATGTCTGTCATCCCATTGAGCCCACTCGCCATCGTCCTCAATGAATATCAACTCATATTCAGGCTCACCTGAAAAAGAATAGAGTAACTGTTCTTAGCGAAATTATCGCCAGCAAGTAACCCGTCTATACACCTTACGGAATCACACACGTCGAGTCACCAGTGTATAAAACATTGCCCAAAAATAAGGTGCTCGGGTTAGCAAATAACATCTTAATAAAAATTCCTCAAAACAGATAAAGCACATTTATGTACACCGATACGAGAACCAACATGTATTAAAACAACGCATCACATAAGCAAGTCATAGACTAACCACGTTTCTTGCATGTGAAGTCTTATGCTTCGTGTATCATGATGCATGTACTTCTTTAAAATCACACACAACACCCATGCATATGTCTTCTTTCATAAACATGTCATGCATGTCATTTCACAAAACATTTCATCACTTTATATATCATATTCTTCGCGTAACAGAACTTTATACCCTGTGGGTGATCAGTCCACAGCAAACAGAACTTTATACCCCGTGCTGAAAGGTCCACGGCCCCATAACATATAACTTTATACCCCGTGCTGATAGGTCCACGGCCCCATTACATATATCATATATCCGTGCTGATAGGTCCACGGCCCCATTATATATATATCATATATCCGTGCTGATAGGTCCACGGCACCATAAAATACTTTATTTTCCGTGCTGATAGGTCCACGGCTCCATTACATATATCATATATCCGTGCTGATAGATCCACGGCCCCATAAAATACTTTATACCTTGCTGTTGATTCACAGATCACGCTTTTATACCCTGCTTTCGCAGACGTGACTTTTATACCCTGCGATCAACCAGCAGCCATTTTGTCTTTCGAAAACTTTAAACCTTTCTTGTTATCACATGTTCTTTTGCAAAACAAATCTCAAACCAAATGCAAGTGCCCATGTCATGATGCAGGATGTACATGCAACTTCGTATCAAACATGTAACGTACACATTCATATATCGTACTTATCAAGTGTACAGTTTTGCACCTCAAACACTCCATGGTCGTATCTTTCCAAGCCCGTTCTTCTTACGGATTCACTCAAGATTTAATCTTATTCTAACTTGATCAAACTTACCATCTACACCTCATTTACAACTCAATTACCTTTGCGTTTCATGTTCAAAAGAAGTGTATAAGGTTACAACACGTACATAGGGTACCCAAAGGGGTCAAAAAGACTTCCAGTATAGTTGGAACGCTACATGAAGCGCCTATAGTGACTTAGAGCACCTATACTAGGCGTTCGAAGTGTTCGGGGATGTCCCATAGACATTGAACGCCTACATGAAGCGCCTAATGTGACATAGAGCGCCTTATGTAGGTGTTCGAAATGTTCGGGGATGATTCAGGACACATTGAACGCCACATTAGGCGCCTAATGTGACATAGAGCGCCTAATGTAGGTGTTCGAAGTGTTCTGACGGTTCTAAACTGCAGTTTTTCTGTACGGGAAAGCTTCAGGACACATTGAACGCTACATTAGGCGCCTAATGTGACTTGAAGCGCCTAATGTAGGCGTTCGAAGTGTTCTGACGATTCCAAACTGCAGTTTTCCCGCAGTAACTTCCTCCCATCATCTTCCTCCTTTAATTTCTTTTATGTCACGCCTCTCAAGACCCATCTTACCATCTAGATTCATCATTCTTAACACACATCTAACCATGAATTGATGCTTGGTTATGTCTAACAATATCCACTCTTAACCTTCAATCATTCACCACCTTCAAAAGTTATCATCAACATTCCCAACACAACAAGTCTACAAAAATGCCATCACTCATCCTTCAATTCCCTGCACTTACTCTCAAACGTCTAAGTGTAGACAATCAACACAAGAATAGAACAGGACAATAAGCACATCAAATATACACTTTCATGGGCATGCTTGACAAACAACAAAGTACCACACAACTATTTTCAGAAATATGGCCCAAAGAACAAGACTTTACGCAACTAGCAACAAAACTTACATATAATAAAGCATTTAACATAGACAAGACAAGATTACTAATGTGTGATTCAAGTTTTCTCTTTGTAAGATCATAGGGCCTAAAGTATCAAAATTTGCGTAAAGCGTATAGAAAGATTACTTGCCTTTGTTTCTAGTTACGCCTACAAGTGTATGGTAGAATTTCTGTAAGGATTGGAACTAGGTTGACCTTCTTCTTTCCTTTTCCTTCTCCTCTTCTTCTTCTTCTCTTCTCTCTCTTTTCCTCTCTACTTTCTTCTCTCTTTTTCTCTGCAGCCGTTTCTCTCCCCCTATGGCTCTCTTTTAACCGTCCCCCTTGTATGAATGGGGAGTTACACTATGTATTGTGTAACTTCCCTATACTTTAGTAGGGACTTTTAGGCAATTTCCTTAATTATCCTTAATTGTACTTTTGACCCCTTTTCTTATTCTTCTATGCTTTATGTAACTAGGTCTCATAACCTACAAAATTAATTAAGTTACATTTAAGGTTGACCTACTATATTGAAAGTCGTGCTTAAAAGTCACGGGGTGTAACAGTTGTAGTCCTTGAGTAACTCCAACCATCTTCTCTGTCTCATATTTAGCTCCTTTTGCGAGAATAGGTATTTCAAGCTCTTATGATCGGTGAACAGAGCACATTTCTCTCCATATAGATAGTGTCTCCAAATCTTAAGAGCAAATACCACAGCTGCGAGTTCCAAGTCATGCGTCGGGTAATTCTGCTCATATGGTTTCAATTGTCTAGACGCGTACGAGATAACTCGTTCATTTTGCATCAAGACACACCCTAGAAACAGAAGTTAATTTATGAATAGCATAAGTATATACAATGCATTAATTGTAATGGTGTCCATACCTAGTCCTTTCTTGGACGCGTCACTACAGATCACGAAACCATCGGTGCCAGAGGGTTGTGCCAACACCGGGGCTGTGGTCAATCTCTTCTTGAGCTCAGTAAAGCTCTGCTCGCATTCAGCAGTCCATTCGAACTTAGTCTTCTTCTGCGTAAGTCGACTCAATGGTACTACTATCGTTGAGAATCCCTCAACAAACTTCCTATAGTAGCCTGCCAAGCCTAGGAAGCTTCTGACTTCGGTCACATTTGTGGGTCTTGGCCATTCAGTGATGGCTTCTATCTTCTTAGGATCCACAGAGATCCCATCTTCTGAAATCATGTGACCGAGAAAGGCTACACTTCTTAGCCAAAATTCACACTTGCTGTATTTGGCATAAAGCTGCTGTTGCCTCAGAATTTGTAACACCACTCTTAAGTGTTCAGCGTGTGCTTGCTCGTCGGAGGAGTAGACTAGAATGTCATCAATGAAAACTACTATGAATTGGTCCAACTGCTCACGAAACACGGTATTCATCAAGTCCATAAAGGCCACTGGGCATTAGGTAATCCAGACGGCATCACTAAAAATTCATAATGCCCGTATCTAGTCCGAGAAGCGGTCTTAGGGACGTCTCCCGCTTTCACAAGCAACTGATGGTACCCTTGACGAAGGTCGATCTTTGAGAACCATCGGGCTCCTTTTAGTTGGTCAAATAAATCCTCTATCCTTGGTAGAGGATATTTATTCTTAATGGTGATCTTGTTCAGTTCACGGTAATCAATACACAATCTCATGCTGCCATCTTTCTTCTTTACAAATACAACTGGAGCTCCCCACGGTGATACACTGGGGCGAATTTACTTCTTGTCCAACAACTCCTGAAGTTGCCCCTTTAGCTCCTTAAGTTCAGCTGGAGCCATTCTGTAGGGTGCCTTTGATATAGGCTCGACTCCGGGTATCAAGTTGATCTCGAACTGCACTTCTCTCGATGACGGAACTTCCGATAAATCATCCAGAAATATATCTTTAAACTCATTGATTACTGGTATTTGATCCATAGAGGGAACCTCCTGCTTCGCATCTAATGCATACATCATAAATCCCTCAGCTCCTTTATGTAAGGCTTTAAAGGCCTTAATCGCTGTCAGGTATATCTTCTTTGGGGCTTTTGTTAACTTGACGTTTCCCTGGACCGTTATTTCATTCGTATCAGGATCCTTAACAGTCACTTCTTTGAGTTTATAGTCAATATTGGCATGATTCTTGGTCAGCCAATCCATGCCCAATATTACATCAAAATCCTTCATCGGAATTAGGACTAGTGTCACTGAAAATAATTTTCTGTCCAACTCCAACTCACAATCTTTGTACTGGTGGTGAGAAACCAGTACTTGCTCGCCTGCTGCCCGCACTCTAAATGGGTTCTCAAGCCATTCGGGTAAACAGTCGAGCCCTTTGGCGAATCGCTTAGAGATGAAAGAGTGGCTAGCTCCGCTATCAAATAACACGTTGGCAGGTACTTTATTAACTAGGATCACACCTAGACATGAGAGCGTAGCACATAAAACACATTTGTTCATCAACTTAGAAAACTAAAATTCAACTTAAGCTACTATTATTGAACTTAAGTCGTACCTGTCACAACATTAGCGTCCTCCTGGACTTCCGCATCTGTCATGGCATGGACTCTGGCATTGGGCCTTCCTTTCTGCTGTTGGGCTGGTCCTGCTCCGGCTTGAGGTTTAGGATTCCATTCAGGACAGTCCATGATCCTATGGCCTGACTTTCCACATCTGAAGCACGCACCTATTATTTTCCAACATTCGCCCACATGTCTTTTATGGCAGTGTGGGCATTCTGCAGGTGCTTGGCGATCAGGTTGATTTGGCTGCGGTGCCCTTTGAACTGGCCCCGCTTGTCCCTTTCTGGGAATCTTGACCCAACGTCCGGGTCTACTTCCACTTTGCTCCACCCTTGGCCTCTTGCTCAATTCTTCCCGAGCCTCTCTTGGTTTTGACCTACGCATGTCACTCTCCACCCGGTAACATGCGTCTAGCATTTCTTCAAATGTTTTCAGACTTGACGCCGCAATAGCCGTCCGTATGCGGGGGTTCAGACCCTCTTCGAACTTCATCATTTTCATCCGATTGTTCTCCAATACCAAAGGTGTGAACTTGCCCAAGGCATGGAATCTATCCGCATAGTCTGAAACAGTCATCCTTCCTTGTTCAAATTTGTCGAACTGCCTCATCTTCTCCAGAATGGCAGTCTCGGGCACGTAGTAGTCTTTGTAGTCCTTCACGAACTGACTCCACTAGATAGGAGGGGTCATCTTAGGCAGGATGCCGCTCTACCAGGCATTGGCTCTGCCAGTCAGAAATGGCGTAGCTACGTCCACCTTTAAATCTTCAGGCACCTGTACAAGCCTGAAGCATTTTTCTACTTCGTCCAGCCAAAACCCAGCCACCTCTGGGTCAGTGGTCCCTTCAAAGTTTGGGCCATGCATCTTGCGCATTTCCCCAATATAGTACCTGATGCCTTGCTGGGGAGGTGGTGGAGGAGGTTGTTGTGGTTGTTGCTGCTGCTGAGCAACCCCTTGTGCTATTACCGTGATAGCGTCTATCAATGCTTGGGGTACTAGTACTGGAGGTTGTGGTGGGGGAGGGTTATTGTTCCCATTGCCACCATTTCCTTGGTTGTCACGTCTAGGAGGCATTTTCTGCAAGGTCACGCTTATTAGTACCTAGCAGTTTAGAAATAAATCAGTGCTTGGAATCCAAAATGTGTACAAGGCGGAGTTTACGAACTAAAGTAATTAACATTTATCGCTTACACTTAATTGCCCTCATACACACACCAATCCCAATCAAACTTAAATCTAAGATTACATACTTAGACTTAAAGATCAACTTAGGATGAAAATCATAACTTAAGACTCTACATGTCTTAACCCAGGTCTCCGAGATAGATCTGAAGCCTAGGCTCTGATACCACCTGTAGCGCCCCGACCCGGACAGCAGAATTCGAACCGGTACACACCCGTCATAGCTTACTGAGAAGACTACAAGACGTCTCATCTCTTTATTACACATCATCAATGACGTAAGAGAAATAAGTGCGGAAACAAATCTCGTAAATTAAAACCATCAATGTCGTACTTCAAAAGACAATGTGAATATCATAAACTGTATATGGTCGCAGCCATTTAAAACCTCAAATGGACTAAAAATCAGAAAGAACATAAATCGCCTAATAAAATTCCCCTCAACATGATTTAGGTATCCCATTCCGCCCACTCGCCGTCGTCCTCAATGAAAATCATGTCGTAACTAGGCTCATCTGCAAAGACAAAGGCGGTACCCTTAGCGAAAACGCTATCAAGTAACCCACTTATAAGACACACGGGATCAACACATGGCAGGACATGAGTAATATGTAATTCAAGGGAATTGTGGGGCACATGTCTTGAAATTTTCAAACATATAAGCGGATCACGTAATAAAGTAAGTACAGCAATTTGCACGCAAATAACAATTCATCGGCTATCAAATACCACGCACATCCATACCACATTGACTCTCGTGATGCATGTCAAAATATGCATTACACTAAACGATCACATATGCATGAACACCTTCTCTTTTAAAACCGTGCAATGCATGTCATAATGTCCGGTCACATCACATAACTTTATACCCTGTAACGCGCCCTGGCTTATATTTCCATCCTGGTTTACGTTACAGCCAACTTTATACCTTGTAATGCACCTCGGCTTATATTTCCAAAAGGGTTGAAACTTGCCCCAAAAGAACCTTAAGACGTTTGGGTGACTTATACTTTGTCCAAGTTTCCCACATTCATAACACTTTATTTCCTCATTATTTTTATTACTATGGTTCATAGATGAAGTAGGCTTGTGTTTGTTTTTAATTGATTTTCTCTTGATCATTCTTAATATTCTAGCCATTGTGATTAGATCTTCATCATCGGAATCTGTGTCACTGTCATCTATGCGATCATAAGAAGTAGAGAACTATTCATTTGATTTAAACGCTGTAACCTTAACTTGTTTAGAAGTAGATTCAGAATTTCTTAAAGTGAGTTTTTTTCCATGTACCTTTAGAGATCCGATTAGTTCCTCTATTTTTATTGATCTCATTTCTTTACTTTCCACAATCGCCGTGACTTTGGGGGCTCCATTCGGGTGGGAGACTTCTTAATATATTTTGGACCTTTTCGTGTGTAGACAAAGCTTTGCTAAGAGACTTAAGAGAATTATAGATGTTAGTCAATCGTAAGTCCATATCAACGATAGATTCATTGGGCAATAATTTAAAAGACTCAAGAGTAGACATAACCATATTTATTTCAGACTCTTTTACTTGACTAGTCCATTCGTGTTTCATTTCTAGAATCTTCCACATCTCTTGTGCACTAGAGCAATTTGACACATAACTTGATTCATTTTACTCAACCCGTTTAAAAGTAGTTGCATGGCTCTAGCATTCATACTCAATTTCTTTTTGTCATCACTAATATATTCTTATTTCGATTTTACAACCTCTACTGTGACATCATCAATAGTAGATAACTTAGAAAGGATAAAAGGATCATCTTCTATAATGGACCATAAGTCTATGTCAATGGCCATAAGGAAAATTTTCATTCTAAGTTCCACTGCATAAAATACTCACCATCAAAAAGAGGAGGCCTTATGGTTAACATTCCTTCTTGCTCGGTTTTGTAGCTAGTGGTTGCTGTCTCACTAAGATCGTTGGTTCTCCTTGTTGTTAGTGTGTCTATGCTCTGATACCACTTGTAGGACCTGTATAGCACCACTAGAAGAGGGGGTTGAATAGTGTGTGTAGAAAAAATTTGTTTTTAAAACCTTTTGTTACCAATTACCTACTTCTGAAAACATATTCTGTTTTCAGACCCTGTTTTTGATTAATTGAATGACCAGGTTCTAGACCTCCAAAAATTGTGAAATTTGGTGACAAAGTACTTTCACATGTTATGTATGTGTAATAAAAATTTCAGATCAAAATTCAATGTATAAGGTCTTGAAAAACCGTTTTTACAGTGATTGAGTTAATTTGCCATAAAGTGTTCTTAAAAATGAAAAATTTATTCCTATTAATTTACAACTCCAAATGATCTGAAAATTTTATGGAATGACTCTTAGGATATTTAATTTAAAAATTTGAAACAGTTTTTCAAAATTCCTTTGGTAAGTATGTCAAATACGTTGATGTTCTCAACCTTTGTAAGTCTGAAAATCAGATTGCACTAGTCTCAAGACCTATTGACATTTGATGGACTTATACTTATCCAAATGGGTGAAACTTGTGCCAAATGAAACTTAACAGGTGTGGCTATGTTTCTGCAAAATTTTACAATTTTTGAAATTCGTTTATATTTTTACGATTGCAACGAAATCAACATAGAAACTGAAAACTGAAAGTAAAGTGCTGAAAGTAAAGACACAAAGGATTTTATACTGGTTCGGTTAAATCAACCTACTCCAGTTTTCGAGGACGCCTTCCTTGGTTATCACTAAGCACCAAAAAAACACCTTACCACAAGTTTTTCTGGAGTTACACACCAACTCCACCCTTTCACAAACAATACAATCAAGCACACCGATCACGAACACCACAACCGAATGGATGAAGGTTTGATCACACCTTGATCAACTTTTTACAATAGAAATGTGTATGGTGGTCTAATCAAAGCCTATTCAATATATGGAATATGAAAGAAGTGTAGAAGAATATAGTAGAGGCTTCTTTAGCACTTGATAGTATATGTGAGTTGTCTTGTCTTTGTTTGCTGTCTTCTCTTCTTTTTATTCATGAGTGGCTGCCCCCTCTAGGGCTTTTCTTCCATCTTCAGAATTCTCTTTAATGCCCTTGGAAGATTACCTTGTGTAAAGATGACATCATTTTTCTCACTTGGCACACCATGATTGGATGAATGTCTAGGCTTTGCTTACTTGGCACTCTATGATTGGATGAGTCTTGTTACCATTTAGTATCTGTAAAATCTGAGATTAAAGTGTAAAAACATGTGCCAAATAAGGTTTAAAATATTTCCAAATAATCAACAATTAATCCCTACAAATTTGGGAAGCAAATTTGATCACCATCAAGACAAAAAATCGGCCACCTCAATTGTCTCACATGCTGAATTTTCAACATGTGTTACATTTGCCAAAAAGTTTGAATTGTTACCTTGTGTAGCTCACTCCTTTATGTCACTAATCTTGTATGGCTTATTCTCCACCTGTAGCGCCCCACACCCGGGCCTCGTCCGGATACGGTGCACCTGCCGTACTTCACTAAGGAGAGTACAAAGCGTCATGCATAACATGCGAAAATCCATAACATGCGTCGTGGACACCCATGCTAACATTCAACATGGTGGTGAAATTTAGGCAGAATTAAAACTTTTCAAATTAAACACGAAATAACTAAGTCCCCAAAGTAGCAGTC
Organism: Eustoma russellianum; assembly: GCA_036186865.1. Taxonomy (NCBI): domain Eukaryota; kingdom Viridiplantae; phylum Streptophyta; class Magnoliopsida; order Gentianales; family Gentianaceae; genus Eustoma; species Eustoma russellianum. The sequence continues at coordinate 11,126,838 of AP025058.1, forward strand.
TCGCAAAACATCATAGTCAAATTTCCAAAGAGTTCAAACATAGTCATAATACAACCATCTCGGCAGCACAAAAGTCCTTAAGCTTAGCCCTCTTCATATCTCCTTGCCTATGGATATGGTACCCTCGGCTCATCTTCAATCCATTTTATCTTGGCATTATCTGGGAGAAAAATAAAGTGTGAGTGATAAAAATCACCCAGCAAGAATACAATAAACGACCATCAAATACATAAAGAGTCATAACATGAATGTATTACCCCAAAAACCTCAAATAATCGTAATTCATACCTGACCTTAAATCCTGAGCTTGCTTAACGTTCGGCTTAAGCATGTTTTTAGGTAATGCTATACCAATAGTAACTTATAAACATTAACTGTAACATGCAACATGTCCTCATGATCGTGACTTATGCAATATGCAATGCATGATGTCATGTCATGCCATGTCAAAACATCATTTTGGTCCCATACAATAACGTGTCATAAAAACAGAGTGTCAGATCAATTAACCACGGATCTGAGCGGGTCCACAACAGATATCAGATCAATTAACCCTGGATCTGAACGGTCCAGAACAGATATCAGATCAATTAACCCCGGATCTGAGCGGGTCCAGAACAGATATCAGCTCAATTAACCCCGGATCTGAGCGGGTCCTGAACAGATATCATATCAATTAACCCCGGATCTGAGCGGGTCCAGAACATATCATATCATCAGACCAATTAACCCCGGGTCTGGAGTCGGGTTAGTCACATGCTTGGCTGGCAAAGGAATCATGAAGCTTTCTTTAAAAACATGGGACCGTAAAAACTTTTCATGCATAACGAAAAGATAGTCGCTTGTAAAACTTGCTTGCATCATAAAATCCATGAAAATCAGGTTCATGATCATGCATGATACATGCCGTGATATGAAATGCAAGCCATGACATGAATAATTGTATGCATTCCTTATAACGTATCATCATACATGAACTTGGAAGCTAAATATTTCCAAGACTTTTGCTTCACATTCATAGGGCGGTTGAGCTAACCAATTAGGTCTATTTCAATAATTCCTTTATTACAAATACGTTTGGTGGAATCTTAGATACATGTCATAAAATTTCAGGTTATTTCAATAACCGTAAAGGGAGTTATTTACTTACTTTCCGAACTGATTTAGGTGCTGAAACTGAGCTGACAGATTTTACTAGAAATTCAACTGCGGTGAATCCGTAATTCGTTTTCCAGAAAATCCAACTTGCCCAAGTCATAAACATATGGAACTAGTATCCTATTAAAATTTAGCCCATTTTCATGTCTCTAAGTCCCTTTTCTGAGGCATGGAAAGTCGTTACTAATTTCAGGTTGGCTTCAGTAATTTCAGTGGAGCAGTTTTACCAAATAATTCATTAAAAATAATCCTGAACTTATTTTACCAAGATTCCAACTGGCGTGTCCATTAAACTCATAGGACTATTACCATGCCAAAAATCAGCTTTATTGGTCATCTACAAGGTCCCTTTTCAAGTCAGTGAAAAGAAGTCACTATTCTGCTCAATTCCCGTTTTTCAGGTCTGACCAGTCTTACCAAAATATTTATTAAAAATAAACCATAGCTCCTTTTACCAAAATTCTAGCTGGAATCTCTACTACACTCATGGGGCTAGGTTTGTGCCAAAAATCGATTTATAGAAGGTCCAAAAAGTCCTCTTTTAATTCATTGAAATCAATGGTCAATTCTGCCCAGCTCCAGAATTTTCTGCTGGAGCAGTTTTACCGCGTAATTTTTTAAAATTAATTCTTAACTTATTTTAACATAATTCCAACTCATACATATCATAAACTTGTAATAATAGCATCCTACCGAAAATTAACTCATTTTCATGTCCCTAAGATTCGTTTTTGAGTCCACTAACTCGTTACTTAATTTCTGCTCTGTTCCAGTACTTTCCATTGAGCTGTTTTACCAATTAAATCATTAAAATTAATCCACAACTTGTTTTACCAAAATTCCAACTTGAGTACTCACTGCACGCCAGGTATTGTTATCATGCTAAAAATCAGCTTTATTGAACCACTGAAAGGTCCTTTTTAGGTTCAATCAAAAAGAGATGCAGTTCTGCTCAGTTCCAGGCTTTTCAGTCTGAGCAGCTTTATCAAATATTTTATTAAAAATATTCCACAACTCCTTTTACCAAAATTCCAACTTTCACATTTTTTATACACACAAGGCTATCCCCAAACCGAAAATCAGCTTTATTGAACATCTACAAGATCTCTTTTCAAGCCATTCATAACGTTACATAATTCTGTCATGTTCCAGAATTTACAGCCTGAGCAGTCTCACCATTTATTTTATAAAAAATTAACCATAACTTATTTTACCAAAATTCCAACTTTCACATTTTTTATACACACAAGGCTATCCCCACACCGAAAATCAGCTTTATTGAACATGTACAAGATCTCTTTTCAAGCCATTCAAAACGTTACATAATTCTGTCATTTTTCAGTATTTACAGCCTGAGCAGTCTCACCATTTATTTTATAAAAAATTAACCATAACTTATTTTACCAAAGTTCCAATTCTCAGCTCTTCTATACACATGGGGCTAGATCTGTGCCAAAAACCAGATTAATTGAAGGTCCAAAAGGTCCTTTTGTAAGCTGTTGAATTTAGTACTCAATTCTGCCCAGCTCCAGAATTTCTAACTGGAGCAGTTCTACTAAATATTTTATTAAAAATAATCTGTAACTTATTCTAACAAAATTTCAACTCTCACTTATGCTACACTCATAAGGCTAACTTGGTACCAAAAATTAGCATCATTGAAGGTCTGTATGGTTGGTTCTTAGGCCGTTGAAGATGCCATCTCATTCTGCCTAGCTCCAGTAGTTTGATATTTTGTCATTGGTTCAAATCAAAGGTCCACCATTCATCTTGTTCTTATAAGATATATTATTGATTACCACTTACACCTTAAATCATCTCAAAACAGCCTTGTAACTAAATGCATGTAATAAAAGATTCCATCTTTGAGAGAATAAGCCACATGCAATACAATGTTCTTAAGAAATCTATAACATATAATCTCAATTTAGGATATTCAACTAAAGATTAAATCTTAAGAACCTCTAGTCATTCAAGTCACTAACTCTTTAAGTAAATCATGAGAGATCATTGTATACTTGCCTCTTCAAGCTAAATCTCTTGTCTTTGCTTAGTTATGGAGTGAGTTGAGTTGGAATCCTTCTCCTCCTACACCCTTGAGCACACGGTGGGGATGATGAAGAAGAGGAGAATGTTAGTTGTTATTTCCATGATGAAATGAGGCTATTTTGAGTTTAGGTTTTCTTACCAACTTGAATCTTTGAATGGAGGTTGAGATGAATTCTCCCCACAAAGAAGCTAATCCCTCTTGGTGGTTTAAAAATCTTCACCTAGTGACCTCTTGTGGGTCACGGTTTCCACAAGAAAAAAAAGGCACTAATATGAGCTTCATTATCTTGTCATGAAGAAGTTACTTAATAGACTTAGAAGAAACTTACCTATACACTTCTTGGCTTGAAGATGGAACTTGAAGGAGATCTTCTAGCCTTCAAGGATGGAGGCCAAAAGTTTGTTGGTGTGTGGAGGGAGATGAAAGTTTTTCTTAAAATGTTTGTCTTGAATTTGTGTGAGGGAATGCAAGATGACAAGAGGGTAGAGTGTTACAATAAAACATGTTGGGGAATTGGGGAAGGGGAAACCTACGCATGGGGGTCAAAAAGAGGGAAGGGAACAAATTTTGTGAAAAGTTGGAAAAGGGTGTGTTGGTTTTGTAGTTTGTCTTGCATACATTATTTGTTTATTATTTCCTTTGCATGCTTGCAATCTTTTCTTTATTTTATTATTTTGTTCTTTGCATGCTCTTGTCTTGTTTTTATTTTATTAGTTTAGGCTTTTCATGATAACCTACTATTTTAATTCCCTACTTTTAAAATATCCAAGGAGAGGAGTTTTCTAGATTTTCCTCTCACTTGGCCGAAATGGGGGTGTTGGGGGAATCTTGGGGTTTTGTTATTTCTTCTACCTTATAGTTTATGTTTGGTATTCCTCTCTTTATTTTATTGTTTTCCCCAAGATACCTTACCTTGTCTTTCTTATTTTTGTTTCTATTCCAAGAATAACATATATATGCGCCCATATGTGCATGTACTAGATATATATTCCTTTCTATGTATACGCATGTATGAACATATACATTTCATACGTGTATATCATATACACACACATACATATATAGTGGTATGTATTGTTCATATATTTCATGTATCACTTTCTAGAAATTCCCTTATTTAATTATTTAGTATCCATCTCAAAAGTACTTAAACAAAGAGTGCTAAGTCGACTTAAGTAACATGCACTTAGAGAAATCATCACTTTTATTCCGTCACTTAATCATAGTTTTCAAGTACGCGGTTGTCGGGGTACAACATCCTCCCCCCTTATCATAAGTTTCGTCCTCGAAACTTCAGAACTAGTCAAAAAGATGAGGCATCTACTCCTCACGTTGTCTTCCGTTTCCCATGTGGCTTCTTTTTTAGGTAAATAAGATCGCATAAAGCGTCTATTTAGTTCCCTCAGAACTGCTTTGTTCCCTTCATCTTAGAGGTCTCATCAGAACTTATTCTAATTCTCGAAAGGTGTTATCGTCACCTATCCCTTCCGTGTAATCATGATCATAGCAGGCTTATAATTTCCTTTTTAAAAATGAACAACTAGGCAGAGATCATTAACTCTGGGGTATAGACCATTAGCTCTTTTCTATAAACATCCTTTCAGTGATCATATAACGGTCATCCTATTTACGAAATAGCTTCCAAAGACACCCGGGATAATTCCCATAAGGTACACATACCAAGCTCTTCATAAGGTATGTCCCGTATTCATCCGTCTTGCTGATTGCCTTATTACGTACTAACTCTTACCCCTTTTTGCGATCATTTCATAGAATCGAACTAGAAGTTGTGGGTTCTCCTTTGAAACTTATGTTCCCTTTATGACATTTCAATCATCCTAAGGTGGCCCGTTCTCTTAAGACATGGTTTTCATAGTCATGACCTATTCTCCGCATAGTGCAATAAAACGGGCACAAGTGCTAATAGTGACGCATCATGACGAGGACCCTACGTCCCATACACAGTGTCATACTTAGTAATGTTATCACTAATAACCTTACCTACTCGCTTGTGGTCTACTAATCATAACCCAAGGAAACTATCATAATCACTCCTACTTGGTTAATAGGAAGTAGAGCAGAGGACATAGGTATCTTACACTTATTAGGCATATCTTGGTTGTTTCTTTGTCATCCGCATAGACTAGCCTTATATGGTTACGGTTTCCACCTTCTACTTCGTTGCTTGTTAAATCATTTCTTTCATTCTTTCGTCCCCTTACCATCGCATTCCGCTCCATAGCGGCCCTCCAATAATTCACCAAAGGTCCTTGAATACGATTTAACTTAGCCTAATTGGATCTGGTAGTCTAAACCTTTCGTCTCTTATAATCAAAGGAACATACTGTCCCAAAGTAATGAATGAGTATGGAAATGCCTGGCCCTTGTCTTAGTGATTTAAATTCCGACAACGATATTCCTTCAGGGTTAGTATGATGTAATTGACCTATCATGATTATGTACTATTGGAGTTTCCTTCTTTTCATGACAGAGGTCCTTAAGTCCTGACTGTGATCCATACACTTTCCTTCGATAAACATCCTTCTGTATCCATGCGTTAGTCATAAAAGCGTTTCCATCGGTGTTAGAAATTTCTTCCCTAAATTACATATATGATGACTCGTACCTTAATCTGAGATTGTACTCTTATAGAATGGTGAAACCTCAATCTCTCGCCAAGTCCTACCTGACTCATCCGTTTCGTCGACACGCCAATCCCGTAATAATCGAACCTAGGGTCGAAGTTCTTCCTGGGAATTTATGTCGTTTCGTGGTGTTCTTGTTCCTTACAGAATCTATGTTTTCTTTTCCCAATCACAAGGGTATTCTCATTTGCTTTGTCCTCATAGAGCTATGCAAGATTTCATCACATCATATTGTTACTGCTAGAGTGTGTTAGATAATCCCGACTTATAATAGTGAGGGAAGGAATTTAACCATCTTACTGAATTGTCCTTAAGATGCCGGA
>AP025058.1:11133023-11163128 GCA_036186865.1 Eustoma russellianum
ACATTCCATGTTCTTCCTCGAGCTTGGTTCTCTCATTGGAAATAGTCAGTTTGCAATTCAGTTTTGTTAACACTTATGTTTCTCAAAGTGGTCAAACAAATCATTGATCCTAGGCAACTGGTATTTATCTTCCATGGAAACCTTATTGAGCTCCGACTATTATGGTAATAATCCAACCGTTAAGAGCAATTTGATAACTTATTCTAGTTTTTACACTTTAGTTGGGTTACTTTATCGCATTGCTCCAATGACCGTTTATACCTGGCTAAAAGACATAATAAAACATAGGTACTTCACATTTAAATTAAGCAGTTGGGCGTACCTGTTACGATTGAGGTTTCAGGCACTGCTGAATCAGGCACTCTTTCATCCAGGTTAGCGTTCTTGGTTATCTCTTTATTATCCCTCAGTGGACGCGGTCGCCACCTCCGGTTTCGTTCCTTAAGTCCTTTATTTTGTCCTTCCATTAGTTTAATATCGTGTTCCGCTCTGTAGCAGTCCTCCAGTAATTCCTCGAAAGTGCTAGAATATGCATTAGCTAGCCGAATTCTTAATCCGAAAGTCTAGACCTTCGCATGAATCTGATTACCTTGTGCTCTCCGTTCTTCCATGATCAAGGGAACATAGCGGCCCAATGTAGTGAACCGACGAGCATACTCTGAGACAGTGATACCTGGTTCTTGTCTTAAGGTGTCAAATTCCTCAACCCTCGTCATGATTAGTTCTGGAGAGAGGAAAAACTCACAAAACTCCTCTAGAAACCTTGCCCAAGTCACTGGTCGGGGCAACGGCTGGATACAAGTTCTCCACCACAGGCTGGCCTTGCCAATCAAAAATGGCCGGACAATTGGTGTCTTTACCTTCTCAGGTACTCGTATCAGCAAGAAGGTACTTTCGACTTCATCAAGCCATTTTTCCGCTTCCTCGGGACTAGATTCTCCGCCAAATTTTGGGACATGTGCTCTTACTAGCTGCCGGTAATAAAACCCAGCGCTGCCCGAGGGTGAAAGTGACAATGCTTGTTCATTAGTCCGCGATGCCATCTGCACTTATGGTTTTAACGTCTATTTAGAATATCGGAATAAGACCAATTTACCTTGACCAAGAACCATAATTTAAAATACGGAAGGAAAGGGCATGTCTTACGTCATAGACCTGGCTTTCATAGTTCAGGATACTTTATTAGTCTACCTCCTAAACCCGGTCTACGTGGTCCTAGTCTAAGGCCATCACTCATCTAAGATCATGACTTAGGTCTAAGATCAAACTTAGATTGCTAACATCATAACTTAGTCCTACGTTCTGCCCGAAATCTAGAGCCTGGGCTCTGATACCACCTGTAGCGCCCCGCACCCAGGCCTCGTAAGGATACGGTGCATCCCGCCGTACTTCACTAAGGAGAGTACAAAGCAGTCATGCATAACATGCGAAAATCCATAACATGCGTCGTGGACACCCATGCTAACATTCAACATGGTGGTGAAATTTAGGCAGAATTAAAACTTTTCAAATTAAACACGAAATAACTAAGTCCCCAAAGTAGCAGTCTTGCAAAACATCATAGTCAAATTTCCAAAGAGTTCAAACATAGTCATAATACAACCATCTCGGCAGCACAAAAGTCCTTAAGCTTAGCCCTCTTCATATCTCCTCGCCTATGGATATGGTACCCTCGGCTCATCTTCAATCCATTTTATCTTGGCATTATCTGGGAGAAAAATAAAGTGTGAGTGATAAAAATCACCCAGCAAGAATACAATAAACGACCATCAAATACATAAAGAGTCATAACATGAATGTATTACCCCAAAAACCTCAAATAATCGTAATTCATACCTGATCTTAAATCCTGAGCTTGCTTAACGTTCGGCTTAAGCATGTTTTTAGGTAATGCTATACCAATAGTAACTTATAAACATTAACTGTAACATGCAACATGTCCTCATGATCGTGAGTTATGCAATATGCAATGCATGATGTCATGTCATTGCCATGTCAAAACATCATTTTGGTCCCATACAATAACGTGTCATAAAACAGAGTGTCAGATCAATTAACCCCGGATCTGAGCGGGTCCAGAACAGATATCAGATCAATTAACCCCGGATCTGAACGGGTCCAGAACAGATATCAGATCAAATTAACCCCGGATCTGAGCGGGTCCAGACAGATATCAGATCAATTAACCCCGGATCTGAGCGGGTCAAGAACATATCATATCATCAGACCAATTAACCCCGGGTCTGGAGTCAGGGTTAGTCGCATGCTTGGCCGGCAAACGAATCATGAAGCTTTCTTTAAAAACATAGGGACCGTAAAAACTTTTCATGCATAACGAAAAGATAGTCGCTTGTAAAACTTGCTTGCATCATAAAATCCATGAAAATTAGGTTCATGATCATGCATGATACATGCCGTGATATGAAATGCAAGCCATGACATGAATAATTGTATGCATTCCTTATAACGTATCATCATACATGAACTTGGAAGCTAAATATTTCCAAGACTTTTGCTTCACATTCATAGGGCGGTTGAGCTAACCAATTAGGCTCTATTTCCATAATTCCTTTATTACAAATACGTTTGGTGGAATCTTAGATACATGTCATAAAATTGCAGGTTATTTCAATAACCGTAAAGGGAGTTATTTACTTACTTTCCGAACTGATTTAGGTGCTGAAACTGAGCTGACAGATTTTGCAAGAAATTCAACTGCGGTGAATCCATAATTCGTTTTCCAGAAATTCCAACTCGCCCAAGTCATAAACATATGGAATTAGTATACTATCGAAATTTATCCCATTTGTATGTCTCTAAGTCCCTTTTCTGAGGCCTGGAAAGTCGTTACTAATTTCAAGTTGGCTTCAGTAATTTCAGTGGAGCAGTTTTACCAAATAATTCATTAAAAATAATCCTGAACTTATTTTACCAAGATTCTAACTGGGTGTCCATTAAACTCATTGGACTATTACCATGCCAAAAATCAGCTTTATTGGTCATCTACAAGGTCCCTTTTCAAGTCAGTGAAAAGAAGTCATTGTTCTGCTCAATTCCCGTTTTTCAGGTCTGACCAGTCTTACCACAATATTTATTAAAAATAAACCATAGCTCCTTTTACCAAAATTCCAGCTGGCATCTCTACTACACTCATGGGGCTAGGTTTCCAAAAATCGAGTTATTGAAGGTCCAAAAAGTCCTCTTTTAATTCGTTGAAATCAATGGTCAATTCTGCCCAGCTCCAGAATTTTCTGCTGGAGCAGGTTTACCGCGTAATTTCTTAAAATTAATTCTTACATTATTTTAATATAATTCCAACTCATACATATCATAAACTTGTAATAATAGCATCCTACTGAAAATTAACTCATTTTCATGCCCCTAAGATTCGTTTTTGAGTCCACTAACTTGTTACTTAATTTCTTCGCTGTTCCAGTACTTCCCATTCGAGCAGTTTTACCAATTAAATCATTAAAATTAATCCACAACTTATTTTACCAAAATTCCAACTTGAGTACTCACTGCACGCCAGATATTGTTATCATGCTAAAAATCAGCTTTATTGAACCACTGAAAGTCTTTTTTAGGTTCAATCAAAAAGAGATGCAGTTCTGCTCAGTTCCAGGCTTTTAAGTCTGAGCAGCTTTATCAAATATTTTATTAAAAATATTCCACAACTCCTTTTACCAAAATTCCAACTTTCACATTTTCTATACACACAAGGCTATCCCCACACCGAAAATCAGCTTTATTGAACATCTACAAGATCTCTTTTCAAGCCATTCAAAACGTTACATAATTCTATCATGTTCCAGAATTTACAGCCTGAGCAGTCTCACCATTTATTTTATAAAAAATTAACCATATTTTATTTTACCAAAATTCCAACTTTCACATTTTCTATACACACAAGGCTATCCCCAAACCGAAAATCAGCTTTATTGAACATCTACAAGATCTCAAATCAAGCCATTCAATATGTTACATAATTCTGTCATGTTCTAGTATTTACAGCCTGAGCAGTCTCACCATTTATTTTATAAAAAATTAACCATAACTTATTTTACCAACATTTCCAACTCTCAGCTCTTCTATACACATGGGGCTAGATCTGTGCCATAACACCAGATTCATTGAAGGTCCAAAAGGTCCTGTTTTAAGCCGTTGAATTTAGTACTCAATTCTGCCCAGCTCCAGAATTTCTAACTGGAGCAGTTCTACTAAATATTTTATTAAAAATAATCTGTAACTTATTTTAACAAAATTCCCACTCTCACTTATGCTACACTCATAAGGCTAACTTGGTACCAAAAATTAGCATCATTGAAGGTCTGTAAGGTTGGTTCTTAGGCCATTGAAGATGCCATCCCATTCTGCCTAGCTCCAGTAGTTTGATATTTTGTCATTGGTTCAAATCAAAGGTCCACCATTCATCTTGTTCTTATAAGATATATTATTGATTACCACTTACACCTTAAATCATCTCAAAACAGCCTTGTAACTAAATGCATGTAATAAAAAATTCCATCTTTGAGAGAATAAGCCACATGCAATGCAATGTTCTTGAGAAATCTATAAGATATAATCTCAACTTAGGATATTCAACTAAAGATTAAATCTTAAGAACCTCTAGTCATTCAAGTCACTAACTCTTTAAGTAAATCATGAGAGATCATTGTATACTTGCCTCTTCAAGCTAAAGCTCTTATCTTTGCTTGGTTATGGAGTGAGTTGAGTTGGAATCCTTCTCCTTCTACACCCTTGAGCACACGGTGGGGATGATGAAGAAGAGGAGAATGTTAGTTGTTATTTCCATGATGAAATGAGGCTATTTTGAGTTTAGGTTTTCTTACCAACTTGAATCTTTGAATGGAGGTTGAGATGAATTCTTCCCACAAAGAAGCTAATCCCTCTTGGTGGTTTAAAAATCTTCACCTAATGACCTCTTGTGGGTCACGGTTTCCACAAGAAAAAAAAGGGCACTAATATGAGCTTCATTATCTTGTCATGAAGAAGTTACTTAATAGACTTAGAAGAAACTTACCTATACACTTCTTGGCTTGAAGATGGAACTTGAAGGAGATCTTCTAGCCTTCAAGGATGGAGGCCGAAAGTTTGTTGGTCTGTGGAGGGAGATGAAAGTTTTTCTTAAAATGTTTGTCTTGAATTTGTGTGAGGGAATGCAAGATGACAAGAGATTGGAGTGTTACAATAAAACATTTTGGGGAATTGGGGAAGGGGAAACCTACACATGGGGGTCAGAAAGAGGGAAGGGAACAAATTTTGTGAAAAGTTGGAAAAGGGTGTGTTGGTTTTGTAGTTTGTCTTGCATGCATTATTTGTTTATTATTTCCTTTGCATGCTTGCACTCTTTTCTTTATTTTATTATTTTGTTCTTTGCATGCTCTTGTCTTGTTTTTATTTTATTAGTTTAGGCTTTTCATGATAACCTACTATTTTAATTCCCTACTTTTAAAATATTCAAGGAGAGGAGTTTTTCTAGATTTCCCTCTCACTTGGCCGAAATGGGGGTGTTGGGGGAATCTTGGGGTTTTGTTATTTCTTCTACCTTGTAGTTTATGTTTGGTATTCCTCTCTTTATTTTATTGTTTTTCCCAAGATACCTTACCTTGTCTTTCTTATTTTTGTTTCTATTCCAAGAATAACATATATATGCACCCATATGTGCATGTACTAGATATATACTCCTTTCTATGTATACGCATGTATGTACATATACATTTCATACGCGTATATCATATACACACACATACATATATAGTGGTATGTAATGTTCATATATTTCATGTATCACTTTCTAGAAATTCCCTTATTTAATTATTTAGTATCCATCTCAAAAGTACTTAAACAAAGAGTGCTAAGTCGACTTAAGTAACATGCACTTAGAGAAATCATCACTTTTATTCCATTACTTAATCATAGTTTTCAAGTACGCGGTTGTCGGGGTACAACAGCACCAATTGAGATGCCAACTAATCTCCACAAAGCTACACCAAGGCTGAGAATTGCGTGCACATAGTCTCCAACATGTGCTGAATTTCACTTTTGTAAACTTTGTCAAATATTGCACAATAATTGCACATATATGGTATATTCCAATCAGCCCTAATTTGAATATTCTAGTACACTTTAACATGTATTGAGTATGTAAAAATTGTCTAGATACATGTTACACGTTATGCCAAAAACGTTCCATGTGTTGTGTTCGTATAAAACCGAATTTTTGACTTTCGTCGATTACGCGAATTTTGTCCGATTAAATTTAAACTTTTTGTACATGTTATATATATTATGTCACACATAATATACATAAAATAAGTTAAATATCCAGCTCATAATCTGTTTAAAATTGGCGCCAACATGTGCTTAAAAAGGTAAATTTGAAATCTTCACAATTTGGCCTTAAATGGGGGTGATTTGTGAGTGCCAACATGGAATGATTTCATGGCTGAATATACCATGTGAGCCACGAAATGTTTTGCTCTTTTTAGAGTATATGGGCTGGCCATCTATATATGGCAAGTATGTGAACGTTGGCGAAGTTTCGGTAGTAACTCGATATGACAATTTTTATTTTACAACCTTGTAACGTGTTGTAATGATTTTGTCGTCACCATGACTTATATCATATGATATAAGACTTGAATATACTCGTAAATATGAGGTAAGTATAGTGGTGCGACATTGACGTACATTTGTTATATATATAACGTGTCGGTAGTACGTCGAAATATATGTGTATTGTGCCTTTTTAAAATAAATTTGAATACATATAAATATATATATAAAAATGTGTATGACCAAGTGGAGATGTCATACCCCATAACTTTACGTTCGACTTCTAAATAATTAGAAAACAACTTTAAATACAATTTAATTAATGGTGTAGGTTATGAGGCTTAGATAAATAAAATATAGAAAAAGAAAAGAAAGGGTTAAAAATGGGAGTTAAGAAAATTAGGCAAAATTACCAAAATCCTCTCCCCACTTAAATGATGGGGGAGTTACACATTTAGTATAACTCCCCAAAAGAGAGGGAGGACAGTTGGTTACAAGCAGAAAAGAGGGAGGAAAAAAATGCCTAGAGAGAAAAGAGAAGGAGAAAAGAGAAAGAAGAGGAAGAGAAGAAGAAAAGGAAGAAAGAGTAGCCAATCTAGGTTCAACCTTTTCCAAAATCCTGCAGTACACTCATAAGACTAACTAGAAACAAAGGCAAGTAATCTTTCTATGCGCTTTACGCAAATTTTGGTTCTATAGGCCCTATGTTCTTATAAAGAGAAAATTCGATCACACATTGATAATTTTGATGCGTTTATGTTAAATGCTCTACTATATAGATTTGTTGTTGTTGATTGAGTGAAGTCATGTTCTTTGAGCCAATTTTGGGAAATGGTTATGTTGTGATTTCTTGTTGTTAAATATGCCCTTAAAAGTGTCATCCGTGATATATTCATTGACTTGTTATACGTTCTTGTGTTTGTTAATTGTACCTTAGATGACATAAGTGGATTTATAGAAGATTGAAGGGTTGAATGATGGGTTAATGGAGATTTGTTATGTTGGAAGGTTTGAGGATATATTGGAATGTGTGAATGATAGAAGGCTTAGAGTGGGCGTGATTTGATATGCTTAAGGATCAATCGATGTTAGTTGTGTGTTATGCATGATGGATTCAAGTAATAAGGTTGAATTTTAGGTGTTAAGATGAAAGGAGTGAAGGAGGAAGGTGAAGGAGGGGAAGTTGCTGTATAGGCATCATATAAACCACCCTCATACGTTCCATACTTGTAAAAGGTTGATCAAGGTGTGATCAAACCTTCATTAATGAGGTGGTTGTGATTTTGTTGATTATTGTTGTGATTTGTTGTAAAAGGGATTTGAAATTAAAGGAGTTGGTGTATAACTCCAGCCACCCTTGTTCTAAGGTGACTTTAGTGATAAGTGAATGCCAAAGAAGGTATCCTCGAAGATTGGAATAGGTCACGTTGACGAGACCAGTATAAGAATCTGTGTTTTAACTTTCTGTACTTTTGCTTCAGTACTGTTTTTGCAACGTTTTCAAAACAGCTGACAAAAATAAAAAATGATTTTTAAAAATCACCAAATTTTACAGAGATAAAGGTAAAGGTCTTAGGTTTAATTTAAGATAAGTTTTATCAAATTTGGATAAATATAGTTATCGAAACGTTCAAAGTTCTCAGACTTGTGCAATTTGATTTTCAGATTGCCAAAGGTTGTGAATATCAACGTGGTTGATATAATTTCCAAATGAATTTTGAAAAAACTGTTTCGACCTATTAGACTAGACATCTTAAGGGATATCTCATCAAAATTTCAGATCAATTGGTGTTATCATTAATTAGAAATTAAATTTTCATTATAAGGTAAAGTTGAGAATGTTTAGGATGTGAGGGAATGGGGGTTTTAATCCCCTGGGGGGTGTTGGGTTCAAATTAGGCTTTTTTTGGGCAAGTTCAGTTTGTAAAGTGGAAGGTTGACAATTTCGCACAAGAACAACTAAGTGATGGCAAGTATTTACTCCTAGATGCAATAAAATATGCACAAAGACCACAATCAACTAATAGCTTTGATAGCAACAAGATTAATTGTAGACTATGTGGCTTTATAAGGCTGTGACTTGTATTTTGTGAGGCTGAAATGTACTTGTTGAGAAAAATGGGTTTGAGCGATCACAAAATGCATGATTTAAATGACGTGTACTAATAATGCATGATACGTTTGATGACTTGACACGTTTTTGCAAGAAACCTACCTTATATAGTTCATATATAATATTTCCGTACTAACAAGCCATGAAGCTTTAAAAGCTTACATCAAATGGCACACTTTTGTTGTGTTTGAAACTATTTTCAGGTGCCACCAATATGAACTAAACTAGTTCACTAAGAGAAGTACTTAGTTAAATGAACTAAGTAGTTCATTAAATGGTGATATATTTGGAGAAGGTACAAAGGCAACAAATTGAAGAATGAAAAGTCTTCTCCTCCCCTTATACACGCCTTTCAACATATATATATATTCAGATTTTTTTAAAAAGACACTATACACATATATTCCAACGTACTACTGACACGTTATATATTTTACGAACATACATTAACGTCACACCATTATATTTATCTTATTTTTATGAGTATATTCAGGTCTTATATCATATGATATAAGTCATGTTGAGTGACAAAATTATTACGACAGGTTACAAGGTTCTAAACCAAAAATTGTCGTATCGGCTGAATACCGAAACTTCGCCAACGTGTCACGTACTTGCCATATATAGATGGCCAGCCCCTACACTTCAACAATGATCATAAATTTTGTGGTCTATGTGTTATATTCATCCATAAAATCATTCCATGTTGGCACACACATATCACCCACAATTAAGGCCAAATTGTGAAGATTTCAAATTCAACATTTTTGTCACATGGGGTGCCACTTACTTCAGCCATTAGAGCTGAATTTTCAGGTTATTCTACGTATATTATGTGTGACATAACATATATAACATGTACAAAAAAGTTTGAATTCAATCAGAGAAAAATCGCGTAATCGACAAAAGTCAAAAATTCGGTTTTCTACGAACATGACACATCTAACGTTTTTGGCATGACATATAACATGTACCTAGACACTTTTTACATACTCTATACATTCTAAAGTGTTCTAAAAAAATCAATTAAGGGCTGATTGGAATATACCATATGTGTGTAACTATAATGTAGTATTTTACAAAGTTTGCAAAAATAAAATTCAACAAATATACAAGTTATAGCACACGCCTAGATCAGCTTGTTGGAGCATTTGTGGAGCTCTGTTGGCATCTTGATTGGACTAGAATGAAGTGTACAAGGTTGGTGACATAAAGGAAGAGCTACACAAGGGTAACATTTCAAATTATGTCACATTTTTTACACATGCTGAAAATTTCAGCATGTGTGCATTGACTTGGCCGAAATTTTTATGATAAATTTTGCCATATTTACTTCTTTGAATTAAATGGATTAATTGGATGATAAAATTGAAATGATTTGAAGATGGTATGGAAATATTGTGATGATATTTAAAATATCACAATGCTGAAAATTTCAGCAGTGTGTTGAATGTATATGGCCGATTTTATGGTCATAAAGATTACTAATTTGATTCAAAAAATTAGTAGAAATGTTATGTACTAAATGATGATTGATTTCTTCTACATTTTCAAGGAATTAATCTAATGACAACATGTCCAACAATTTGATGAGTCTTGGATAGAGCACATGCTAAAAATTTCAGCATGTGTCAAAGTGAGTTGGCCGATTTTTTGAAGGTTATGGTGATAAATTATCTTGCAAATTTTGTGGAATTTATTATGTGACCTATGGCAACATTTTTATGGATAATTGGCTTATGTTTTTTAAGTGTTATTTTCAGATTTATCTAGTCATCAAATGATGACACCTTTCACCCAATCAATGAGTGCCAAGTGAGCAAAGCCTTAATGATTATCCAATGAGGAGTTGCCAAGTAAGCAAGTAATGTCACAATGATACAAGATATTCTCCAAGTACTTAAGAGATAATTTTCAATAGGAAGAAAAGGCATAGGGGATGGCCACATGTTGATAAAAAGAGAAGAAGGAGAACAAACAAAATGCCAGACAAGTCTTACAAATCAAATAGCAAAAACGTGGTCTTCATCATCTTCTTCTACACTTCTTTCTTTCTTCTCTCTTAAAGCCTATTGTATTCATATTCATATATCTTGAATAGGATTTATATATACCACCATATACTCTATATTGTTGTAAAAGATTGATCGAGGTGTGATCAATCTTGCATCCGCTAGGTGGTGGTGTCTGTGATCGTTGTAATCGCTCACAATGTTTGTAAAGGGTTAAGTTGGTGTATAACTCCATCAACCCTGTGTGGTAAGGTTTTGTTGGTTTTTTTGGTGATTAGTGATAACAGAGGAAAGGTGTCCTCGAAGGCTGTAGTAGGTTGATTTAACCAAACCAGTATAAAATTTCTTGTGTTCTTTACTTTTCAGCACTTACTTTTAGTTTCCTGCACAGAGCATCATTTTTATTACGTTCTTAAAAATAGTAAACGAACTTCAAAAATCACCAAACTTTCCATAAACATAGCCACATGTTTTAAGGTTAATTTGGCGTAAGTTTCAACCCTTTTGGACAAGTATAAGTCATTCAAACGCCAAAAGTTCTGAGACTAGTACTGTCTGATTTTCAGGCTTGCAAAGGTTGAGAACTTTAAACGTATTTGACTAACTTCCCAAAAGAAGTTTTCAAAACTGTTTCAACCCAATTAAAAAACACATAATAAGGGATTTTTCATTAAATTTTTCAGAGCATTTAGAGTTACGGTTTAATCAGAATTAATTTTTCAAATCAGACTACAGTTTCTGGCAGATTTTGCAATCTGACCAACAACGATTGTTAAGGGGTTAAATGGTTGAATTTTAATCTGAAATTTTTAGAAGATGCTCAGAACATATGAAAATATATCTCTCTCAAATTTCAAAATTTTAAAGACGTGTAACCTAGTTTTCAAAATGTTTCAAAACAGGTCATGAAAACAGAAACTGTTTTCAGAAGTTGGGTTTTTGGTCTAAAACAATTTTAAAAACCACATTTGTCTGCACCCACTATTTCAACCCCTCTTCTAGGGGGTGCCTGCAGATCTACGAGTGGTATCAGAGAGCAGGCCATATTCACAACAAGAGATCCAAGGATCTACGTGAGATGACAACCACTAGCTACAAAAACCGTGCAAGAAGGAATGTCAACCGTTAGGCCTCCTCTTTTTGAAGTTGAGTCCTTTATCCAATGGAAACTTAGAATGAAACTCTCTATTATGGCTATTGATATTGATCTATGGTCTATTATATAAGACAGTCCATTCGTTCCCTCTAAATTATCTACTATAGATGGTGTCACACTAGAGGTTTTAAAACCAAAACAAGAATACACTAGTGATGATAAAAGAGTCTAAGTATGAATGCTAAATCCATGCAACTACTCTTAAACGATCTAAGTAAAAGTGAGTCTAGTTACGTGTCTAGTTGTTCTAGTGCTCAAGAGATGTGGAGAATTCTTGAAATCAAACACGAAGGGACTACCCAAGTTAAGGAGTCCAAGATTAATATGCTTATGTCAACACTTGAGTCTTTTGAATTATTGCCAAATGAGTCTATTGTGAGATGGATTTGCGATTGACTAACATCTATAATTCTCTTGAGTCTCTTGGCAAAGCTTTCTCTACGAAGAAAAGGTCCAAAAGGTACTACGAAGTCTCCATCTGAATGGGACTCTAAAGGCACAGCATAGAGGAAAAATAAGGAAACCAAATCAATAAAATGGAGGAAACTAATCGGATCTTCAAAGGTATATGAAAACAAATTTACTTTAAGAAATTTCGATTCTATTTCTATAAATGATAAGGTTTATAGCATTTAAATCAAATGAATATGTCGTAGATGATAGTGACACAGATTCCGATGACGAAGATTTAATAACGATGGCTAAAAGATTAAGAAAGATCTTGAGAAAATCAATTTAAAAACAAACACAATCTACTCATCTAAGAACCATAGAAATAAAAATAATGAAGAATAAAGTGCTATGAATGTGGGAACTTGAACACTTGTCATATGATACCCTAACAAGGAACAAACAAACGAACAACACACCTTGACAAGATCGGATCAAAACTAGACTCGTCTCATAACCTAAACAAAGAAGAAGAGCCTTCAAAGCCTCCACTTGGAGTGACACATCCGACTCTGAGACTAACGATACAAAAGAACAAAAGGCGCAAGTATGCTTTACATCTAAGGCATCAAATGAGGTATTCCGACTCTGAATGTTCTTACGATGATTTATTTAGTCAATATTTATAGTTGCATAAGTTCTCAAAGACTCTTGCAAAAGAAAAGAAACGATTAATTGAAGACAATAAGTTGTTCGAGTCTTCTAACATGAACCTTGTTTCTCAATTAAAAGATTTAAAAGAAGAGTCGTCATGCATCATCAATGCATTAAAATCAGAGATCTCATAATTAACTACACATAATAATGAAATGAAATCCAAGATTTCAAACTTGAAATCAAGAAATGTGGATTTAGAGAAAATGGTGAAACAATTTGACACGGGAACAAACATGCTAGATCAAATCATTTCTTCACAAAAGCATGATAGTGAAACAACTAGACTAGCATACGTTGAAAAAAATGAGTCACTAAACAAACCAACCAAATTCATTCCATCTAAGAAAATAGATGCATCTAAGACATATGTGGCATCTAAGAAGACGCCCAGACCTTCCCCTATGACATCTCTTTGTGCTTCATCTTATATCATACGAGATATAATTTTGCGTCATACAAATATGAAAAGAAACACCATTACTGCAAATTACGGAATTCATTTACCAAAAATGCATCTAGATTACATCTCGTGCATGCAAACAAAAATGTTATAAAAAACAAACATCATACTATGTGCATGATGGCATTCTTGGTCAAAAGGCCAAACGGATTTGCGCCGAACGTCTATTATATTTAATCTTCATCTCCTTTCTCACCTTTGGAAGAGCTACAAAGGTCACCCAAATTTGGGTACCGAAAGGGACATTTCAAAGGGTTGAATAATAACCCTTAAGAATGCACTTTTGATATTATTTAAAATGCATGATTTTTTGTTATAAAAATTGCTATCTCCATCTTTACATGCTCTTTTGATTTTCTTTCAAAAATAAAGGGGGAGAGAGTGCATGATTTCTGGAGAGAGAGAGAGATTGATTGGAGAGAAAGAGAGATTGATTGCATAAATCAAGGGAGAGAAATTTTGAAATTTTAAATTGAAAATTTTAATTTGTGCACGATTGGAGGGAGAGAGATCAAATTTAAATCATGTACTAAGATTATTTTGTAAATCAATCAAAGAGGGAGATTTTTGAGAAAAAGGGGTTTGAGTGATCACAAGATACATGTTAAATAACATGTACTAAAGAAATGCATGATACGTTTGATGAATTGACACATTTTTGCAAGAAACCATGCCTTATATCGTTCATATATAATTATTGCCGTACTAATAAGCCATGAAGGTTTAAAGCTTACATCAAATGGCAAAACTTTTGTTGTGTTTGAACTATTTTCAGGTGCCACCATTAATGAACTAAACTAGTTCACTAAGTGAAGTACTTAGTTAATGAACTAAGTAGTTCATTAAATAGTGATATATTTGGAGAAGGCACAAAGGCAACAAATTGAAGAATGGAAAGTCTTCTCCTCTCCTTTATACACGCCTTTCAACATATATATATGTGTGTATATATATGTATATAATCATATATATATAGTCAGATTTTTTTTAAAAAGGCAACTATACACATATAGTCCAACGTACTACCTAACCGACACGTTATATATTTTACGAACGTATGTTAACGTCGCACAGCCATTATATTTACCCTCATTTTTATGAGTATATTCAGGTCTTATATCATATGATATAAGTCATGGTGATGACAAAATTATTACGACATGTTTACAAGGTTCTAAAACCAAAAATTGTCGTATCGGGTAATACCGAAACTTCGTCAACGTATCACGTACTTGCCGTATATAGATGGTCAGACCCTACACTTTAAAAATGATCAGAAATTCGGTGGTCTATTTGTTATATTCATCCATAAAATCATTCCATGTTGGCACACACAATCACCACCAATTAAGACCAAATTGTGGAGATTTCAAATTCAACATTTTTGTCCATGGGGCGCCACTTACTTCAGCCATTAGAGCTGAATTTTCAAGTTATTCTATGTATATTATTGTGTGACATAATATATATAACATGTGCAAAAAGTTTGAATTCAATCGGAGAAAAATCGCATAATTGACAAAAGTCAAAAATTCAATTTTCTACGGACACAACACATGAAACATTTTTGGCATGACATATACACGTATCTAGACACTTTTACATACTCTATACATTCTAAAGTGTGCTAGAAAAATCAATTAAGGGCTGATTGGAATATCATATGTGTGTAACTATTGTGCACTATTTTACAAGCGTGCAAAATAAATTGAGCACATGTACAGCTATAGCACATGCCTAGATCACATTGTTGGAGCATTTGTGAGCTTTGTTGGCATCTGATTGGCCAAGAATGAAAGTATAAAAAATGTTGGTGACATAAAGTAAGGAGCTACACAAGGTAACATTTCAAACTATGTCACATTTGTTACGCATGCTGAAAATTTCAGCATGTGTGCGTTGAGTTGGCCGAAGTTTTTATGATAAATTCTGCCATATTTACTTCTTTGAATTAAATGGATTAATTGGATGCTAAAATGGCAGTGATTTGAAGATCGTATGGAAGTATTGTGATGATATTTAAATATCACACATACTGAAAATTTCAGCATGTGTTGAATGTATATGGCCGATTTTATGGTCATAAAGATTACTAACTTGATTCAAAAAATTTGTAGAAATGTTATGTACTAAATGGTGATTGATTTCTTCTACGTTTTTAAGGAATTAATCTATTGACAACATGGCAACAATTTGAATGAGTCTTGGATAGAGCACATGCTAAAAATTTCAGCATGTGTCAAAGTGAGTTGGCCGATTTTTTGAAGGTTAATGGTGATAAATTATCTTGCAAATTTTACGGAATTTATTATGTGGCTTATGGCAACATTTTTATGGCTAATTGGCACATGTTTTTAAGTGTTATTTTCAGATTTATCTAGTCATCAAATGATGACAATTTTCACCCAATCAATGAGTGCCAAGTGAGCAAAGCCTTAATGATTATCCAATGAGGAGTTGCCAAGTAAGCAAGTAAATGTCACAATGATGCAAGATATTCTTCCATGTACTTAAGATATAATTTTCAAGAGAAGAAAAGGCATAGGGGGCGGCCACATGTTGATAAAAAGAGAAGAAGGAGAACAAACAAAATACCAAACAAGTCTTACAAATCAAAGAGCAAAAAACGTGGTCTTCATCATCTTATTCTACACTTCTTTCTTTCTTCTCTCTTAAATCCTATTTTATTCATATTCATATATCCTGAATAGGCTTCATTATATATACCACCATATACTCTATATTATTGTAAAAGATTGATCGAGGTGTGATCAATCTTGCATCCGCTAGGTGGTGTTGTTCGTGATCGTTGTAATCGCTTACAAGGTCTGTAAAGGGTTGCAGGTCGTGTATAACTCCATCAACCCTGTGTGGTAAGGTGTTGTTTGTTTTTTGTTTATTAGTGATAACCGAGAAAGGTGTCCTCGAAGACTAGAGTAGGTTGATTTAACCAAACCAGTATAAAATTCCTTGTGTTCTTTTCTTTTCAGCACTTACTTTCAGTTTCCTGCACAGTGCATCATTTTCATCACGTTCTTAAAAATAGTAAACGAACTTCAAAATTCACCAAAACTTCCAGAAACATAGCCACACAATTTAAGGTTCATTTGGCACAAGTTTCAACCCTTTTGGAAAAGTATAAAGTCATTCAAACGTCAAAAGTTCTGAGACTAGTGCAGTCTGCTTTTCAGGCTTGCAAAGGTTGAGGCTTTGAACGTATTTGACTAACTTCCCAAAAGAATTTCACAAAACGGTTTCAAGGCAATTAAATACACATAATAAGGGGTTGTCGTTAAATTTTCAGAGCATTCAGAGTTACGGTTTAATCGAATTAATTTTTCAAATCAGACTACGTTTCAGGCAGATTTGCGCAATCTGACCACCAACATTTTTAAAGGGGTTAAATGTTGAATTTTCATCTGAAATTTTTAGGAGATACTCAGAACATCTGAGACTAAGATCTCTCCAAATTTCAGAATTTTTGAAGACTTGTAACCTAGTTTTCAAAACGTTTCAAAACAGGTCCTGAAAACAGAAACTGTTTTCAGAAGTTGGGTTTTTGGTCTAAAACAATTTTAAAAACCACATTTTCTGCATCACTATTCAACCCCCCTTCTATGGTGCCTTGCTGATCCTACAGTACTCATGCAAAGTCCTAAAATATTCAAGTTTGTTAAACAAAGATAACAACGTAATTGCAATTTAGAGGCCAAAACAGTTTAGGAATAGATTAAACAAAAGAAATGTTAGAAACTGTATGATAAGTGTTGCAAAAGATGAATTCTTTTGTTTCCAAACTCAACTCCATAGTTTTTGTATGATACCAAGGTTCTGACATTTTTTATAAAAAGGAATGAAATAATGTTTGGATAGTGAAGGAATGGTGGTGAGAAATCAGATTGGTGGTGACTACAAGAATGACACAAAAACAAAATGATAAAGGATGAAAAGAGTGACCTTCCTCTGATACCAAATTGATGCAAACACTATGAGGATCCCACTCTTTTATCCAAGCTTCTCCTCTAAAAATGGGTCATGCAAAGGGTCAGGCTCCTCTTTGCTTCCAATGTCTTTAGATAGGCTGAAATGAGCAATTCCAGCACCTTGAAGTAGGCCTTATCTAGGCAAGAATACTCCCTCCTAGGCGGCTGTCTTTTTGTATTTGGCACACCATCCTCAAGTATGCTCAAATTTGAAAGTTGTTAGTTTTGATTTTAGAGAGATACCAAGAAACCAAAGTGTTTTCTGAAGAGAAAACTGAATAGCAATTTCATTCAACAAAATCTGCCATGTACAAGGTGTTTTCTTGCCTTTAAATACGACAATGACTAGCCTAATGTCTATCTTAGACAAAAATGTAACCAAGAACAAATATTCTGGTCATAAGACCTGATTATAACCGCTTTTAATCAGCTTAAATGAGTTAAGGATTCTATCCTCCAAAGGCTGGTCAAAAGGATGAATTCTAGGCTGATGTAACTCTTTCGGTTGAATGATCTTTTTCTACAGATAAAAACTGAATTCGAGAATTATTGAGGTTTGTTGTTCACGAGACAAACTTGAATTTTAGCTTTGAAATGACTCAATTTGGACCTTGTATGAATGAGATATGGTCAGATAAAGTTTGTGCCGTTTTGAGCATTTTCAGCAACACTTGTCTTGAATTTCTTAAGCTATCTTCCCATGCCATGCACGCCCTTTGAACACCAAAAGGACACCAAAATGGACCCTACATAGCCCACAAAAGACAACAATGATCAAGCTAGAAGTGTATGAAAGCAATGACATGCAACTAAGTACAATACATAAAATGCAATGCATGAAGTGCAATCTGACTAAGGCACCCTATAATGTCTTTCGCATGTGTGTGCATCAACACATGTCTCATTTTCGTGTATTTTATGCAAGAAACGTGTTTGCCTAGTCGCAATGTCAGCATCACTGAACCTCGTCTTCATATTTAGTACCGTGAAATTGAAGTTGTTGGCCCAGGAGAAATAATTCATTTGTTATATGTCTATTTTTTTTATTTGACATAAGAAAAATTTCAAAAAAAAAGGATTATGTCATATTTTCTTTGTGACATATACTGACGTGGATTCTTACATAAATATACGCCTGTTCAATTGTTTCTGTTGCCGAACAAGGCTGTTACAACTCCAACAACAAAGCTTGAGCATCAAACATTGTTTACATATTCATGAGAGTTGAAACCATATGTAAGACCCCTAACATTTCAGTGGTTCGTCCAGGGGAAATGATTCATCTGCTATATGTCTATCTTCAGATTAGGAGACGTTTCCAACATGAGGGTGCCTCAAGTTGGGCCTTTGTTTATGTTTAATAAAACATTTTACATAAAAGAATATCAGTGACTATAACGAATTTGATTATGATTAGAGGTCATGTCTCATTTTCTCCTTATAACACAATAACCAGATCTCCATAACCAGACAGCGTAATTTCAGTCGTTACTTGTCTGTTATAGCTAAGCGTCTAAACCTCGATCGGTCACTGAATCTCGTATGCAAAGGCCGAATCCTTTACCTAGTCTTTACTTCCCTTATCCCTATGGAGATGTATGGAGGATACAAACCGGCATCACTCAACAGTCTTTTAAGTAGGAGGCTCATGTAAACGGTGCTCATGAGGTATGCACTGCAAACTAGGTCACCATCCACACTATATTAGGATAAAATTTTTGGTCCAGACTGCAATAAAAAACTGACACTATGTCTGTCACAAGAATCAAACCTGTAACCTTATATGCAATTTTCTATCCGAGTACTAACCAAGTTATGCCCTAAAGGCGGTCCGTCACAGAATCTAGGCCCATAATGAAGGAGATCTCTCACCTTTTATTTATTGGGGATTGTTTTGACGATCTAATTAACGTATAGGAAATTGTAGAGGGATATATCAAATATGAATAAACATATAAGTTTGTAATGTGTATACATATATTTATATAAATTCAAACGTACATATATATGAAGTTTAATATGCACATATGTAAATTTAATATGTACATATATATTCATAAATTTTAATATGTACATACGAACAGACTTGATGAGCTTGATCAGAGCTGTGCAGAGCATATAGCACATATGATGGAGGCCACTTATGTTGATAATCACTCTACTGAACAGGAGCCGGCCATCTCTCCTGATCCACAGTCGTCTTAGGGGCCAAGGATCTTATGACGGGCTCATGACAATCCCACATCGCCATGACTAACAAGGTCACGTGCCACCCACCTCTCAAACCCTTTTGATGTTTTGTCAATGAAGATACTCTTATGGAACGTTCGTGGCATTCGTACATCTTTTAATCATTTGTTATCACTAACCCGAAAGTATAACATACATGCTTTAATTGTCATAGAGCCAAAACTTAGGCCCACAGCATTATTATCTTATCAACTGCAACTGGGTTTTTCAAAATCGCATTCTGCTTGTAATAATCAAATTTGGTTTTTTTGGAAGAAATCTACCTTGAGTTGGAAGGTGGAACAACATGGACACCAACATCATTCAACAAAATTTCAGTGGCTAGCCACAGGTGATTGCTTCTGGATGACAACTGTATATGGACGCCATTCTATTTTAGAGTGCCGTGTATTGTGGGAACAATTGGAGCATTTTCACGCTGAAGATACAATACCATGGTTACTCGGAGGAGACTACAATACTTTCAGAACTTTGGAAGAGCATCGTGGCAGATCACAACCCTCGCTACGCACTCTGCAGGATTTCAATGATTTTATCCAGTGATGTCATTTGCAGGAATTTTCTTACCAAGGCTCATGTTTCACTTGGTCAGATGGACGTGGTTTAGGTCGTGTATGTCGTCGCCTTGATCGTTTTCTGACATCATTATCCTTTTCGGATTTATTTCCAATTATGCAAGTTCAACATCTCTCAAGAGCTACTTCTGATCATGCTCCGCTATTCTTGACATGCGACATAGAAGGTCTAAGAGCTCCATCGGTATTTCGCTATCTCGATGTTTGGGAAACTTATGCAGACTTCCACGATTTCATCGCCCATGATGGCAATCATATCCAACTTTTGGGGGCATGTGGGGGCTCCATAAAAAATTATCTCTTTTACGGCGAGATCTAAAGCAGTGGAATAAAGATACATTTGGCAATATTTTCGACGCAGTATCCCACGCGGAAGCATTGGTGAAAACCGCAGAAATCCAGCATGATGAAGCTCCTACGGACATCATGCGAACCATATATCATCAAAGAATTGCGGAGCTCAAAATAGCTCAAAATCGACCTTTCTATTCTGGAAATAGAAAGCAAATGTTAAGTGGTTGAAAGAAGGCGACGCCAACACATCATTTTTCCACCAGACTGTCAAAGATAAACGTTGCAGGCAGAGCATTCGGCGAATTTTATCGTCGGAGGGGGGGAGGGACTGAATACACCCAGCTGAATGATATTGCATCTGAAGCCATTCAGTATTTTTCACAATTGTTTGCAGAAGAAGCAGTCTCAGATTGTGACGCCATACTGCAGTATATACCAACATTGATAGATTCAGAATATAACATGCTACAAGCGATTCCATCGCTAGCAGAGGTGAAGATGGCATTTGGGATCTCAGTCCCACAAGTGCAGCGGGACCGGATGGTTACCCATGGTCATTTTATCGGAAATTTTGGCATTTCATCTAGCATGATGTTCACACGGTCCAAGAATTCTACTTAGTAATCCGAATGCCAAAGCCCACAGCAGCGGCCACAATAATACTCATACCAAAAGTCGGTAACCCTCAAACATTTGCAGATTATCGTCCAATATGTCTCACCAACTTTATTTCTAAAGTGATTACAAGATTACTTGCATCTAGACTCGCAAACATTCTACCAAAATTAATCTCTCCGGAAGAAGCAGGATTCATGAAAGATCGTGGTATCACAGAACATGTATTACTTGTGCAAGAAATGGTTCATGTTCTGGATAAACGCACGAGAGGAGGGCAAATCATTGTTAAGTTGGATATGACCAAGGCATTTGATCGTGTAAGTTGGAAATATTTGCAATTACTATTACAAAAATGGGCATGCATGAACGACTTGTGAGGATCCTAATAAACAATTTAAGCGTGACCCACTGCTCTATCCTTCTCAATGGTACTTTGACAGATTCTTTCACTCTTTGACAAGGAGTCAAACAGGGTGATCCTTATCGCCGTTGTTATTTATATTATCTTTGAAGGCTTCTCACGAGGGCTTAAACATCTATTTCAGACGGGATTTATTTCGGGTTTCAACACAGGCCAAATGCAATGTGTTTCGCATTTGGGATTCGCTGATGATTTATTATTTTTCTTAAACGGTGCTGCGTGAAATTTAACTAGATTTCAAAAATTTCTGGACACATACCAACAGTCGTCGGGACAACTCGTAAACTACAACATAAGTCAATTTGTGCTGGGACAAGGAGCTTCGTCCAATAACGCACTGCAAGCTTTGTCATATTTGTACAAGGGAATCAACAAAGAGGTACTGTATACCCCTACTTAATCATTTCGATGCTAAGCTGTCTTCATGGTCGACGAAATTACTTTCAATGGCGGGTCAACTTGAGCTTATCAAATATGTGCTCAACACAATCCCAACTAAACTCATAGCCAGCTCCAAGCTCCCAAAAGGGGTGGTTGATATTCTAAGTCGCAAAAATGGCAGTTTTTCTTCAGAAAGGAAGGCATCACTGGCAATCTGGGCCCTCAGTATGTCGTGAGGTTGAAGTAGGTGGTCTTGAAATTCGAAGCCTCTCAAGTGTTCAAAAATCATATGATTGCCAGCTTTGGTGGAAATATTTCCAATCAAATATGCTATGGTCTGAATTCAGCAGAGCCAAGTACGGCCGACGCTACTCCATATATTCACATATTTATGACTCATCAACATGGAAGCAAATTTGTAAAATCAACGCATATATGGAGTTGCATACTATTCGGACACATGATATGCTCCATTGGATACCGGATGCAAATGGACAATTTTCTATACGCTCATCCTACTCGCTAATCACCGCCCAAGGTCCAAGCAAAGTCGAGTCACGTTACATTTGGTGGAAATCCTCACATCCAGGGAAAAAATTTTCCTATGGCGACTATGGAATAACTCGCTTCCGATGGTTAATAATTTACGCTGCTGGCTCATATCAATGACATCACAATGTATTTTTTGTCGACCAACATGATCATCAAAACCATGTCTTTCTGCATTGTTCAAAAATACGGCCTCTATGGGTGGATATGTCAATCACATTCTCGGGTCCAACGACACAATCGAGCATAATTAAAGCACATATCTTACGTTGGTTGAACACTTCTTCGTCGACAACTATGACAGGCCAATTACGAGTAATTGTACCATCGCTAGTGACTTGGGAGATATGGAAGTCATATGCAGCATGTAGATTTGAGGAAGAGAACTTCAGCCCTGAAAGATTAAATACAAAGGTAAAGACTGCTATCTACACATGTTGCGCTGCAGTGAATGGGAAAAAATTTGCCATGCATATACCTCGCCTAGTCCAACAACAATATTCGCCACCAATCCAATCAAGGCGGTTGACCATAGTCCGTTGGCAATTTCCACCATCTGGAAAGCTAAAACTAAATATTGATGCATCAGTTGGACAACGACTAGCAGAGGGGAGCTATTTTGCGCTCGGCCCATGGTCAGTTCAAATCGGCTGTTTGCTTTGCACTACCTTTGGTGACTCCACTGCGAGCAGAACTGCAAGCCATGACATATGTGTTGATCTACTACGCACAACAATATGACATCATTATCGTTGAAACCGATTGCTAAATGATGGTGACACTTCTGGCGGAACCTCGGTCTCTTACAGGCTTATCATCCATGGATCTCGCGCGTGCTAAATATTTCTTTAGCCTCAGCATACAATCCTACAATACTGCCCCCATGAAGCGAAATCTGCTGCACACAGATTAGCACGATATGGTTACAAAACGGCAGGCTTACGTACTTACACTTCCAATCAAACACTTCCATGTGAAGTTCATGGTGCTTTACTCATGGATCTTTAGCTGCCGGCCTTTCGTCATTGACAAACGTCACATGCTACATCGGCTCTATCACCTTGTCGTTGCCTGCGTTTTTGCGCACAGGCAACGCTGGTGTGTTTTCCTTCTATATGTTACTTCATTACACCTGTGCTGCTCCACGTTCTACTTCACTATGCACCTCTTTGTCTGATGCCTGTGTTTCTTTTGTTATAGTTGACAACGATGCTCCTTTCATTGATGAGGAAATTCACAAGCCCCAAAGTCTCATGCCAGTATAGCCAGAAGGTGTTAATCGGAGGCAAACATAAGCTATCGTCGCCCTGGCTTGAGTTGAGCCACGGCGACTTGGGTATGCGTTTGGTTATTACATATGTAATCATTTCTTGTTTCATTGCCATGGTGATAACTGCTTCCTTGTTTTTTCATGAGGTACATGTCAACGTGGATCCAACTGTACCAAGTCGATATCCATTTCCGACTTCAACTGATTGCCAACTCCATCGGAACAATAGCGTCTTCTACTACACCACCATTGCAACGATGCCTTCATGTTTCCATAGCTTTCGTATCAATGACAGCCGTATAGATATGTACGCTTTTTTCTTCGCCAAGGTTTTATCCACAAGGGTGGTTTTACTTGGCAAGATTTTAGTGCGGCATGTCATATACGACTGGAGATACACCATTATTCGATCTCTATTTCACTTATTCTCATACGATGACGCTTGTAAATGATGCTTGTAATATGGTTTTCCTCCGCCATAAGTGAGGCTTTTAAATAATTTTTCTTTCAAAAAAATATGTTTTCCTTTTTATGCAAAATGTATAAAATTTAAAATAAATTAGGGAAATGTGGATATATCATAAATTTATAGCACAGTTTGGTAATTATATAAGTTTAACATATTATAAGTGTATGACAGTGAATTAATATTAATTATGTTAATTTTTTGGAAAGCTAATCTTGCTTTTCATTACATATTAATTTAATATATGTCAAACTTATGTTTAGTTGTTTTATTTTATGAATAGAACTTTTTAATTAATAATTGTGTGGTTAACGTTCTGTCGTGTGTACAAGTTAATGTTTTTATGTATACCTCAGTCTTAAACCAGTAGTGGGGGATGGGGTGCGGTGGGAGAGTGGGAGTAAGTGGAAGCTTTATTACATACTCTATCTACTCTTCCAACTCACCTAATAAGATTGTACCATATACATTAATTTGATAAAATTTCAATACACATGACATAATATCCTTTACCTGGGTCAGTTATACAGTCAATATAGATGATTATCTAAGTTGTTAGTTTTAATATACTGTCAAAAGATGATTAGTTGAGTTTGAAGTCTACGTTATGGATTGCGTATACATCATACAAAAATACATACATGTATAATTCATTATATCTAGTAGTGTGTTTCCTTAGGTGTGAGTATTTATATTTGTATACTTCATCTTCAAAATGTTATACTAGCTTCCATTTTGGTTCATCTCGAGGATATTATTCATTTTTTAAAAAGATAATAAATATTAGCAGTCAACATTTTTATACTACCTTTTCAATTAACACTTAATTATATGATTTTTTCTCGTTTATCTCAATTAACAAACTAAAAATATAGTATAAATAGTAGTCAAAATAGTTTACCATTCTTAAATTATTTTTTAAATCAAATTCAGATAATATTTTTAGAAAGTTTGGAGTATATTGAATCGATGATAAGCGAGGAGGAAATGACCAGTGAAACTGAACCCTCCAAACCAAACGACTTGAAAATGTCTAAATGGTCTTTAGCCACACTATAGTTGGATTTGATGCTCTATAACCACTCTAGAATATCTTAGACATTTTTGAAATAGTCAAGAAAGTATTTTAGATGTTAGGGGAAAGTCCACAAGAAATTTGTGTAAGATTAGAGAGAGAAAACACTTTAAATCTTCCTTGGGTTTTGTTCCGACGCTATAAAAATTTCAATTATGGATGACATCAATCGGTATATGTCTTTTGTTTTAAAGACTGATGTCTACATCGCTCGATTGATATCTTCATGCTGAGATATCGATGTATTCCAGTGAGGTTTCAGCTTTGCACCTTACATACATCAATCGATCGATATCTCATCTTTGAGAGATTGAAGCATACATCGATCGATCGATGTCTTCACCTTCAGAGATCGATGTTAGACAACGAGGTTTCAAATTTAAACCTTAATCACATCAATCGATGGATGTCTTTAACTTTAAAGACTAATGCAACATGGATTGATTGATGTCCCAACCTGAGTGATCGATGTTGGACAGTGAGGTTTCAACTTTGAACAGTCCCTACATAGATCAATCGATGTCTCTTCTTTGAGAGATTGATGTACATATTGATTGATCTATGTCTCACAGTGTGTTTTTCTTATTTTGATTCAATTCCAAAGTATTAACAACCTTTTTAATATTTTTCAAACATCATTTCACTTCATCAAATCAATCCATATTCCAACACAAGATACGTAGTACCAGATGAATTTTTATTAGTAAAACATGTACCATCAAGTACAAATAACCCCACAAAGCAAAACCCTTTCCCCATAAATCCCCATTCCTAGAAAGTACTAGTTTATCAAAATCAGAAACAAGTTTAACACTAGCCTGGTTAAGAAGCACTCTGAAAATCAAGTTCTTACGTATGGAATGGACCTGAAGCACATTTCTCAACTCTAGCCTTTTCCTCGAAGTTAACACTTTCCCCTTCCCAATTACTTGGTTTGCTCGTGCACCCCTTAGGAAAACTTGTTCTCCACATTCTATTTCTTGATGATTAAGAAATCTCTGCTAGTACCAATATGTTTGGTGCTCCGATGTCTACAAACCACTCTGCCGCACTCCCAATGAGGTTTGCCTCAGGCAGGATGACCGCTACAATGATGTTCCGGTCCTCTGCATTATCCTCTACAAGGTTGTCTTGATTGCTTGCTATCCTTTTTGCTTGTAGTAAGTGATCGCCTTGTGTTCGAGTTTTCTACACATCCAACATACTTATTTGGATTTGTTTGATTTTGTCCTGGTAAGTTGTCCATTCCTTTGACACATTTTGAGTTATTAGTTTGGATTCTTTGCCTTTTTAAAGTGCGCTCCACTATGTTAGACTTCATCTCCCTTTCATCGTCACTTGCATCTTCCAATTTGTTGTTTTCTTCTATGCGGATGTGTTTGATTACACAATCCATAAAGATTTTTTCATCCTCATGCTTGCGTCTCTTTTTGTACTGGCTCCAACAAGAAGACATCTTTTCAAGCAAGGAAGCGGGTTGAAATGTTTCATCAATCTTGATTCATTCTTGTTCAAGATTGTCCACCGGTCTTTAGAATTAATGGATTTTGTCAAACCCTCGTTTTCTTTTTGCTCAATAATATGAAATAG
Organism: Eustoma russellianum; assembly: GCA_036186865.1. Classification (NCBI taxonomy): domain Eukaryota; kingdom Viridiplantae; phylum Streptophyta; class Magnoliopsida; order Gentianales; family Gentianaceae; genus Eustoma; species Eustoma russellianum. The sequence continues at coordinate 11,159,923 of AP025058.1, forward strand.
TCTAAGACAGTATATCAAGTGGCTATGACATTATGATTGACCACTTGTTGTAAGTGACCATATTATTATAACCTAAGTAAATAAAAGTAAGATATCTAATGAATAGTAAATAGATAGTTGTAAGATAGGATGGGTAATGTAACATTTAAGTATTGTTTCACAAGATAAATAAATAAAAAGATGACATAAACATTTTGTCCTACTTAAATAAAAGAAAAATAAATTTAGACACGAGAAATTATTACCCCTCTTACACTTAGTCTTGAAGGAAATACAAAGATGTTGCCCACCCCTCACCCCACACCTGCAACCAGCCAGAAACTTGGGAAAGAGAAATGACTTCCCAATTGTCATAAACATGCATGCTTGTTGTGATAAGCCTTCGTATTTTGCATGAAGTTTGCATGCCATGGAATATAATCATGACACACACCACTCAACCCCCCCTCAATACTTTGAAGTGGCAGGACAAAATAAGTAGGAGGAGGGGGACTCCATTTCCTTCTCTCATCCCTCCACTCAACACATTTCATCTTCAACTCTTCTTTCTCCCCCCAGAAAGAACCAACACTTCAAACTCACCTCTATCAACTTAAAACCGAGAATTGAGTAAGGAAAGAGAAGGAGACCGACTTCCTCTCTTATCTTGCCCTATACCTTGAAGGGATGTCTAAGACATCCTCTTTCTTCTAGTCATAGAATCGGGAAGCTAGTAGAGTCAAGGAGCAAAAAGAACCAAGGTAAATAACATATTCTGGCTACGTACTATCAAAAAGGAAGTAGCCAGAAGAGTGGGACTGTGAGCGCTAAAGACATATTGAGCTAGGAGCTACTGAGCTATTGCAGATAGAAGCCTTTTTCGCTATAAAAAGTCTTCTACCGGTCGCCCTCGCTTGTGTTATCGAACCTCCTATTTCTGAATTCTGCAAGAAGAAGAGCAACTTTTTCCTGTTAAGGGCGTCTATAGAAGACACTTCACTCTCTATTAGGCACTACCTCCGAGGGAGTTAATTAAAAGAAAATGTCATAGATGAATACTGAACCTTCAGAGGAACTATGTTTGATCGAGCTTCAGCACTGCTCTTCCCTCCTCGGTGTATTACTAAGCTCCTGCTATCTTACTATCGAGTTCAATTAGCTCCTTTAGCTACATTAACTCAGAACAAATCTACCTTTTGTAGCTAAGCAGCTATTCTGCAAGAAGAGGAAAGAGAATAGAGGGTTCTACCTTTCTGCAGCTATTACACCGAAGGAGCAGGGAAGAGCAGTGCTGAGAAGACAGATTGAAGACACATCACTCTCTATTAGGCATTACTCCGGGCCGGTAGCAGCAGGATCGGTAGACCCTTCATCTTATTTCCTCTTCCTTAAGAATGCGGAAATAGAAGGGTCAGCATGTTCGGATCAACTGGGAAATCTGAAGACACATTTTCTTTTAATTAACTCCTGATAAAAACTACTCATGCAACACTAGTCTTTACTGGATTCTTCTACTTCCACTAGAAGAATCTACCATTTCCCATGAAAAAAACAACAGTTTCTCTTTTTCCTTTCTTGTTTTAGGGCTTGTTTTTTTCCTGTTTAAACCGGATATTCCAGTTTATAGCGATGAGTAGTTTTTATCAGGAGTTAATTAAAAGAAATGTCATAGATGAATACGAGTATCTCTTCGCGTAGCGCGTGTGCGCGATAGGAAGAAGGTAGGAAAAAGTAGAGAAAGTGAGCTCAAGAGAGGGAAGAATACGCTTCCTTAATGCAGCTATCGACCCCGGCTCTTTCTGGATTATTGATCCTTCTTTTTTCCTGGATTATACATTCTCCGAGGGCCTCTGCTTCTGCTTCACTCACCTCCCTAATCCCCCTCTTTTCTAGCTCACATGATTCGATGCCAGGGCATGGTTCTATTTGCGGAAGCTTGAACGAAAAAACAATGGAAATTACGTATCCCCCTCTTTTCTAGCTCACATGATTCGATGCTGCAGCCTTTCGTTGTGGCTGCAATGATAACACAAGAGAGGGGACCGGTAGAATACTTTTTATAGCGAAAAAGGCTTCTACACCGAAGGATCAGGGAAGAAGTGCTGAGAGAAGACAGATTGAAGACATTTCACTCTCTATTACGCACTACCTCCGGGCAGCACTGCTCTTCCCTGCTCCTTCGGTGTATTACTAAGCTCCTTGCTAGAGCTTAGGAATAGAGGTGAGACCCTTCTTGTAGCTACTTTGTTCTGAGTTAATGTAGCTAAAGGAGAATTGAACTCGATAGTAAGAATAGCAGTAGGGCACGTCCGGGCTACGGACCAAAAGAGGGAGTAGCCCGGAGGTTCCATGAAAACATGAAATGCAGCTATCGCTCGTATGTTATCTTTGCAGCCTTTCCGTTTGGCTGCAATGATAACACAAGAGAGGGCTAGGTAGAAGACTTTTTATCTTTCCCCTTCTTGCAGAATACTGAAAGAGCAAATTCGGTATCGCGCGCACGCTACTGCGCAAAGAGATACTCTCTGTAAGCTGCATTAGCTCAATAGCTGCAGGAAAGGTTTTCTTCTTCTTTCAGAATTCATAAATAGGAGGTTCGGTACAGAGAGTATCGGTACACTAGTCTTTACTGGATTCTTCTACTTCCACTAGAAGAATCTACCATTTCCCATGAAAAAAAGTATCGACTAGGAGCTACTGAGCTATTGCAATTATGAGCCAGAATACGTTAGTGAGCTCAAGAGAGGGAAGAATACGCTTCCTATGCAAGAAGAAGAAATAGAATAGAGGTTCTACCTTTCCTGCAGCTAATGAAGCTAATGCAGCTATGAGCTAGCTACTTCTGGGAAGAATACGCTTCCTTCGACGACCCCGTCTCACATGGCTCGTTAGAACTCATAGCTCATAGCTGCAGAAAAGGTCCCTCTTTTGGTCCGTAGCCCGGGCATGCCCTAGAGAGGCAAGTCTTACATTCGACGAATGACAGTTTTATTCAATCTTTCTTCCTCTTCCTCTGCCAAACCTTTGTGGGACCAGGTATGGAGCCGGTTCTTCGCTTTCGGCATGCTATAAAATTTGGTCGTAGCCGGACGTGCCCTAGAGAGGCAAGTCGGCAGGAAAGGTAAAACCTCTATTCTATTTCTTCATCTTTCAGAATCCAGAAATAGGAGGTTCGACCGAATACTGCCGTCTTGTCTTCAGATTTACCATTTCCCATGAAAAAAACG
>AP025058.1:11178228-11260728 GCA_036186865.1 Eustoma russellianum
TTTGCGAAGAAAAAGGAATTAAGCATGAGTTTTCTCCACCTAGAACTCCACAATTAAATGGAGTAGTAGAAAGAAAGAATCGCACATTACAAGAAATCGCTAGAACTATGTTATGCGAAAATAAATTGCCTAGATTTCTGTGGGCGGAAGCCCGTAAATTGTGCATGCTATATTGTAAATCGCCTATCTATAAGAAAAAAATAAACAAGATGCCTTATGAGATTTTGAATGATCGCATGCCTAAGATTGACTATTTTCGTGTGTTTGGATGCAAATGTTTTGTTTTAAATACAAAAGATAATTTAGACAAATTTGAATCCAAATCAACTGAGTGCATTTTTGTTGGATATTCTATAAATTCGAAGGCATATAGATGTTATGATCCTCTCACTAGACAAATCATGGAATCTATTCATGTGAAATTCAATGAATTTGGTGAGATTGATAAAGATAAGAATATGACGATGACTTTGAATTGAAACCCGTGTTGAATGAAGATGATGGCTCTTTTGATATGCATGATATGAATGACACACTAGAAATGCATGATCATATAGAAATGCATGATAACATAGAAAATAATCAACCAAGATGGCATAGAGATCACCCACATGATCTCATCATAGGCGACCTCACTCACGGTGTGCGACCACGTAGAAGAATTACATCGGATGAAATAAATGAATTTCATGCTATGATTTCTGAAATTGAGCCCAAAAATGTGCATGATGCTTTGAGTATTCTTCTTGGATTGATGACTATGCATGACGAACTTAATCAATTCGTTAGAAACGATGTATGGGATTTAGTGCCACGACCACAAGATAAGACTATAATAGGCACAAAGTGGGTGTTTAGGAATAAAATGAATGAAGAAGGAAAGGTTGTTAGAAATAAAGCGAGACTTGTAGCACAAGGATATAATCAAGAGGAAGGAATTGACTACGATGAAACATTTGCACCCGTAGCACGTTTAGAAGCTATACGACTATTACTTGCTATTGCTTGCATGAAAGATTTTAAATTATATCAAATGGACGTAAAAAGTGCTTTCCTAAACGGATTCATACAAGAAGAAGTATCGTGAAGCAACCACCCCGGTTTTGAAGATATGAAACATCCCGATCACGTGTACAAACTAAAGAAGGCACTATACGGCCTAAAGCAAGCACCGAGAGCATGGTATGATCGTTTTGCTACTTTTCTTTTAGAAAATAATTTTTAAATGTGGGTACTATAGATAGTACACTATTTTTGAAGCAAGAAAAATCAGATTTACTTATTATTCAAATCTACGTAAGATGACATCATTTTCGGCTCTACCTCACATAGACTTGTTAAAGATTTTGAAAATTGCATGAAATCTGAATTTGAAATGTCTATGGTTGGTGAACTTAATTATTTTCTTGGCTTGCAGATTAAGCAAACGAGTAAAGGAATTCACATAAGTCAAGCTAAATATATAAATGACATGATTAAAATGTTCAATTTTGAAAATTTGAAACCATCCCCCACCCCTATGAGTGTCACCACCAAATTGGATAAGGATGAACATGGTAAAGATTTTGACAATGCTTTATATCGGTCTATGATTGGTTCTTTGCTATATTTAACTGCTAGTAGGCCTGATATCATGTTTAGTGTATGCATGTGTGCACGTTTTCAAAGTCAACCAAGGTGTCACACTTCAATGCGGTAAAAAGAATATTCCGTTACATTAAGCACACGCCCACCTTAGGAATTTGGTACGATAAGGATTCTACATTTGACTTACATGCTTACACTGATGCAGATTATGGTGGCTGCAAAATAGATAGAAAAAGCACGAGCGGAACTTGCCAATTTATAGGAAATTCACTTATTTCCTGGTTTTCCAAAAAGCAAGCAAGTGTTGCTTTGTCCACTACTGAGGCTGAGAGTACATGGCTCTTAGCCTTTGTTGCACACAGTTGTTGTGGATAAAACAACAACTTTCGGACTTTGGAATTACCGTAAATAAAATTCCTATATATTGTGATAATATGAGTGCAATCAACTTGTCTAAGAATCCTGTGTTACATTCTAAGGCTAAGCATATAGAAGTACGCTATCACTTTCTTCGTGATCACGTAAACAATGGTGATATTGTCATAGATCATGTACGCACAGAAGCACAAGTAGCGGATATCTTTACAAAAGCCTTAAATCAGGCCACGTATGAATCTCTTCGTTCTAAATTAGGCATGATTCCCGTTGATATGATTTGATTTGACGTGATTGATTCTCTTCCTTGTTGACAGGAATCTTTTGATTTACTTGTCCAAAATAAAGGGGGAGAGAAAAAACATGATTTAAGGGGAGAGAGAGACACTAATTGCACAAATCAAGGGGGAGCTGGATTTGAAATTTGAAATTCGAATTTCAAAGTTGTGCATGTTTCAAGGGGGAGTGATAGCATTTAAATCATGTGCATAAGTTATTTTTGAAAATCATCAAAAGGGGGAGATTGTAGAGATAAGGGGGTTTGAGTGATTTCAAAATAAGTGACTTAAATGCATGATATATAAACGTGTACATGTATGCGCATGATATATGTAAACATGTACATGTATGATACTTTTGCCATTACTTGCCTTATTTAGCTTATATATTATGTTGCTGTACTAACGAGCCATGAAGCGTTAAAGCTTACATCATATGGCAACCATTTGTTGTGTTTATACTATTTTCAGGTGCCACCATTAATGAACTAAACTAGTTCATTAAGTGAAGTACTTAGTTTATTAAACTAAGTAGTTCATTAAAGGAAGCCACATTTGGAAAAGGCACAAAGGCAACAAAGCTAAGCAAGGAAAGTTTTCTCCTCCTCCCCTTCTTAAATACACACGCCTATATACATATATATTACACATATTTTCAGATTTTTTGAATAAAGGCACATACACATGTATTCCAACGTACTACCGACACGTTATATATTTTACGTACGTTAACGTCACACCACTATACTTAACTCATATTTATGAGTATATTCAGGTCTTATATCATATGATATAAGATATGGTGATGACAAATCAAATACGACACGATAAAAGGTTCTAAACCGAAAATTGTCGTATCGAGCGAATACCGAAACTTCGCCAACGTGTCACGTACTTGCCATAAATAAATGGCCAGCCCTTATACATCAAAATTTGATGTAAATTTCGTGCACATCACTGGAAAATCAGCCAAAAATACTTTCCATGTTGGCACACACAAATTACTCCACATTAAGGCGAAAATGTAAAGATTCCAAGTTTAATTTTGTCACATGCTAATGGTACCACTTTAGACCAGCCAAGTGCTGAGATTTAAAGTATATATTATATATATTATGCATAACATAATATATATAACATGTGCAAAAGTTGGAATTTAAATTAGAGAAAAATCGGGGTAATCGATAAATATTGAAAATTCGGTTTATACGCACACAACACATGGAACGTTTTTGGTACATCATGTGACACGTATTCTAGACACTTTTTGCATATGTTATACATCTTAAAGTGTTTTAGAAAATAAATTAAGGGCTGATTGGAATATTACATGTGTGTATTATTAAATGTGCATTATTTTACAAAGTTAGCAAAAATAAATTTCAGCACATCCACATCCTCATTGAACGCCACCTACAGCTGAGATGGAGCTTATTTGGAGCCTTGTTGGCATATTGATTGGTCAAGGATCAATCATACAATGTTGGTGAATTGAAGAGAGAAGCTACAAATGGTAAGCATTCAAAATATATCTCTCTTATATCACATGCTGAAAATTTCAGCATGCTAAATGTTGCTGGCCGATTTTATCACTTAAATGAGATTAATTTGTCATCTTTTATTATGTGATTGATTGGAAGAAGAAATGGAAATGATTTGAATATTATTTAAATTAATAAAGAGTGATATTTTATATATCACACATGCTGAAAATTTTTCAGCATGTGTACAACTTGAGGTGGCCGAATTATTGGTTCAAATTGTGTCCAAGTTCATTTCTTGTGTGATAGCAATACTTACCATAACTTGGTAATTGAATTTTTAAAGAAAAAATCAAGGTAAATTGGGTATTATTTTGAATAAAATTAAATGATGCACATGCTGAATTTTCAGCATGGCAAGAATACTAGTTGGCCGATTTTTGCATTTAGTTGGGAAGGATTTGATGTCTTGCAATTTATGTGACATATCTTATGATTTATGGAAGTAATTTTGTGATGATTTTTTGGCACATGTTTAAGTGAAATTCTTAGATTTTTCCAAGTCATCAATGATGACAACATTCATCCAATGAGAAGGTGCCAAGTAAGCGAAAGACTAATGATCATCCAATAAGAAGATGCCAAGTAAGCAAGACATTGTCACAATGATGTCTTACACTCTCTCAAGGACTTAAAAGATAATTTTCAAGAGGGGGAGACACCACCTAGGGGACGGCCATGCACCATTATAAGGAAAGAAGAGAGCAAACAAATAAGTAACAAGCATGCAAATCAAAAGTGATCAAAAACCTAGCTCTTCTTCTTCTACATTTTCTTTCTTTCTTTCTTTTTGTAAGCCTATTGTATTCATATCTTTCAATCTTTAATAGGCTTGATATAGACCACCACTCATTCTATATCTTTGTAAAAGATTGATCAAGGTGTGATCAATCTTCAATCTTGCAAGGTGGTGGTGTTCGTGTGCAATTGTATTTATCATACAAGGTTTGTAAAGGGTTGGAGTTGGTGTGTAACTCCATCAACCCTGTGGTAAGGTTTAATACGTGTGTGTGATTAGTGTGAACCAAGGAAGGTGTTCCTTGAAGACTGGAGTAGGTTGTTTATAACCGAAGCAGTATAAAATTCTTGGTGCCCATTTACTTTTCAGTTACTGCACTGATTATCCTTCTTGTTCGCATTCGTAAAAATTGTTAACGAATTTCAAAAATCACGAAAATTTCCCAGAAATATACTTACACGTTCTAGGGTTAATTTGGCACAAGTTTCAACTCTTTTGGATAAGTATAAGTCAGTCAAACATCAAAAGTTCTGAGACTAGTGCAGTCTGATTTTAAGACTTGCAAAGGTTGAGACTTTGATTATAGTTGACCCACTTCCCAAAAGAATTTCGCAAAACTGTTTCAACCCATTTAAATATAGTGTATAAGGAGTTATTGGTCAAATTTTCAGATCATTTGGACGTTCACACAAATAGGAATAAATTTTTCAAAACCATCTACCGGTTCTGGCAGATTCGAGCAATCTCAGTACCAACGGTTTTTGAAGGGGTTAAAGGTTGAATTTTAATTTGAAATTTTTAGGGGACCCTCATAACATCTGAGGATAAGTTCTCTCAAAATTTTATAATTTTTTGAGACCTCTAACCTAGTTTTAAAAACGTTTTAAAACTGGTCCTGAAAACAGAATATGTTTTCAGAAGTTGAATTGTTTAGGTTTTAAGAAATTTTAAAAACCACACTTTCCACACCATCTATTCAACCCCGCCTTCTAGTGGTGCCTTGCAGATCCTACACTTATAACTTCCTCTAGCTTGAGCCTTGGTTGAAATAAATGAAGTTTCCTCCCACTTCTCCCTATGGCATACGGTTTTGGAGAGGAAGTGGAAGTAGATGTTAGCTACTATTTAAATACATAATAGAGCTAGTTTGAGGCTAGATTATCTTACCAAAATAGGGTTCAAATAGGGATTGAAAGAGGTTCAACCCACCAAAATGCTTAGTACCACCTAGTAGCTTGAAGGAGCTTCACCTAGTGACCATGTAGGGGTCACGGTTTTGGTGGAGAAAAAATGAGCAAAATGTGAGCTTTACATTTTTAGAGAAAATGGAATCAACTTTAGAAGCTAAGATGTTACTCCCCTAGATGGAACCTTGGATCTTGAAGATGGTCTTGGATCTCCCTAGTCCAAGGCTAGACCGTAATGAAGGAAGGTGATGGAAGATTTGCCTAAGTGTGCAAGAGCCTTTAATGGCGTGTCTTGGGGAAAACCTTGTGAGTTAGGGTTGAGAGGAAGCTTCTAGGATCTCTTGAAATGGTTTTCTTGTAATACCAAGGGGGTAGCCGTTGGTTTAAAGGAGGAAATAAGATTGTTCTCTTTTGTATGGACACCATCATGAGGCTCATTTAGTGCTTTACTCAATTACTCCATGAGTTAATTTTTAGGTTGGGTTAAGAAAAGTAATTAAGGTTGTTAAGGAGAGTTACCATGACTTAACCATGATCTCCCATCCGGCGGTTGGGGGGGTTCTTTTAGGCTTCTTTATTCCTTAATTGCCTTTTGAGGGTAATTAGAAAAAGTTGTTCAAGTAAAAGTGGTTTAGTTGGAATTATTAAGATGAAAATGATCCCATGGATCCTCCATTACTTGCATCCGGCAGTGTGTTGAGCAAAATGGGTTGAAAAATCTTCAATCTTGGAATAACATCCTAATTCACTTTATGTGTAAGATCTTTTCAATTTCTTTAAGAAAGCAATAAAGTGATTAGTTGAAGAATTTAAATAAAAGTAATCTAATGGATGCCTATCCATGCCTTACCTGACGGTTGAAGTGGGGAAAAGGTGGAAACTTTTCCTTAAACCCTAGAAACACATTTAGTAGGATTATTAATTCCATGTGTAGGCTTTTAGGCTCACTTTAAGAAGCTATTAAGGCTAGTTGTCTTTAGGGATTTAAAGTATTCTAGAATTCCCCAAGACTCCTATAGCAAGATTTTTTTCCCTAAAATCTTGTAGGGCAAAATTGTCTTTTTCACATGCTTCATAAGACATACTTGGAGTATTATACTATTTCTTATGGTATTCACTTTAACGAAAAATAATTAAAGAGAAGTGATAAAACTTAATAAAAAGCACTTGGAAGATCTGACATTTCATTAACGCACTTCATACGAGTCTCAAGTACATATACGATTTTCGTTGGGTACAATATCCTCCCCCTTATCACAAGTTTCGTCCTTAAACTTAAGAGCACTAGTCGAAAGATGTGGGTACAAGTTCTTCATGTTTTCTTCGTCTCCCAAGGGCTTCATCAATAGAGTGGTGCTTCCATTGCACCTTAACCATGGGAATAGATCGTTTCTTAGAGCCTTTTCCTTCCGATCAACGATCCTCTCTGGCTCTTCTTCATACGACACATGGCTTCAATCTTCAAGGGCTGATCCTCAATGATATGGACTGGGGGTCATGCACGTACCGGCGAAGCTGGGATACATGAAACACATCATTCAACTGAGACAACGACGGCGGTAGGTAGGCTTACCGGTAAGCAATTCTCCAATCCTTTCAAGAATTCTCATATGGCACCGATAAATATTGGACTTAGTTTACCCTTTATGCCGAATCTTTTAACTCCTTTCGATGGCGACACCTTTAAGAACACTTTCTCACTTGCCTGAATTCCAACGGTCGGTGCTTTTCATCGGCCCAAACTTTGCTTCTATCTTAGCCGCCTTCAACTTTGCTTGATAATTAGCACATTTTCTCGTGTTTGCTCCAATAGTTCTGGTCCTGCAAGGATTTATCTCCAATTTCATCCCAATCAGTTGAGATCAGCACTTCCTTCCATATAGCGCTTCATAAGGGCCATTCCAATGGATCGATGTAGCTATTATTATAGGAAAACTCCACTAGCTTGAGACTTTTGTCCCAACTTCCTCCGAATCAAGGATGCATGCTCGTAACATGTCTTCTAGTGTTTGTGTAGGATCTGCAAGGCAACACTAGAAGGGGGGGGTTGAATAGGTGGTGCGGAGGAAGTGTGGTTTTTAAATTTGTTGAACCTAAACAATTCAACTTCTGAAAACAGATTCTGTTTTCAGGACCAGTTATAAAATGTTTTAAAACCAGGTTATAGGTCTCCAAAAATTATGAAATTTTGAGAGAACTTAGCCTCAGATGTTATGAGGCTCCCCTAAAAATTTCAAATTAAAATTCAAACCTTTAACCCCTTCAAAAACCATTGGTACTCAGATTGCTCGAATCTGCCAGAACGGTAGATGGTTTTGAAAAATTTATTCCTATTGTTCGTGAACGTCCAAAAGCTCTGACAATTTAAACCACTAACTCCTTATATACTATATTTAAGTGGGTTTGAAACAGTTTTGTAAAATTCTTTTGGGAAGTAGGTCAACTACAATCAAAGTCTCAACCTTTGCAAGTCTGAAAATCAGACTGCACTAGTCTCAGAACTTTTGATGTTTGATTGACTTTATACTTATCCAAAGGGTAGAAACTTGTGCCAAATTAACCCTAGAATGTGTGAGTATATTTCTGGAAATGTTTGTGATTTTTGAAATTCGGTTAACTATTTTTACGAATGTGAACAAGAAGGATAATCAATGCAGTAACTGAAAAGTAAATGCAGAAAGTAAATGGCACCAAGAATTTTATACTGGTTCGGTTATAACAACCTACTCCAGTCTTCAAGGAACACCTTCCTGGTTCCCACTAATCACACCACACAACAACACACCTTGCCACAGGGTTAATAGAGTTACACCTAACTCCAACCCTTTACAAACCTTGTACGGTGAATACAATTTGCACGAACAACCAACCACCTTGCAAGAATGAAGATTGATCACACCTTGATCAATCTTTTACAAAGATATATATTGAGTGGTGTCTATGTCAAGCCTATTCAAGATTGAAAGATATGAATACAATAGGATTATAAGAAGAGAGAAGAAAGAGAATGTAGAAGAAGAAGAGCTAGGCTTTTTGAATCTCTTTGAATTGCAATGCTTGGTGCTTTTTTTTGTTGCTCTCTTCTCTTTTCTTTTTAATGATGTATGTCGTCCCCTTGTGTAGCCTCCCCCTCTTGAAAATTATCTTTTAAGTCCTTGGGAGAGTGTAGAACATCATTGTGACAAGGTCTTGCTTACTTGGCATCTTCTTATTGATGATCATTTAGTCTTCGCTTACTTGGCACCTTCTCATGGGATGAATGGTGTCATCATTGATGACTTGGAAAAAATCTTAGAATTACACCTTAAACAGTGCCAAAATCATCACAAACTAACTTCCATAAAATCATTAGATATATCACATAAATTGCAAGACAAAAATCCTCCCAACTAAGGCAAAAAAAACGGCCATCAAGTGTTGTTGCCATGCTGAATTTTCAGCATGTGCATCATTCAATTTTATTCAAAATAATGCCCATTTTTACTTTGATTTTTCTTTAAAAAATGAATCACCAATTTATGGTAATTATTCCTATCACATGAGAAATGAATATGGCATCTTTATGCTCTAAAATTCGCACACACCATGTCTTCACACATGCTGAAAAATTTTCAGCATGTGTGATATGTAGAATATCACACTTTATTAATTTAAATAATATTCAAATCATTTCCATTCTTCCTTCCAATCAATCACAAATAAAGATGACAAGTTATGCCACATTAAGTCACAAATCGGCTGCTTGCTGTAGTATGCTGAATATTTTCAGCATGTGATATAAGAGAGACAAACTTTGAATTCTTACCATTTGTAGCTTCTCTCTTTAATTCATCGACATTGTATGATTGATCCTTGACCAATCAATATGCCAACAAGGCTCCAAATAAGCTCCATCTCAGCTGTAGGTGGCGTTGGATATGTATGTGTATGTGCTGAAATTTATTTTTGCTAACTTTGTAAATAATGCACATTTAATAATACACACATGTTATATTCCAATCAGCCCGTAATTTAATTTTCTAGAACACTTTAAGATGTATATCATATGTAAAAAGTGTTTTTTAGATACGTGTTCACATGATATACCAAAAACGTTCCATGTGTTGTGTGCGTAGAAAACCGAATTTTCGATATTTTATCGATTACCCGGATTTTTTCTCTAATTTAAATTCCAACTTTTGAACATGCTATATATATTATGTTATACATAATATATATAATATATACTTTAAATCTCAGCACTGGATGGTCTAAAGTGGTACCATTAACATGTGACAAAATTAAACTTGGAATCTTCACATTTTAGCCTTAATGTGGGGTGATTTGTTGTGTGCCAACATGGAAAGTATTTCTGGCTAAATTTTCTGTTCATGTGCACGAAATTTTCATCCATATTTGAAGTATAGGGGCTGGACCATTTATTATGGCAAGTACGTGACACGTTGGCAAAGTTTCGGTATTCGCCCGATACGACAATTTTCGGTTTATGAACCTTTTATCGTGTCGGTATTTAATTTGTCATCACCATATCTTATATCATATGATACAGACCTGAATATACTCATAAATATGAGTGAAGTATAGTGGTGTGACGTTAACGTACGTACGTAAAATATGTAACGTGTCAGTAGTAAGTTGGAATACATGTGTATGTGCCTTTTCAAAAAATCTGAAAATATACTGTAATATATGTGTATATAGGCGTGTATAATTAAGAGGGGGGGAGGAGAAAATCTTTCCTTTCCTTTAGCCTTGGTGCCTTTTGTGCCTTTTCCAATGTGGCTTCTTTAATGAACTACTTAGTTTATTAAAACTAAGTACTTCACTTAATTAGAACTAGTTTAGTTCATAATGGTGGCACCTGAAAATAGTATAAACACAACAACTGTTGCCATATTATGTAAGCTTTAACGCTTCATGGCTCATTAGTACGGCAACATAATATTAAGCTAAATAAGGCAAGTAATGGCAAAGTATCATGACTACATGTACACGTTTATATATATCATTGCATTTAAGTCACTTATTTGAAATCACTCAAACCCCCTTATCTCTACAATCTCCCCCTTTTGATGATTTTTCAAAATAACTTATGCACATGATTTAAATGCTATCGCTCCCCCTTGAAACATGCACAAATTTGAAATTTGAATTCGAATGTCAATCCGCTCCCCCTTAATTTGTTGCAATTAGTATCAATTAGTGTCTCTCTCCCCTTAAATCATGCTTCTCTCTCCCCCTTTATTTTGGAAAGTAAATCAAAGATTCCTGTCAATAAGGAAAGAGAATCAAATCACGTCAAATCAAATCATATCCAACGGGAATCATACCTAATTTAGAACGAAGAGATTCATACGTGGCTTGATTTAAGGCTTTTGTAAAAATATCCGCTACTTGTGCGTCTGTGCGTGTTTGCCCTGCACCCTCCGTAGGTTAATCAAAAGGCAAAGAAGGAATTAAACGGAGTTTTAATGATAGTCAACGGAAATAAATTAGGCATAAGTATGAGGATTAATTAGAAATTAATGGGAGGATTCAATATTAGAATTAATGTATATTTAATTTTAGAATTAAATAATAAAAGTTTATCTTTAAGATAAATAAGATAATAGATATAATTTAGAAACTCCAAATCTTACCCTATTCCCTATTAAACTGACAATGTCAGTTTTCTTTCTCCCATTCACAGACGTCGACTTTCCTTCCCTCCTAAGCCCTAGCCGTTCCCCAAAGGTGTAGGAGAGGAAGACATCCTCAGGTTTTGATCCAAACTCCATCCGTTCTCCAATCCGTCTTCGAGTAATCAAAGGCAAGTAATCATCTTATAAGTTTCTACGTTTTGTGAAAGAAAACTGGCCTATTTTGTTATCCAATTGGATCACCATGCAATAGTTTTGTTTTGTGATTATTTGTATATGATCTATGTGCTTTGGTTTTGAGTTTTGGCCGATGTATATGAAAAAGCATTCGTTGTTGTTGTTGATTATGTGAAATCCTGCAAATCCCTCCACCGTGAACCCCTTTTTGTTGTGATTTCGTTGCTGCGTGGGTTTGAGGGAAAAGGTGGGATTTTTAGGGTTGATGAGGTTGGAAAAAAAAAGTGTGTACCAGCTTTCTAGGCTCAAGAAGAGATTGACCACAGCCCCGGTGTTGGCACAACCCTCCGGCACCGACGGTTTCGTGATCTATAGTGACGCATCCAAGAAAGGACTAGGTATGTACATCATTACAATCGATGCGCTGTATATACATATGCTAGTCTTAAATTAACTTTCTGTTTATAGGTTGTGTCTTGATGCAAAATGAACGAGTCATATCGTACGCGTCAAGACAACTGAAACCATATGAGCAGAACTACCCGACGCATGACTTGGAGCTCGCAGCTGTGGTATTTGCTCTTAAGATCTGGAGACACTACCTATATGGAGAGAAATGTGCCGTATTCACCGATCACAAGAGCTTAAAGTACTTATTCTCGCAGAAGGAGTTAAATATGAGACAGAAGATGGTTGGAGTTACTCAAGGACTATGACTTGACCATCAACTATCATCCAGGTAAGGCCAACCGGGTGGCGAACGCATTGAGCAGAAAGTCTAGCCACGCAAGACAGTCTCCATTGGAAAGGGAGATTGAGGAGTTTGATCTCGAAGTGGTGGACTCAGTGGCGAATGTTTTAACGGCTTTATCCATCAGTCCAGACTTGGTGGACAGGATCAAAGAGGCGCAGTATGGAGACGCAGCGCTAAGAGAAATCCGTGATAAACTAGCTGCGGGACTAGTAAAAGACTTCCAGTTGCGAGGAGATGGAAGTTTATGGTTCCAAAATAGGTTGTGCGTACCTAACAATGATGAGCTTCGTAAGGAGTTGCTAAACGAAGCTCATAACTCAAGGTTACCTATCCATCCCGGCAGCACAAAGATGTACAAGGACCTCAAAACAATTGGTGGATAGGGATGAAAAGATCTATAGCAGAGTTTGTTGAAAGGTGTTTGGTTTGTCAACAAGTCAAAGCTGAACATCAACGACCTGGTGGTTTGATGAAGCCACTAGAGATCCCAGAATGGAAATGAGAGCACGTGACTATGGACTTCGTGATGGGACTACCCAAGACCAAAAATGGAAATGAGATGATCCGGGTGATTGTAGACCGTTTGACAAAGACAGCCCATTTCATAGCCATGTCACATGGTACTTCGTATGAGAAGCTATCCAATATCTATGTGGACAACATTGTGAGCTTGCACGGAGTTCCAGTCAGCATTGTGTCGGACCGTGATCCCAAGTTCACTTCTAAGTTTTGGAGGGCATTCCAGAAAGCTATGGGTACGGAGTTAAGAATGAGTACCGCATACCACCCTCAAACGGATGGACAATCCGAGAGAACCATCCAAACCTTGGAGGATATGTTAAGAGCATGCGCCTTTGATTTTAAAGGAAACTGGGATAGCATGTTGAAGTTAATGGAGTTTTCATATAATAACAGCTATCACAGTGCGATTGGCATGGCGCCATTTGAAGCTCTATATGGACGTAAGTGCAGGTCCCCGGTTTGTTGGGACGAAGTTGGGGAAAGGATAATCACTGCACCCGAGTTGGTCGAACAAACAGTTGAAAAGGTCAAAGTGATAAGAGAGAAACTGAAAGTGGCTCAAGATCGTAATAAGAGTTGGGCCGATTCTAAAAGACGACCTTTGGAGTTTGGGGAAGGCGAAAAGGTCTATCTACGAGTTTCACCCACCAAGGGAGTCGCAAGATTCGGAATGAAGGGCAAGTTAAGCCCTAGATACATTGGCCCTTATGAAGTACTTGGTAAAGTTGGTGAGAGAGCATACAGACTCGCCTTGCCTCCAAATTTGTCACAAGTTCACAACGTATTTCATGTGTCCCAACTAAGGAAATACGTACCAGACGCGAGCCATATCCTGGAAGCTCAACCGTTGGATGTTAAGGAGGACATCACTTACGAAGAACATCCAATAAAGATTGTGGACAGAAAAGATCAAGTCCTACGCCGACGCATCATTCCGTATGTCAAAGTTCATTGGAGTAACCATACGGAGCGCGAAGCCACGTGGGAGCTAGAAGAGCAAATGAAGGAGCTATATCCACATCTCTTTCAATAAGGTACGCCAGTTTCGAGGACGAAACTTTTTGTAAGGGGGGTGGAATGTTATGCCCCGCACCCTCTGTAGGTTAATCAAAAGGCAAAGAAGGAATTAAACGGAGTTTAATGATAGTCAACGGAAATAAATTAGGCATTAAGTATGAGGATTAATTAGAAATTAATGGGAGGATTCAATATTAGAATTAATGTATATTTAATTTTAGAATTAAATAATAAAAGTTTATCTTTTAAGATAAATAAGATAATAGATATAATTTAGAAACTCCAAATCTTACCCTATTCCCTATTAAACTGACAACGTCAGTTTTCTTTCTCCCATTCACAGACGTCGACTTTCCTTCCCTCCTAAGCCCTAGCCGTTCCCCAAAGGTGTAGGAGAGGAAGACATTCTCAAGTTTTGATCCAAACTCCGTCCGTTCTCCAATCCGTCTTCGAGTAATCAAAGGCAAGTAATCATCTTATAAGTTCCTACGTTTTGTGAAAGAAAACTGGCCTATTTTGTTATCAAATTAGATCACCATGCAATAGTTTCGTTTTGTGATTATTTGTATATGATCTATGTGCTTTGGTTTCGAGTTTTGGCCGATGTATATGAAAAAGCATTCGTTGTTGTTGTTGATTATGTGAAATCCTGCAAATCCCTCCCCCGTGAACCCCTTTTTGTTGTGATTTCGTTGCTGCGTGGGTTCGAGGGAAAAGGTGGGATTTTTAGGGTTGATGAGGTTGGAAAAAAAAGTGCGTACTAGGCTTGGATTTCGTGTGCGATGTGCGTAGCATTGAATCTTTAGTATTAAGCGTGAATGATAGCAGGATTAGGCTTGAATGAAATGGGTGGATGGAGATTGGAAACGTTGTCTGAGATCTGCAGAAAATCGCAGAAGAATTTCTGGAAAAACGCTGACATCGATCGATCGATGTCAGAGATCGATGTCCTCTGTTGGACATCAATCGATCGATGTAGGTGAGACTGAGAGATCGATGTCCTCTGTTGGACATCGATCGATCGATGTAGGTGAGGGTTGAGAGATCGATGTCCACTGACAGACATCGATCGATCGATGTATAGGAGGGCTGAGAGATCGATGTGCTCTGTTGGACATCGATCGATCGATGTGAGGGTATGATGTCACATCGATCGATCGAAGTGAGGGGATGATGTCCATCAGTTTTGTGGGAAAATAGAGGAAGGAAGAGGGAAGCTCGAGGAGTCTTTGGGTGACCTTAGAGACTTCTTAAGACCTGATTAAGGATAGTCTAAGTCTGGGGAACATGACTTAGGACGGTGAGTCAACTTGGTGGTTTCAATGGGTTCTCGAGTGGAGTTTCAATGTGAATGACTTAGAAGGGTTAGGAAATGAACGTGCAAGGTATTATAGAGTCAACGAAAGAAAGATAGGAGTACTTGCATTGTTTGTGGATCTT
This sequence comes from Eustoma russellianum, assembly GCA_036186865.1. Lineage (NCBI taxonomy): Eukaryota > Viridiplantae > Streptophyta > Magnoliopsida > Gentianales > Gentianaceae > Eustoma > Eustoma russellianum. Next base: position 11,193,485 of record AP025058.1, read on the forward strand.
GGAATCAAGGCTAAGTGTTGACGATCTAGTTGAAGCCTAAGCGTTGATGTGTAAGCTAGAGAAATCTTGTGTGTTACTTGTACTTGCGCATGTGAATATGAACTGCATACGTGAACGAGAAATGTGATTGAAATGAGGAGTCTTGCATCATGGCACGTGCATTGCATATGGATTTGAAAAAGAGATGTGCTTCGGTACATATTTGCGAAGGTGACCTGTAATGTAAACCGGGATGGAAATATAAGCCGGGGCGCATTGCAGGGCACAAAAGGGTGTAACGTAAACCGGGATGGAAATATAAGCCGGGGCGCGTTACAGGGTATAAAGTCCTCTGCAATGTTAATCGGGATGGAAATATAAGCCGAGTGCATTGCAGAGTTTTACGAGATCTGTGATGTAAATCGGGATGGAAATATAAGCCGAGGTGCATCACAGAGCATACGAGCCTGTAACGTAAACCGGGATGGAAATATAAGCCGGGGTGCATTACAGGGTAACGAGTTACGAGACCGGACATTGTGACATGCATTGCATTGATTTGAAAAGAAATGGCTCATGCATTTGTGATTGTGTAGTGTAGTGCATATTTTGACATGCATCACGAGAGTCGTTGTGGTACGGATGTGCGTGGTATTTGATAGCCATTGAATTGTTATTTGCGTACGAATTGCTGTACTTGCTTTATCATGTTATTCGTCTATATATTTGGAAGTTTTACAAGACATGTGCCCCACAATTCCTTTGAATTATATATTACTCATGTCTTGCCATGTGTTGATCCCGTATGTCTTATAAGCGGGTTATTTGCTAGCATTTTTCGCTAAGGGTACTACCTTTGTGAATGCAGATGAGCCTGGCTACGACATGATATTCATAGAAGACGATGGTGAGTGGGCTGAATGGGATACATAGAGGCATGTTGGGAGCTAGATGACACAGTTGTTATTTATTTCAGTTCTTTCATACACTTGAGGATTAGTTTGTTATTACTGTGACTACCCTTAGAGATGTTATTATCATTTGATGTATTGAATTGATGGTGGAGATTTATTAGATACTTGTTTCCGCACTTATTTCTCCTACGTCATTGATGATGTGTACTCGAGAGATGAGACGTCTTGTAGTCTTCTCAGTAAGCTACGACGGGTGTACCGGTTCGGATTCCGCTGTCCGGGTCGGAGCGCTTCAGTGCATACGTGATCTATGACAATATCCCATTGTTTACATGATCACGAAGAAAGTGATAGCGTACTTCTATATGCTTAGCCTTAGAATGTAACACGGGGTTCTTAGACAAATTTATGGCACTCATACTATCACAATATATAGGAATTTTATTTACGGTAATTCCAAAGTCCGAAAGTTGTTGTTTTATCCACAACAACTGTGTGCAACAAAGGCTAAGAGCCATGTACTCAGCCTCAGTAGTGGACAAAGCAACGCTTGCTTGCTTTTTGGAAAACCATGAAATGAGTGAGTTTCCTATAAATTGGCAAGTTCCACTCGTGCTTTTTCTATCTATTTTGCAGCCACCATAATCTGCATCAGTGTAAGCATGTAAGTTAAATGTAGAATCCTTATCGTACCAAATTCCTAAGGTGGGCGTGTGCTTAAATAACGAATATTCTTTTTACCGCATTGAAGTGTGACACCTTAGGTTGACTTTGAAAACGTGCACAATGCATACACTAAACATGATATCAGGCCTACTAGCAGTTAAATATAGCAAAGAACCTATCATAGATCGATATAATCCATTATCAACGTCTTTACCATTCGTCTTTGTCTTTGTCCAATTTAGTAGTGACACTCATAGGGGTGGGGGATGGTTTCAAATTTTCAAAATTAAACTTTTTAATCATGTCATTAACATATTTTGCTTGACTTATATGAATCCCTTTACTCGTTTGCTTAATCTGCAAGCCAAGAAAATAATTAAGTTCACCAACCATAGACATTTCAAATTCAGATTTCATGCAATTTTCAAAATCTTTAACAAGTCTATGTGAGGTAGAGCCGAAAATAATGTCATCAACGTAGATTTGGATAATAAGTAAATCTGATTTATCTTGTTTCAAAAATAGTGTACTATCTATAGTACCACGTTTAAAATATTTTCTAAAAGGAAAGTAGCAAAACGATCATACCATGCTCTCGGTGCTTGCTTTAGGCCGTATAGTGCCTTCTTTAGTTTGTACACGTGATCGGGATGTTTCAAATCTTCAAAACCGGGTGGTTGCTTCACGTATACTTCTTCTTGTAAATCCGTTTAGGAAATGCACTTTTTACGTCCATTTGATAATTTAAAATCTTTCATGCAAGCAATAGCAAGTAAAGTCGTATAGCTTCTCGTGCTACGGGTGCAAATGTTTCATCGTAGTCAATTCCTTCTCTTGATTATAGCCTTGTGCTACAAGTCTCGCTTTATTCTAACGACCTTTCCTTCTTCATTCATTTTATTCCTAAACACCCACTTTGTGCCTATTATAGTTTATCTTGTGGTCGTGGCACTAAATCCCATACATCGTTTCTAACGAATTGATTAAGTTCGTCATGCATGGCATCAATCCAAGAAGAATCACTCAAAGCATCATGCACATTTTTGGGCTCAATTTCAGAAATCATAGCATGAAATTCATTTATTTCATCCGAAGTAATTCTTCTACGTGGTCGCACACCGTGAGTGAGGTCGCCTATGATGAGATCATGTGGGTGATCTCTATGCCATCTTGGTTGATTATTTTCTATGTTATCATGCATTTCTATGTGATCATGCATTTCTAGTGTGTCATTCATATCATGCATATCAAAAGAATCATCATCTTCATTCAACACGGGTTTCAATTCAAAGTCATTCATATTCCTTATCTTTATCAATCTCACCAAATTCATTGAATTTCACATGAATAGATTCCATGATTTGTCTAGTGAGAGGATCATAACATCTATATGCCTTTGAATTTATAGAATATCCAACAAAAATGCACTCAATTGATTTGGATTCAAATTTGTCTAAATTATCTTTTGTTTAAAACAAAACATTTGCATCCAAACACACGAAAATAGTCAATCTTAGGCATGCGATCATTCAAAATCTCATAAGGCGTCTTGTTTATTTTCTTTCTTATAGATAGGCGATTTACAATATAGCATGCACAATTTACGGCTTCCGCCCACAGAAATCTAGGCAATTTATTTTCGCATAACATAGTCTAGCGATTTCTTGTAATGTACGATTCTTTCTTTCTACTACTCCATTTAATTGTGGAGTTCTAGGTGGCGAAAACTCATGCTTGATTCCTTTTTCTTCGCAAAATGAAATCATCTCTTGTTTTTAAACTCACCGCCTCTATCACTTCTTATCTTTTTCACATTTACACCGTATTGATTTTCAAGTTGTTAATTAATTTTGCAATCTCAATGGCGCTATCATCCTTATGTGCAAGAAATAAAGTCCAAGTATAACGAGAAAAGTCATCAACAATACGCATGCATAGTGGCGCCCACCAAGGCTTGTAGTGCGACTAGGACCAAACAAATCAATATGCAATAGTTCTAAGATTCTAGTGCTTATTTCGTTTTTAGGCTTAAGTGACTCACGTGTTTGTTTGCCTTTTATGCAAGATTCACACAACTGAAAGTTGTCTAAATCAAGCTTAGGCAATCCCGTACTAGGTTCTTTCGTTGAAGCTTTTCTAGTGTGGAAATGCCAATGTGTCCTAAACGTCTATGCCATAAATTCACATTGGGTTCATTTGACATAAAACACTTAACTTTAGCGTCTACTACATCATCCATAGAAAGCGTAAAAATATTACCTTCTCGTTTTCCTTTTAAAACGGTTTCTCCATTTTTATTTATTATGTTGCAATAAGGGTGAGTAAAACACACATTAAAACCATTGTCAACAAATTGAGAAATGCTAAGAAGATTGTAGATAAGTTGCTTACCAAAAAACGTTGGAGATTTGGAGAGTATTTGGATTCCAATCGTACCTTTTCCGATGATCTTGCCTTCGTTGTTGTCTCCAAAGGTCACGGATCCGCCTTTTGTGACCTTCTTTAGTTTGGTGAACAGGCTCGGGTCACCCGTCATGTGTCTCGAGCATCCACTGTCAAGGAACCACTTAATAGATGTATCTTTCGATGTGTGGGCTCCCTGCAATGTGCAAAGATGATTTAGGTACCCTTTTAACTTTGGGTCCTTTCGAGTTAGTTAATCACCTCTTGGTAAAAGTACCTTTCGGTACCCATACTTGGGTGATCCTTCTCGGTCTATCAAATGGCAAGAATGTAGATGAAGGTGCGATATAGTAGACATGTGGTGCATGCACTTTGGGCCTTTGCCCAAGGACTCCTCTATACTCACTAAATGAAGGACGTTTTTGATATGTCCTTGTGTGTGTGCGTAGTGCGTGGATGATATGAATTTCGTGTATGCATTGTTCTTTTCTTTTCATATCTATATGGTACAAAGTTATATTTCACATGATATGAAAAGAAGTGGGGCGTGATGAGGAAAGGGGCGCCTTTTGCGTCATCTTAGACGCCACTTGAGGCTTAGGGGTGTCTACTTTCTTAGACACCACAAACTTGGTTGGTTTGGTTGATACTTCATTTGTATCAACGTATCCCAAACCCGTTTTGTCGCTGTCATGCTTTTGTGATAATATAATGCGATGCAGCATGTTGGACCCCGTATCAAACTGTTTCATCATTTTCTCTAAATCGGTATTCCTTGATTTCAAACTTGAAATCTCGGATTTCATTTCATTATTTTGAGTGGTCAATGATGAAATCTCTGTCTTTAATGCAGTAATGACACATGATGACTCTTTCTTTGAATCGCTTAATTGAGCGACAAGATTCTCGTTAGAAGATTCTAACAGTTTCTTGTCTTCAATTAATCGCTTCTTTTCCTTAGCGAGAGTCTTAGTGAATTTATGCATTCAAATACTGACTAAAAAGATCTTCATAAGAGGTTCAGAGTCAGAGTCAGAATCAGATGATACCTCATTAGATGCTTTGGATGCAAAGCATACTTGTGCAGTCTCCTCTTCGGTCTCAGTTTCAGAATCGATGAATCACTCCAGGTGGAGGCCTTTAGAGCACGTTTCCTTTGTTTGGGTTCTGAGACGAGTCTATTTTTGTTCCGCTCCTTGTCAGGGTATTTATTTGTTTGCTTTTCTTTATTGGGGCAGTCATATGATAAGTGTCCGAGTTTGCCACATTCATAACATTTAACATCTTTATCATTTGACTTGTTCTTATTTCTCTTAGTTGTAGTACCCTTATTTTTGTTTCTAAATGACCTTCTCATAAATTTCTTAAGCCTTTAGCCAATAGAATTAGGTCATCGTTATCCGATTCAGAATCACTATCATCTACGTGATCGGAGGGAGGGGAGACGTATTCATTTGATTTAAAAGCAATAGCTTTACCTTGTTTAGATGATTCCGATTTCCGTATGGTGAGTTTATTCTCATAAACTTTAAGTGATCCGATTATTCTTCCATCTTTTGATTTAGTTTCCTTGCTTTCTTCTATGCGGTCACTTTAGGGTCCCATTCAGAAGGAAGGCTTCGTAGGACTTTCTGTACCTTTTCCTGCGTGGTAAAAGCTTACCAAGAGACTCAAGAGAGTTGTAGATGTTAGTCAAACGAAGATCCATATCTACAATAGACTCATTAGGCAATAATTTAAAGACTCAAGTGTGGACATAAGCATGTTATTTTTGACTCTTTTACTTGACTCGTGCCTTCGTGTTTCATTTCTAGTATCCTCCACATTTCTTGTGCACTCGAACAGTTTGACACATAACTAGACTCACTTTTACTTAATCCGTTTAAAGCAATTGCATAGCCCTAGCATTCATACTAAGTTTCTTTTTATCATCACTCGTATATTCTTGTCTAGTTTTAACAACTTCTAATGTGACTCCGTCTACGGTGGATACCTTAGATGGGACATAAGGACCATCTTCAATGATTGACCAAAGATCTATATCTATAGCCATAAGAAAAAGCTTCATTCTAAGTTTCCACTGAATAAACGACTCACCGTCAAAAAGTGGAGGCCTTTGGCTCGACATACCTTCTTGCTCGGTTTTGAGATTTGTGGTTGCCATCTCACTGAATCGTTGGATTCCTTGAAGTGAGTGTTCCTGCGCTCTGATACCACTTGTAGGATCTGCAAGGCACCACTAGAAGGGGGGGTTGAATAGTGGTGCGGAAAGTGTGGTTTTTAAAATTGTTTAAACTAAACAATTCAACTTCTGAAAACAGATTCTGTTTTCAGGACCAGTTTTAAAACGTTTTTAAAACCAGGTTAGGTCTCCAAAAATTATGAAATTTTGAGAGAACTTAGCCTCAGATGTTATGAGGGTCCCCTAAAAATTTCAAATTAAAATTCAACCTTTAACCCCTTCAAAAACCGTTGGTACTCAGATTGCTCGAATCTGCCAGAAACGGTAGATGGTTTTGAAAAATTATTCCTATTTGTGTGAACGTCCAAATGCTCTGAAAATTTGACCACTAACTCCTTATATACTATATTTAAGTGGGTTGAAACAGTTTTGCAAAATTCTTTTGGGAAGTAGGTCAACTACAATCAAAGTCTCAACCTTTGCAAGTCTGAAAATCAGACTGCACTAGTCTCAGAACTTTTGATGTTTGATTGACTTATACTTATCCAAAAGGGTTGAAACTTGTGCCAAATTAACCCTAGAACGTGTGAGTATATTCTGGAAATTTTTGTGATTTTTGAAATTCGTTAACTTTTTTACGAATGCGAACAAAAGGATAATCAGTGCAGTAACTGAAAAGTAAATGCAGAAAGTAAATGGCACCAAGAATTTTATACTGGTTCGGTTATAAACAACCTACTCCAGTCTTCAAGGAACACCTTCCTTGGTTCACACTAATCACACACACACAACACACCTTACCACAGGGTTGATAGAGTTACACCTAACTCCAACCCTTTACAAACCTTGTACTGAATACAATTGCACGAACACCACCACCTGCAAGAATGAAGATTGATCACACCTTGATCAATCTTTTACAAAGATATATATGTGGTGGTCTATATCAAGCCTATTCAAGATTGAAAGATATGAATACAATAGGCTTACAAGAAGAGAGAAAGAAAGAGATGTAGAAGAAGAAGAGCTAGGCTTTTTGATCACTTTGATTTGCAATGCTTGTGCTTTTGTTTTGTTTGCTCTCTTCTCTTTCCTTTTAATGATGCACGTCCCCTTGTGTGCCTCCCCCTCTTGAAAATTATCTTTTAAGTCCTTGGAGAGTGTAAGACATCATTGTGACAAGGTCTTGCTTACTTGGCATCTTCTTATTGGATGATCATTTAGTCTTCGCTTACTTGGCACCTTCTATTGGATGAATGTTGTCATCATTGATGACTTGGAAAAATCTGAGAATTACACTTAAACATGTGCCAAAATCATCACAAAATAACTTCCATAAATCATAAGATATCACATAAATTGCAAGACAAAATCCTTCCCAACTAAGGCAAAAATCGGCCATAAGTGCTTGTTGCCATGCTGAATTTTCAGCATGTGCATCATTCATTTATTCAAAATAATGCCAATTTACTTTGATTTTTCTTTAAAAATGAATCACCAATTATGGTAATTATTCCTATCACATGAGAAATGAATATGGACACTTTATGCTCTAAATTCGGCCACACATGTCTTCACACATGCTGAAAAATTTCAGCATGTGTGATATGTAGAATATCACACTTTATTAATTTAAATAATATTCAAATCATTTCCATTTCTTCTTCCAATCAATCACACAATAAAATATGACAATATCACATTTAAGTCACAAAATCGGCCAGCTTGTTGTAGTATGCTGAAATTTTCAGCATGTGATATAAGAGAGACAAACTTTGAATTCTTACCATTTGTAGCTTCTCTCTTTAATTCACCAACATTGTATGATTGATCCTTGACCAATCAATATGCCAACAAGGCTCCAAATAAGCTCCATCTCAGCTGTAGGTGGCGTTGGATATGTATGTGTATGTGCTGAAATTTATTTTTGCTAACTTTGTAAAATAATGCACATTTAATAATACACACATGTTATATTCCAATCAGCCCTTAATTTAATTTTCTAGAACACTTTAAGATGTATCATATGTAAAAAGTGTCTAGATACGTGTCACATGATGTACCAAAAACGTTCCATGTGTGTTTGCGTAGAAAACCGAATTTTCGATATTTATCGATTACCCGATTTTTCTCTAATTTAAATTCAACTTTTGCACATGTTATATATATTATGTTATACATAATATATAATATATACTTTAAATCTCAGCACTTGGATGGTCTAAAGTGGTACCATTAACATGTGACAAAATTAAACTTGGAATCTTCACATTTTGGCCTTAATGTGGGTGATTTGTGTGTGCCAACATGGAAAGTATTTTTGGCTGAATTTCTGTCATGTGCACGAAATTTTCATTCATTTTTGAAGTATAGGGGCTGGCCATTTATTTATGGCAAGTACGTGACATGTTGGCGAAGTTTCGGTATTCGCCCGATACGACAATTTTCGGTTTAGAACCTTTTATCGTGTCGTATTTAATTTGTCATCACCATATCTTATATCATATGATATAAGACCTGAATGTACTCATAAATATGAGTTAAGTATAGTGGTGTACGTTAACGTACGTACGTAAAATATATAACGTGTCGGTAGTACGTTGGAATACATGTGTATGTGCCTTTTTCAAAAAATCTGAAAATATATGTAATATATGTATATAGGCATGTATAATTAAGAGTGGAGGAGGAGAAAAACTTTCCTTCCTTAGCCTTGTTGCCTTTGTGCCTTTTCCAAATGTGGCTTCCTTTAATGAACTACTTAGTTTATTAAACTAAGTACTTCACTTAATGAACTAGTTTAGTTCATTAATGGTGGCACCTGAAAATAGTATAAACACAACAATGTTTGCCATATGATGTAAGCTTTAACGCTTCATGGCTCGTTAGTACGGCAACATAATATATAAGCTAAATAAGGCAAGTAATGGCAAAGTATCATGCATACATATACACATTTATATATATCATGCAATTAACTCACTTATTTTGAAATCACTCAAACCCCCTTATCTCTACAGTTTGGATGGTTCTCTCCGATTGACCATAAGTCTGTGGGTGAAATGCTGAACTTATCCGTATCTCAGTGCCCATCGCTTTCTGGAAAGCTGTCCAAAATCTAGAAGTAAAGCGAGGGTCGTGGTCACAAACAATACTCATGGGTATCCCATGCAAGCACACAATCTGATCAATATACAGCGAAGCCAACTTCTCTAGAGAGGCTTTGATTGTCATAGCCATGAAATGGGTGGACTTCATCAAACGATCAAGTACAACCCGAAAAGCATCACGTCCATTCCTTGTCCTTGGTAGGTCAATCACAAAGTCCATAGTGATGTGATCCCATTTCCACTCAGGGACTTCAAGAGGCTGCAATAATCCGGCAGGTCTTTGATGTTCTGCTTTCACTCTCTTGCAAATGAGGCATTTCTCTACGAATTCGGCAATTTGTTTCTTCATGCAATGCCACCAGAATCTCTGATTTAAATCTCAATACATTTTGTTGGCTCCGGGATGAATGGATAGACGAGAACTATGAGCTTCCCGAAGGACTTCATTTTTTAAATCATCATCATTGGGTACGCACAATCGACCCCTGAACCACAAGCTGTCATCATTTCTGACCTCAAAACCTTCAGAAGGCTTAATTTTCAACTTATCCTTAATTTTCTTCAAAGCTTCATCATTTCCTTGACCCTCTCTGATTATGTCAATTAATGAAGGAATCAAAACCAACTTAGCTAGTACATTATCAATGGAATCAACTACCTCCAGGTCAAACTCTTCCATATCGCACTGCAGAGGTGGTTGACGCGGATGACTCGTCTTCTGACTTAAGGCGTCGGCAACTCTATTGGCTTTCCCTGGATGATACTGGATAGAGAGGTCATAATCCTTTATCAACTCTAGCTATCGGCGTTGGCGCATATTCAATTCCTTCTGGGTGAAAAGGTACTTAAGAATTTTGTGTTTCGTAAAGATTTCGCACCTTTCACCGTATAGATAATGTCTCCATATCTTTAGGGCAAAGACTACAGCTACAAGCTCAAGATCATGTACTGGATAATTTTGCTCGAATGGCTTTAGCTGACGAGATGCATACGTAATCACTTGATCTTTCTGCATTAACACACATCCAAGGCCATTTTTCGAAGCATCACTGTACACTGTAAAAATTTCACCCAAAATAGGCTGAGCCAAAACTGGAGCAGATGTCAACTTCTCCTTCAACTCGGAAAAGCTTCGCAGTCCAAAGTCCATTCGAACTTTGTCTTCTTCTGTGTCAATCGGGTGAGAGGCATAGCAATCCAGGAAAATCCTTCAACAAACTTGTGATAATAGACGGTGAGACCAAGGAAACTTCGTACTTCCGTAACGTTTGTTGGCCTTGGCCATTACGTGATTGCTTCGATCTTTTGGGATCTACTGATATCCCATCTTCAGATATGACATGGCCAAGAAATGCTACATTGTGCAGCCAAAATTCGCATTTACTGAATATGGCGTACAATGATTCTTCCGTAAGATGTCAAGGACGATCCTAAAATGGGCTGCATCAGACTCTTCCTCTGGTGAGTAAATCAAGATATCATCAATGAAAACCACAACAAACTTGTCCAATTGCTCCTGAAATACTCGATTCATAAGGTCCATGAATGCCGCAGGGGCGTTCGTCAATTCGAATGGCATCACAAGGATTTCGTAATGCCTATAACGCGTCCTGAACACGGTTTTGGAATATCCTCGGCTTTGATTTTCAATTGAAAATATCCAGAACGAAGATCAACTTTACTGCAAATTGGTGCTCCCCGAAGTTGATCGAACAGATCGTCGATCCTAGGCAGCGGGTACTTGTTCTTTATTGTAATCTTGTTGAGCTCTATAATCAATGCACAGACGCATGCTTCCATCCTTTTCTTTACGAACAACACGGAAGCACCCCAAGGCGAGACGCTGGTGCAGATAAGTTTCTTTTCTAAAAGCCCATGCAACTGATCCTTTAATTCTTTCAGTTCAGCAGGCGCCATTCTGTAAGGAGCCTTTTATATTGGCTCGGCTTTCGGAATTAGATTAATTTCAAACGCAATTTCTCGATCTGATGGAAGGTCCGGAAATTCCTCCGGAAAAACATCAGGATACTCCTTAACTACAAGGACTTGAGAAAGGTCAGATGGCGTTTGATCGACACTTAAAGTATAAACTAAGAATCCTTCATGTCCTTTTTAGAATCATAACTTACTGCTTGTATTTGGAATTTTAGGTGCTCTAACTACCAGGGTACTTATCCGATTGTCGAGAACCTATCAAAACAATTGCGTAACATACTCTATCTTCCATGTTTCATCGGTGCTACTCTAATCATCTTCTTTTATCTACCATATTACTCATTATGTATAAATCTTCCCTACGATTACTTATCTGATTGCTCTAGTTTGATCTTTGGCATGACCATTTATACTGGGTAATAGTCAAAGTAAAACATAGGTACTATATAATTAAATTGCACAATTAGGCATACCAATTGATGTGTTTGAGGTTCAGTACCAAAAAAGGGCAACTCATCCCATAGACTGCGACGATCAACAATTGTATGATGCGCATACACACATGAATGCCAATAAGTTTCGCAGGAAGCAGATAGGCGAATAAGGAAATGAGTCACCTGATCATGCGTGCGTATATCTTGTATAGACAAAAATCATCATGCCAAAAGCACCATACACGATCACTACATACTAATGAACTGGATGAAAAACCTAGCTGTATTTTTGTTCACTGTAATCTGGAGACTGGATGTTGTGGTTCAATGACTGTCAAAAATTTCACAGAGTATTGTTGCAAGAGTAAACAAAGACGAGAGAAAGAGGTGCGTAAACCTCTAATATTCCATATCAACAGATACATTAAGATTGTTGAGAGGATAATTGTGATGCCTTAACCGAACTGTGGGTAACAACATGAAGGAGGGACGTGAGATTTGTGAAGCCAGTCTGTGTGTGCATTTCTTTACATGTAATGTAAATCCCTTAGCATCTGTGACTGTAGCAGGATGCATGAGCTGCTCTAGCAAAGTCTCATCCGGTTGAGACTGTGGGAAATGAGCCATTCGATTAGCAATTAGGGTAGAATCTGCTTGATATATTGTACGAAGATCAGCAGTAGGGAGGGGATCCTGTGGAGGGAGGGTAGGGAGATACACCTTGGTGTCAGAGTGACCATGCATAAGATCCTCAGTACAAGAGGGCTGAGGTGGAGCAGCCTCAGTGGCACGACCCAATAAAGCAAGATTATGTGAAGCTAAAGGCTAAATTACAGATGATGATGGTGCTGGGACTAATTCATTTACGTTAGAATCGAGAACTGGCGCTGAGAGATTGTTTCATTTGTAATAGGGTCAGAAATAGGGATGGTCTCAGTGATAGCAGCAGTATCCGGAGCGCTTACTGATGGTGGTGGTTGTGGGTTATCTGAAGAGCCTTTTACCTTCGAAACTTTTACTGCTGGGCTGATTTTGGATTATCCGTAGTAGGTGTCGGACTATGGCCAGTTTTGTGGCCTAAAACACAGCATGTAAAGCAAAACAACGGAACATATTCATAAATCACATGTTAGAAAAACTCGTGGTTTTTGCTCCGAATATGTAACTTTGTAGGTAAATCTTTTGAGACATCAATTTCTAGGCAAACACGGGCAATTGACGGACGTAAAAGTTTCTGTGTTGCAGCGTCCAAACGAATAGGTGTGCCAATCATTGAAGCAATGGCAAAAGGGCAGCCTGATTATGTAGGTAGACCGGAGAGCAGGCAATAAAATCCAAATGGGGACTATTGGGGCATCATATCTTGGATCGGAATCATGTGTGTACTTGGTTACACGCATTGGATAGCCAAGAATGTTCCATGTACGATGACAAAAACAATAGGTGTAGTCAGTTCATGATCAAACGATAAGTATGTGTGATTTGTCAATTAAACCGAGATGGACCAAAACTGTAAAGCCAATCCGATCGAAAATTTCTTCAATGCATCCATGGATGGCCTGCCATGCCAAGAAGATCCGACAAGGGTGTGTTGGAATGGTGTGATCAAGGAATTACTCTCTGCGTCGGAGAGTGGATGGAGGGCAGCCTTTGTAGCGGGACGATTGTTTCGGCTGTACTATAGGCGTAGGATTTCCCCGGAGATGTCAGCAAAGGAGATAGGCGCCGAGGGGCTGCTGGCGGCGCACTGAGACATTGAAGAAGAAGGTGTCACATAAATAAAATTTCTTTCTGAAAAAATATATATGTGTGTGTCTTTGTGTATATACAAGGACTGCATAGATTTATGCTTGTATATATACAGATATATGCATTATGTGCGTGTATATGTATGTGTGTGTTGTTGGGAAATTCACATCATATAGATTTCTGTGCAATTTTCTCTTGAATTAAAACACTGGCCGACCTACCGAGCTCAAGGTAGGCTGGATAGATCTGCTAAGTCAAGACATTTAAGATACACAACAAATGAGTTTGCGTTCTGAACAGTCAGCCGATCTACAGACCTGAACTGAACAGCACTTCAGAACAGAGGTTCTGTGTAGGATCTGCAATGCACCACTAGAAGGGGGTTGAATAGTGGTGTGGAAAATGCGGTTTTTTAAAATTGTTTTAAACCAAAAGAAAAACTTCTTAAAACAATTTCTGTTTTCCAGGACCAGTATTGAAACATTTTGAAAAATAGGTTGAGGTCTTCAAAAATTCTGAAATTTGAAAGAACTTAGTCTCAGATGTTCTGAGCATCTCCTAAAAATTTCAGATTAAAATTCAACCTTTAACCCCTTGAAATTGTTGGTGGTCAGATTGCGTAAATCTGCCAGAAATGGTAGTCTGATTTGAAAAATTAATTCCTATTTATCCGTAACTCCAAATGCTCTGAAAATTTAATGACTAACCCCTTATAAGTTTTATTTATTAGGTTAAACAGTTTTGAAAACTTCTTTTGGGAAATTAGTAAATACGTTCAAAGTCTCAACCTTTGCAAGCCTAAAAATCAGACTGCACTAGTCTCAGATCTTTAGACGTTTGGATGACTTATCCTTGTCCAAAAGGGTTGCAACTTGCGCCAAATTAACCTTAAGACGTGTCTATGATTCTGGAAAATTTCGTGATTTTTCAAATTCGTTTACTATTTTATGATCGTGATTAAAAACGATACGCAGTGCTGAAACTGAAAAGTAAGTGCTGAAAGTAAATAACAGGGAATTTTATACTGATTCGGTTAAAACAACCTACTCCAGTCTTCGAGGACACTTCCTTGGTTAGCACTAATCACAAACGCAAATAACACCTTACCACAGGTTGATAGAGTTACACACCAACTCCAACCCTTACAAACCTTGTATGTGAATACAACGATCACGAACACCACCACCTTGCAAGGGCAAGATTGATCACACCTTGATCTATCTTTTACAACAATAAACAGAGTATGTGGTGTTCTATATGAAGCCTATTCAAATTTATGAATATGAGTACAATAGGCTTTTAGAGAGAAGAAAGAAGAAGGTGTAGAAGAAGAGAGAATGCAATTTTTTTATCTTCAATTTGCAAGACTTGTTCTTGTTTTTGTTTGCTCTCTTCTTTCATTTTTATCACCATATGGCCGCCCCCTTGAATCTCTCTCTTCCTCTTGAAAATATCTTCTAAGTCCTTGGAAGAGTATATTGCATCATGGTGACATTTTCTTGCTACTTGGCAACTCCTCATTGGATGATCATAAAGCTCTTGCTTACTTGGCACTCATTGATTGGATGAAAGTTGTCATCATTTGATGACTAGATAAATCTGAAAATAACCTCAAAAAGCATGTGACAATTAGCCATAAAATTATTTCCATAAGTCACATAATCATCCCACATAATTAGCAAGACAACTAACTAAAATTTCCATCAAAATTTCGGCCATGTGCATGTTGAAATTTCAGCATGTGACATTCTCTCTTATTCAAATTATTGCCGAGTTTGTATTTGATTTATTCCTTGAAATAAAGATGAAATCAATCATCATTTAGTACATAACATTTTCACTAAATTTGGAATAAAAATTAGTCACCAATAAGGCCATGAATTCGACCAACATACATTCCCCACATGCTGAAATTTTCAGCATGTGTGATATTCAAAGATATCACTTTATTTATTCCATAAAATATTCAAAACATTGCCATAACATCTTCCAATTAATCCACATGATTCAAGATAGTAAAATATGACATTACTTAGTGTAAAAATCGGCCAGCTCTAAGACAACCCATGCTGAATTTTCAGCATGTGTCACAAAAGTGACAAAGTTTGAAATGTTACCTTTTGTAGCTCCTTTCTTATGTCACCAACATTGCATGCTTCATTCTTGGCCAATAAGATGCCAAAAAGCTCCACATATGCTCCAACGGCTGTAGTAGGTGTGTGATGTAGAGTATACATGTGTTTGAATTTTATTTTGCAAACTTTGTAAAAAGTGCACATATAATTATACTATATGATATATTTCCAATCAGCCCTTAATTGATTTTTCTAGAACATTTTAGAATGTATGAAGTATGTAAAAAGTGTCTAGATACATGTTATATGCCATGCCAAAAATTCCCATGTGTCGTGCATGTATAAAACCGAATTTTCGACGTTTATCGATTACCCGATTTTTCTCTAATTAAATTCCAACTTTTTGCACATGTTATATATATTATGTTACACATAACATACATAAATTAAACTTTAATATTCAGCACTTAGGCTGATCTAAAGTGGCGCCCAACATGTGACAAAATTGAATTTCGGAATCTCCACAATTTGGCATTAATTGTGGGTGATTTGTGGGCCAACATGGAATGATTTTATGGATGTACATACCATGTAAGCCACAAAATTTGTGACCATTTTTGAAGTGTAGGGGCTGGCCATCTATATGTGGCAAGTACGTGACACGTTGACGGAGTTTCGGTATTCACCCGATAACAATTTTGGTTTTTTGAACCTTTGTAATGTGTCGTAATAATTTTCATCACCATGACTTAATCATATGATATAAGACCTGAATATACTCATAAATATGAGTTAAGTATAGTGGTGTGATGTTAACTTAGTACGTAAAATATATAACGTGTTAGTAGTACGTTGGAATATATGTGAATGTGCCTTTTAAAAAAATCTGAATATATTTATATAATAAAAAACGTGTGATATAAGGGAGTGGAGAACTTTCCTTTTTTCAACTTGTTGCCTTTGTGCCTTTCCAAATATGGCTTCCTTTAATGAACTACTTAGTTTATTTAACTAAGTACTTCACTTAATGAACTAGTTTAGTTCATTAATGATGGTACCTGAAAATAGTTCAAACACTACAAATGCTTGCCATTTGATGTAAGCTTTAAAGCTTCATGGCTCGTTAGTACGACAACATTATATATGAAATATATAAGGCAAGTTTTATGCAACAAGTGTCATGTCATGAAATATGAAATATGTCATGCATTTCTTTAATACATTTATTTAAATCATGCATTTGTAATCACTCAACCCCTTTTTCTCTACATTCTGTGCTATTAGCCCCCCGTCAAGCTGAACTAAGTAAGACTGATCACACAATCAGATTAGTCTAGTCAGTGCAATTGTATTTTCGTTCTGTGCTGATCACCGATCTGCTGACCTCGACACTTCAGCACAACTAGAAAGTTGAGCTTTCAGCCGCTTCAGCGGACAGAGCTCAGCACGGCAGGGCTACAGATTACGAATGTCCTCAGCCAAACAGTAACGCTGAGCACAAACAAAGCTCAACAAGACAACGCTTCATAACAACGAATGTTCTACGCACAAAGCAGAGCTCAGCTTGGCATAACCTCAACAGCTCAGCTGAGCAGAGATTCAAGATGAGTTCAGGACTCTGTCCTTAAGATGTATTGCTCCGGTATACTGTGCCCAACCGGATGGAACAATCGTCTCCCAGATACAACGGAAGTCAGTTCAGGCAAGCGGCACTGCAGCATATGAACTCTACGAACCTGTAAGATGCCCTGAACTTATTGGACTTGATGCAAAATGTAAAAGAGAGAGGAGAAAGCACGTGTATGCAGAGGAGAGGAGAATATTGGATTCTGAGTGAGTGTGACTAGAGAGGTCAACTTAGCTACTATTTATAGGGAAAAAATTTGATTAGGGTGGTTAATTGACAGTTAATCACAGCCGTCGATCAGATTGCCACCGTTAGATCAGATAACAGACACCGCTTTTCAAATTTGAATAACCGATTTTCAAAATTAAATTACGGTTACAAACTGATTTTCAAATTCGAATTACGGTTAAGTAACCGATTCTCAAATTTGAATTACGGTTAAGAAAACTTTCAAATTATTTATCCTACTTGGAGCATTAACTTCTCATTCACCCACTTCAATTTCTCCAACAATCCCCCACATGAATGGGAATTAATGCAAGTGTTTATGCAGACTCTACCGAGAAGTCAGACAAGAAAATGTTGCATCAGAAGAGGTAGCTTGGCTTTGAACCTTTCTTAGTGATATACTATCGGATCCACTCGGCTAATTAGTGAACTTAATGTCTTGAACTAACCGGCCTTTAGTGTGAACCTAGACAATAGTACTCACACAACATTTCCTTTAACACCTTTTTTGGTTCTCATGATTGTGTTCGTTTTGGCCATGAACCGCCTGGTTTCAGAAAGTGTGTTAGAAAACTTTGGCCTTACAAAATTCTCATAGAAGCGGCCACACTTCACACTTACATAGGTGTTTCCTATCAAGAGTATTCTGCCATACCCCACTTGACATATCAAGATATAGGAACCATTAAAAGCCTCAGCTTACCCTCATTTCTCTGTAGACAGCACTTTTATTTAACAGAATGGGTAAGTGCTCACTGAACTCCATAACTTAGTTGTCCCATTGAACCAAGATTCTGGGATCTCCAGTCAACAAGGTTGGGTTACCGTTACAAAGATTCATGCATTATAGGTTTTAGTCCCATTCCATTTGTCAAAATTGACATCCGATCTCTTGGCAAGCCTTTTGTAAGCGGATCCGCAAGATTCTCTTTGATTTTACTAATCAATGGAAATCACGCCATTAGAGATCAACTGCTTAATGGTGTTGTGTCTCCGACATGTGTCGAGACTTACCATTATAGCTGCTTTGTGTCTCTCCTATACCGACTGACTACATAGTGTATGCTGATAGGAGCAATTGGCTTAGGCCAGCAGGGCACATCTTCAGGAAATTTCGAAGCCATTCAGCTTCTTCCCCGGCTTTATCAAGTGCTATAAACTCCGCTTCCATGTGGAACGAGCTATGCACATTGCTTCATGGATTTCCATGACACAGCACCTCCACCAACCATGAATAAATATCCACTGGTGGACTTAGAATCTTTATTAAATATCCAGTTGGCATCACAATAGCCTTCCAATACTGCTGGATATCTTGAGTAGTGTAATCAAGATTCATTGTATACTTTAAGTATCATTACTCTATTCAGAGCATTCCAATGTTCATCGTTTGGATTACTTGTAAACCTGCTCAATTTGTTTACTGAGCATGCTAAGTTGGCCTTGTACAGTTTGTTAGTACATTAGACTTCGATCACTTGCGAGTACCAATTGAGCTACTGGCTCGCCTGGTTCTTCCTTAAGTGTATACTTAAGTCGAGTGGAGTCTTTACTGGTTTCACATCAACCATATTGAACCTGTTTTAGAATAGACTCAATATATGAGTTTGTGATAGTATGAGTCCCTCGGTTATCCTAGAAATTGTAATTCCTAGAATAGCATTGGCAACTCCCATATCCTTATATGAAGTTTCTCATCAACATCTTCTTTTTGTTTAAGATGATGTCCCGAGTACTCCCCATGATTAGCATGTCGTCTACATAGAGACATACTATCACATATGCATTCTGTGTGCTCTTAATGTAGACACACTTGTCACACTCATTGATCTTGAAACCATTAGCTGCATAGCTTGATCAAATTTCAAGTGCCACTGTTTAGGCGCTTGCTTAAGTCCGTACAACGACTTAACGAGTCTACAAACTTTGACTCTGTCCTGGAACCACAAAACCTTCGGTTGTTCCATATAGATTTCTTCATCCAACTCACCATTCAGAAAAGCAGTCTTCACATCCATCTGATGGATTTCCAAGTTAAGACTAGCAATAGCAACTAGCACCCTTATAGAAGTGATCCTAGTTACTGGTGAGTAGATATCAAAAAAGTCAAAGCCTTCCTTTTGTCGAAAGCCTTTAGCTACCAACCTGGCTTTATACTTTTCAATAGACCCATCCTCTTTCAGTTTCTTCTTGAAAATCCACTTGCAACCAAGTGGTTTACTTCCAGGTGGAAGGTCAACCAACTCCCAAGTGTGATTTTGAAGAATCGAGTCTATCTCACTGTTAATTGCCTCTTTCCAGAATGGAGCTTCTGGAGTTGACATTGCCTCGGAAAATTCCTTGGCTCATTTTCTACCATATAGGTTAGAAAGTCGGTCCAAACGAAGTTGGCATTCTGGCACGCTTGCTTTGACGAAGCTCCTCCCCTTGAGGAGTCGCCTCACGCATTCGCTTACCAATTTTGTTTCTTCTTGATTTTTGTCTTTCCTCGGAAAGACATCTTCGAAGAACACTGCATTCCTTGACTCCATGACAACGTTTTCATGTATGTCAGGAATATCCGATTTGTGCACCAAGAACCTATGCACTACTGTTAGTCGCATATCCTATAAATATCAGTCAACCGTTTTAGGCCCGATTTTAACTTGTCTTGGTTTAGGTACACAACCTTTGCCAGACACCCCCACACTTTCAAGTATTTGTAACTAGGCTTGTGGCCTTTCCAAAGCTCGTATGGGGTTTCATTCATCTTCTTAGATGGAATTCTATTTAAAATGACGTTGGCTGAGAGAATTGCTTCCCCCCACAAGTTCTGAGGAAACCGAACTTATCAACATAGCATTCATCATCTCTTTTAGAGTACGGTTTTTGCGTTCAGCAATACCATTCGATTGAGGTGAATATGGTGCAGTCTATAATGCCATGTTCTGAACAGAATTCATTAAACGGTGTATCATATTCGCCACCTCTATCACTGAATTGCTTTAATTCGTTTGCTAAGTTGATTCTCAACTTCATTTTTATAGTCCTTGAAAGCATCAAGGGCCTCGTCTTTGCTACTTAGCAAATACACATAACAGTATCGTGTGCAATCGTCGATAAAAGTTACGAAATACTTTTTACCACCTCTCGTTTGCACAAATTTTAAACACACATCGGTATGAATTAAATCCAAAGGTTCAGTTTCCTTTCTATTGAAGGAAATGGCGCCTTTGCCATCTTCGCTTCAACACATATTTGGCATTTTTTATTATCAAAATTTAATTTGGGCAACAAGTCGATTAACCATTATTGTATGACTTATAATTAACATGTCCCAAACGAAAATGCCAAACAAGAAGACTCAAGCATGTAAGCAGAAGAGAAGCATTATTATTAGCCTCTGCGGGCAAATCTCTTTTGGGTACAATAGTGATGACATTCAATTTAAACATCCTATTCGACAAGTACCCCTTCCCCAAATACATGCCATTTTTCGAAAGAATAACTTTATTGGATTCTAACACTAGTCTAAAACCATGCATGACTAAAGAGATCCAGATACTAAATTCTTCCGAATGTCAGGGACGTGCAGCACATTCTGCAGAGTCAGATGCTTCCTTGAGGTGAGCTTCAGAACAACTTTCCCTCGCCTTCGATCTTCAATGAGGCCGATTGTCCATGTAAAGCTGTCATTGTTCCTACGCTGGTACTCCATGAACATCTCTCTATGAGCAGACATGTCTCTTGGCGCCAGTATCAAGCCACCATTCGTGTATTTCCCCACAGCATGCACTCTGAGACCACCACACAAGGTTCAGATCATCTATGGCATCAACGATGTTCGCCTTTGCCTTGGTCTACTTTTCTTGGGCTTTCTACATTCATTGCTGACATGCCCCTGAATGCCACAGTTGTAGCATTTCCCGATGAACTTCTTGGCGATCTGCTTGCCTTTCTCGTTCACCCCGAGTTGGCCCTTCTTTTTCTTTGCCTCTGCAACATGGGCCTTGGCCTGACCAGATCTTGATTGTGGCGTTCTTTCAATGTGTGATTGTCTTCCTCAATGCAGAGTCGGACAATAATCTTCCAATGTCATCTCCTTTCTCTTGTTTGAGATAGCTTCTGAATTCCCTCAGCCACGATGAAGATTTACTAAGCAACATGCCCTCCTCTTCCATCTCGACAACCAACGTCTGAAGTTCCTCAACTTGAGAAATAACAGTGCGAGAATCAGACATTTTGAAATCTAGGAATTGTCGACAATAAATTCTGAGTGCCAACATCTTCCGTATGATATTTCTTTTCCAAATACTACCACAAAAACTTTGCGGTTTTGCAGTACAACCATAGAAGGAGTTGTCCAAACAACTCAGAATATGGCTCAAACAAACATAATTGTTGAAGTTCCATGCTTCAATAAAAAGATTGTTCTGCATATTCTGGTTTGGTCCTCTAATGGATCCACCACAGGTGGGTCCTCGGTCAAAGGTAGCCAACCCATGGCAGTCAAGAAGAACAGCATCTTCTGCTGCCACGCTTGGAAGCTCCCATTGGACTTCTAGGTTTCTCCACTTGGGCCACTGCAGGACCTTGCATGAGGAGCACATGTCTCGGCACCCCAGCATTTGGTGCCATTGAGGTAGAATTGTGTACGTCAGCACCTTGAACCAAGCTAGAGCTTACGTCTTCCATCAGGTTTCTGTAAGATCAGAAACAAACAGGAATCAGCAGAAATCAAAACCAATACGTCTTAACAATTGTTGATAATAATTCACGTCCGATTGACTTCTGTAAATTTGGTCTTGAAATTAAGCAATGGAAGACCTGACGAGCTCAGGGTAGGCTGGATAGATTTACTAAGTCAAGACATTCAGATACCGCAAATGAGTTTGCGTTCTGAACAAGTCAGCCGATCTGCCAACCTGAACTGAACAGCAATTCAGAACAGTGGTTTTGTGCCATCAGCCCTCCAGCCGAGCTGAACTAAAGTGAGACTGATCAGGCAGATCAGATCAGTCCAGTCAGCGTAATTGTATTTGAGTTCTGGGATAATCACCGATCTGCCAACCTCGGCACTTCAGCACAACTACAAAAGTTGAGCTTTCAGCCGCTTTAGCCGAGCAGAGCTCAGCACGACAGAGCTGCAGAACAACGAATGTCCTCAGCCAAACAGCAGAGCTAGCAAAAAGCAGAGCTCAACAAGACAACGCTTCAGAACAACGAATGTTCTAAGCCAATAGCAGAGCTCATCACAAGCAGAGCTCAGCTTGGCAATAACCTCAACACCTCAGCTGAGTAGAGATTCGAGGTAGTCCAGGACTCTGTCCTTAAGACTATTGCATCCGTATACTGTGCCCAACCGGATGGAACAATCGTCTACCAGGATAAAACGGAAGTCAGTTCAGACGAGCGGCACTGCAGCGTAGAACTCTACGAACCTGTAAGATGCCCTGAACTTCTCGGACTTGATGCAAAATGTAGAAAGAGAAGAGAGGAGAAGAGCATGTGTATGTAGAGGAGGAGAGGGAATATTGGATTCTGAGTGAGTGTGACCAGAGAGGTCAACTTAGCTACTATTTATAGGGAAAAATTTGATTAGGGTGGTTAATTGACATTTTAACCACAGCCGTCGGATCAGATTGCCACCGTTAGATCAGATAACAGACAACCGCTTTTCAAATTTGAATAGCTGATTTTCAAAATTAAATTACGGTTACGTAACTGATTTTCCAAATTCGAATTACCGTTAAGTAATTGATTCTCAAATTTGAATTATGGTTAAGAAATCGAGTTTCAAACTGTTAATTCGAACAGTTTACTACTGTTTATTGAAAGGAAAGCGTTATGTTTGATTCAGTCAATGTCTCTTGAATTGCACAATCTGGTTTGTCAGACAAGAAGGGGAAAAAAGATTTATTCATCTCAGTTCCAAATAATGTCAAAAATAAAAATAAAATTTAAAATGTAAATAAATATGCAGGATCTTGTTTCTGCTCGCTTATAAAAGGTCAGAAATCAGAGACAAACAACAACTGAGCACTTCTTCGATCGAATAGCTATGGATTCATCTTCATTGGAAAGCGTCCCTTTAAGCCTCCAAGAGCTTGTTAAGGCGCCTGTCACAACTGTTCCTCACTGTTTTATCTGTGAGAATTCGGAGCCATCACTTTTTCATGACGAAAATCCCAAGCCTTGTATTCCAGTTATTGATATGGCAAGTTTAATCACTGGTGAATCCATGGAGCTTCGGAAGTTTCATTTAGCATGCAAACATTGGGGCATATTTCAGGTTTACCCTTTCTTTTTCTCAACATATTATATGATGATTTTCTCCAATGGTGTGGTCAACTTTTCATGCTTTCACGTAACATTATAGTCAGAATCCTTTTCCTTTCGCAAGTCTTTTCATGTGATAATTGTCACATGGTTTCATGTCAGACTTTCTTGATAACCAAGCATTTTAATATAGCATGAATCAATTTCAATGGATGGGTCACAATCTCTTCTCTCTCTTTTTTTTGGCAAGTTTTAGTAGGCAGAGTCAACTCTTTAGATCTTAAGATCACATTTCGTTCCCTTTATGCCAAGGATATATCGCAACAGTACTTTGTTACGCTCGAAATAAGGCGGTGACACTAACCTTACTTTTGACTGAATCATGAACAACATTGTCCTAAAAAAGAAGACAAAAAGAAAAGGTTACACAGAGAAAAGGTAGAGAAGTAACAAATTTATATAAAATTTTTGATCAGCTTGTAAACCATGGAGTTAGCACTTCCATTTTGGAGCAGAGATTGAAGAGAGAAATCGAAGAATTCTACAAGTTACCAGTTGAAGAAAGGATGAAATATAAGGTGAAGAAGGTGAAGTGGAGGGGGCTATGGTCGATTTATCTGCAATCATCACATGAGGAAAGAGTTGAGTGGGCAGATAGGTTTTATATGATGGTCAACCCTCTTCATATTCGGAAACCCCACTTACTTCCGCAGCTGCCTTCTTCTCTCAGGTCCTCTTTCTGTTGTCCTTTAATTTTATTTTCACTTTTTTCTCTCTAAATCGATTAATATAATTGTGCTATACCCGGAAGTAGAGAGGACACAATATTCGGTTGAGTTCAAGATAAAGAAAAATAAAAGTAAACAAGATAATTAAATTAAAAACTGGGTGAATGACCCAAACAAAAAAACGTTTTCGGTGCACTGCGCTTCCGCGTTTGCGCATGGTCCGAGAGAGGCCGGATCACTTCGCGATCTGATGCACGTAACCTTACCTTATACTTTGTGCAATGACACAAATCAACTCTTCTTATAATACATCTTGTTCTTTTCTTATTAATTTTAAATAACTGCCTATTCGATGAGTGTTTTTATTTTCTTCCTTTTATTTTTCTAGCATTTCCATGCACTCTGGTAATGATCCAACTTGGTCCCAGAAATTAGAAACTTTATGGGAAATCTAATTATAGTCTAAACTGATGAAAGCGGATGATTAAAGACATGTAACTATAGGGCTTTTTGACCTACAATAGACATTTTTTTTTGTAGATTTTGTCCCAGTCACCGTATACTTTCTTTTCATGTGGAGAAGGCATTGTATTGGAATACAGAGCCCAACGTAGGGCTGGTAAAACGAGCTGAACGAGCTGAGCATTGCGTTATTCAAGCTTTGTTCATTTAACTTAGCGAACGAGCCCGAGCTTGTTTTACTTGTTCAAGCTTGGGTCGTTTAAACTCACGAACAACATTAACGAGCCGAAACACCTTAAACGAAACGGTGCCACTACCGAGCTCGAACAAAAATAGGTGTTCAAGCTCTGTTCATTAACCTTTTATTCGAGCCAAGCTCGAGTTCGAGCTCGAGCCAAACGAGTCGAACAAACCGAACGGATTGGTTCATTTACCGCCCTAGCCCGCAATAGAATGAGTTGCATATCTTAATCGATAACTTATTACTAGCCACTTCTTGTTAGGATTATATTAGAAATAAAGCGTTTGAATCTTGTTAGGATCCACCATAGCTGTGGATTCCGGGCCAAAACGAGTTTCAAAATTATGCAACATCAGTATGCTAAATCTGTCACAGTTACGATTCGGTTTTATGCAAAATAAAATCCGTTAATAGTAATTTAATATCATTAGAATCATCGAGTGTTACAATAATATGAAGAGAGATAAATCGCAATAAACACAAGTGAATCGATTCGCAATATACAAGAAATTCACAATGACCTTTTTTAAACAATATAACCGTTCTATGTAAAATCTCAAGTTTATCCGGAGGGGTCACATACAATCTCACTTAAAACCCTGCTTCCTTAGGCAGATTTTACATGTACGGTGTATTTATCACAACTTCACCATAAATGGTAGATGAAATATGGACACAGCGATTTACTTGGAAAATCCTCTCTATGTGGAGAAAAAACCACAGAAAGTGAGAACAACTTTCACTATTCGAAATAATGGAAATACAAGAAACAACTCAAGTTTATACTTAATCCAACATAATTACAACATGAACGCTTTCTTATACCGGATTGGTATAACCCCACAACTCTCCTTTTTCTCTCTTTATTTTTTTTTCACATACTCTTTCTTGGATTACGACTCATTTTGGTGTGCATTCCTTGCATAAATTATGCCTATTTATAGGCAAGTAGAGATGGAAGAAAAATCATGTAATTTACCATTGCAGTTGCGGCTATACTTTCTGATTTGTCAAAGCATTCCACCGGCCAAACTTTCACTGATTTATAGCTACCAAACTCCTTGAATACTTGCTGCAATTTCACACTTCTTTGTCCGGAATACATCAAATCTCCCCCTGTAGACTAGGGGCATGCTCCAACTCTTATTGAGAGTCCATCTCAGCTTGCTTGATGCACCAGTTAAATTTTTTGTTTGTAATGACTTTTGCCATCACATCAGCAGGGTTATTGTTTGTGTGGATCTTCTTGATTTGGAATCATTTCTCCTCACTAGCATCCTGAATCAAATGATACCGTACATCGATATGTTTACTTCTCGCATGCTATTTCACATTCTTGCTGAAGTCAACAGCACTTTGACTTCGAAGTATACTATATGTTGTCATTGTTCAAATTCCAACGCCTATAATTTCATACAAAGCATCTTCTTGCCAGCTTCCATAGCTGCAATCTGCTTTGGTAGTCGATAATGATACACATTTTTAAAGTTTCGACTGCAAAGATATAGCCCCCCTCTAAATGTAAACGGATAACTAGAAGTAGATTTTCTATCATATAGTTCACCCAGCTATATCTCAATCCGTGAATTCAGCAAGAGTTGATCCAAAGCTTACAAAAGTTAAATAGAATTTTGAAGTCACTCTGAGATATTGAAAGATCTATTTGAGTGCTTTCCAATGTATATTTCCTAGATTTTGATAGGAACCTGTTTACAACTCCTACCGCATGAGCAATATCTGGTGTGGTACAGACCATAGCATTTACATCAAGCTTCCTACTGTAGAAAAATATGGAATCAATGACATGTTTTCTTTCTCATTCTCTGTTGAATGACACTCTCCTCTTGCTTAGATTAAAATGATCAGCAAGCGGAGTTGAAACTGGCTTAGCTTGGTCCATATTGAATCGTTGAAGCACTTATTCAAGATATCCTTCCAATGATAACCAAAGCATTCATGTTGCTCAATCTCGGATGATATCCGTTCCCAAGATATGTTTTGCAACATCCAAATCTTTCATTCAAATGTCTCTCATAGTTTCTTTTTTAAGATTTAGATCATGTGGTCATCTTCTCCTATAATCAACATATCATCAACATACAACAGAAGAATGATAATTTACCATCAGGATATCTTTGAATGTATGCACAAGGATGAGCAACTATTCTCTTAAATTCCCGCTCAACATGAATGAGGTCAAACTTCTTGTACTATTGACCCGGTGCTTGCTTCAATCCATACAAACTCTTTTTGAACTTGCAGACTATGTCTTCTTTGTCTTTGACTGTGAAGTCTTTTAGTTGTT
Source organism: Eustoma russellianum (assembly GCA_036186865.1). Lineage (NCBI taxonomy): Eukaryota > Viridiplantae > Streptophyta > Magnoliopsida > Gentianales > Gentianaceae > Eustoma > Eustoma russellianum. The sequence continues at coordinate 11,220,781 of AP025058.1, forward strand.
CCATGTAGATTTTCTCATCTAGATCTCCATGCTAAAAAGCTATTTTATACCATGTTGTTTTAGCTCCAAATTCAAGCTATCTGCAAAACCAAGTACAAGTGGAATAGAAGTCATTTTAACAACTAGTGAGAAGCTTTTATCAAAGTTGATACCTTTGTTTTGACCAAAAACTTTAATCACCAATCGAGCTTTGTACTTTAGCACTTACAATGTCTTTCTTTAACTTGAAGACCCATTTATTTTTCATACCTTTCTTTCTATTAAAAGTTGAACTAAATCATAAGTGAATTCTTTTTCAGTGAATCTATTTTTCTAGCATGGTTTTTGTCCAACAACCTTTGTTTATGTCACAATGTATTTCGAAAGTTCTCTGGTTCTCTATCATATGCTATAAGAATGCATTAAGAACTTGGATACCTGTTACAAGGTGCATGTTCTTTAAGAGACCTACCTTGTTAAGGACCCACATCTTGCGATTCAGGAGGAGCAATGGTTTAACCCCCCTTCTCAACACCACCAGCATCATCAGCTGCTTCTTTAGTTTCTTCTACATTTCCTTCAATTATGCCAACGTTCAATGAAAAAATAAGTATTACCTCTTTAGCATCTTCTCTATTAGATTTCTTTCCTTCATCATTGAACATTTTATGTAATTGGAACATGGAATCTCTAGTTCTGACAACTTTTTCCTTTTCGAGATCCCTTAGTCTAAAGTCATATTCCTCGTTTCCATATCTCACAAAGATATGGGGAATAGCTTTGTCATCTGGTCTCTTAAAACATGCATAAAGGTCTTGCATTTAGAAAATTTAAGGTGAGAGTAGCTTACTTTTCTTCTTCTCCATAATGCTTACGGAACATCAAAGTTTAGTGGAAGCGATGGTGATCGGTTGATCAAGTGAGAGCTGTATTAACAACCACCTCCCAAGACTTAGGCGGTTACATATTTTCAGCATGAATAGCACTTTCTCTACAATGGTTTTATTAATCTGTTTTGCAACTTTGTTATGCTGCATAATACCAAGAACCGTCTTCTCGTGCCGTATGCCATTTTTGGTGCAATACTCTTCAAATTATATTCGTCAATGCATAGACATTTTATCTATTCTCCAGTCTCTCTTTTCACTATTGCATGGAACTTTTGAAAATATCATAATACGAGACTTATTTCTTATCAAGTAGATCCATGTTTTTCTAGAAGAATCATCAATGAAGGTAACAAAATATTTGTTTCAACCTAGAGATTCCTCCTCAATAGATTACACACGTCAGAGTGAACAAACTACAATTTGATTTCTTTTATCCCGAAGTTCTTATGAATAAAAGAGACAAGGTGTTGTTTTCTATATAAGCGGAAATCACATGGGTCTATTGATTTACCTTTACCTAATGATATCAAAGATTGCTTTACTAGTAACTCCAACCTTTTCTTGTTGATGTGCCCCAAACGTCCGTGCCACACATTTGGGGAAGCACAGTCTTCTATTATATTTATTTGACATCCACACACCTTAAAGTGTGACATGTAGAAATTACAACATTTCTTTTTGCTACCACCAGAGAACCTTTGGTAAGTTTCCTTGTCGCATTAACAAAGATATGCGCATAACCTTCTTTGTCTAGCGTTTTTGCAAACAATAGTTCGAATCTCATTCTTGAAAATGACGCACATTTCGTAGCATGAATGTGTAACCAAGTGAAGTCCTCACATTGATATCACCAGTTCTCATGATCAATGAGATGCGTTTATTTCCCATCTTCAATACAACAAAGACTTTGTATGTACAGAAATATCCTTTCTAGTAGGACAATAATACAAAGCACCTGTATCTACGATCCGTTCAAAATCTGGGTTTGAGACCTGCAATTCTTTTCAAGGTTGCCATTCTTACCATAATTCCATACTTCATTCTACTTTTTTTTTATTTGGAACGCTTTTTGGACTTGTCATGATCATTCTTACCACAACCAAGTGAAGTCCTCACAATGATATCACCAATTCTCATGATCAATGAGATGCATTTGTTTCCCATCATCAATACAACAAAGACTTTTTATGTACAGAAGTATTCATTGCTAGTAGCACAATAATACGTAACACCTGTAACCACGATCTATTCAAAATCTGGGTCTAAGACATGCAATTCTTTTCAAGGTGGCCATTCTTACCACAATTCAAGACTTCATTCTACTTTTTTTTTTGGAAACAATTTTTGGACTTGTCATGATCATTTCTTTTATCATGACTTTTGAAACTTCTATTTTCACTCCTTCCTTTTTCTTGTGTTTAAAGAGCATGCGTTTGTTTCTCTTGTTCTATCGTCTTAATATATAACAACAAAGATGATGAGATCTCTTTCAATGTAGTTGCATCTTTACTATGAAGTAAAGTGATCGGTAACCTATTGAAAGAGGATAGAAGTGAACTCAAGAGTATGATGACCTTATCCTCGCCCTCTTAGTAACACTAAGACTCGCTATTTGAGATAAGAGGCCATTGAAATTGTTAAGATCGGGCAAAAAATTGGTATCTTTGCTCATGCAGAGTGTGTAGAGTTGTTTCTCAAGATACAATTTATTTGTCATTATTTTGGACATGTACGAACTTTTTAGCTTGGTCCATATCTATATGCTGAGCGCTTTATGTCTACGTTTTTCTGCACTTTGTCGGACAAGTACAATCAAATTGCACTTGTGGTGCTATCATCCTTTGCCACACTCAAGAAAATCAAGAACTGAAGGACCTGGTTATAGTATGAGTTGTTGAAAATAGCGACATGGTTTTAAGTAGAAAAACCTACAAAATGTAATTTACTACTAATTAGAATCATTGAGTGCCACAATAATATAAACTGAGACAAATAGAAATGAAAGTAAAGTGAACGGATTTGGCAATTTCCAGAAAGATCACAATGACTTCGTAGAGAATATTATCATTCCACGTAAAATCTCCGGTTTAGCCGGAGGAGTCACATACGGTTTCGTTTAAAATTGACTTCCATATAAAATAAAAACACATAGATTTACGTGAAAAATCTTCTTTATGGAGGAAAAAACCTATGGGCAATGAGACCAACTTTTATTATTTGAAATAGAAATACAAGAGACAGTTCAGGTTTACTCTTAAACTTGAGAAATAAAAGAGAATTGAAACAAATAATATTTTTTATACCTGATTGGTATAACCTCAAAACTATCTTTTCCTCTATTTATTTTCTTGCACTTGCTTCTCAATTAAGAAGCTCTTGGATTCACATTTTGGTTTGTATTTCTTTGCATAAATCATGTCTATCTATTGGCAAGTAAAGATGAAAGAAAACCAATATGCTTTACTATTGTAATTACCGCTATACTTTCGGTATTTCAGAAAATATGTCACCGGCCAAATTTTCAAAGATTTACCGCTACCAACTCCTTAAATACTTGCTGCTATTTCACACTTCTATTTCTGGAATACATCAAAATCATGTGACAAAAACCCAGAAAATTGATTTTCGTTCTTGAAACTTGCTTATAAGATGCAGTTTTCTTGTTTCGATTATTTAATAATGTTTGTCATCTAAAATTATAACATACATAACGTATAAATGACAACGTGAATGATGCGAAAGAGCTCAAATATACAATGTAAAATTGGTACTCTTGCTGCTTGATAAACCATAATTAATCATCTGTTAGTCAACAACAGTCAATGGTATAACTCCTGTAGTTCAGCGTCCAAGCATCGCTGTTCAGCCTTAGCCGCACTTCAGCAGGGCTGCACGACATTCATTATGTTATCGAAGGATATGCCAAGGTTTGCACCTCGGCACCAACTTCAACTTCAGTTTCTACCCGAGTGCCGCACCTCAGTCCACTTCAACTAAACTCAACACTACACTTCATCAAGACGTGATCTTGCACCTCGACAAAGTCTAGTCTTGCACTTTGACAAAGTATGGTTTGGCGCTTCGGCGAAGGAACCAAGCACGGCATTACCTCATGGGACCACCAGACAGAAGTGCAATTCAAATATAATGACTACAGTTGGCTATTCAGCCTGTACACGCCAAGGTCACGACAGCCGGCCTATTAGTCACATCAGCTAGTCTACTGGTCATATCAGCAGACCTACGACGTCATAGGCTTTCTGTCCCAAGCAAACATCCCGTTCGCCATCAGGGGCTAAGGGCGGGAAAAAGTTAATAAAAGCAGGCCAATACAGACGAGGAAAGGGGGGAGAAAAATATTCACATTCAAAAGCAAATTCATAACTTTGCTCTTCAGCTCATACTGTGAGAAATACTTAACTCCACCATCTAAATTATATTCTCAATGAGAAATGGCCCAAACCGACTTGAGCGTCGGAGGGTTTTTCCCGGGGCCAGTCCCCCAGGACCTCTGATCTGTGCTTCCTTGTGCATGATATTTTGGAAGCTATTCCAGCTACTTTCTTTTCACCAGCTGACAACGTTAATTTGAGGTCATCTTGACCCTTGTTGAAGATCTGGCTTTATCATTTGGCGTTAGATGGAGGGCCCCTAGGCTCTTAACCCAGTAAAACAGTTACTCAAAGATTTCTTAATTTCGATCTTACCAAGCTATCGAGAGAAAGATGGATAAAAAAGATGGACAAGGGTCTAAGCGACCTATGACATCTAAGAGAAGTCAGAAATCTTCTCAACAGCAAACAGAACAGTGTTCTACAGAGCCGGGAGAATCCTCAACTCCCAGCATCGCCTTCACATATGAAGAGCATATACGAGCCATACACTATGTGGCTCAAAACACGGGTGTGTTCTAAGCTGTAGTGAGGGAAATGAAGGGGAAAGCCTCTGCAGCAAGGTCCAGTGGGGCCCATTCCAGTAACTCTCACCCACAAGACCACTTGAGTACTCTCCAACTCGGCCTGATTATCACCCCAAGCGTCAGGCCGAATTTATGGCTGAAGCAAGGCGTTCAGGACAAAAGACTAGCCACCATAGCTTAAAACGCACTCAAAAAGCATCTTTGCCATTCAAACATGGTAGAGAAGTTGACAATAAAGGCAAGGCCCCGCTGCAGAAAATGTGTTCTATCAAGATTCGGCTAGGAGGCTGAGGTAAAAAAAATGAATTCTCTGTTGGCTTCAAAAGCCCATATCCTTTCCTACATGAGGAAGAAGTCTCTGGCAAAGGAACCTCAGCCCCTAAGTAGACCGATCCACAAAAGAGACCGCCGACTGTACAGCCTTTATCATCATGATATTGGGCATGATACAGAAGACTGTAGGCAGCTCGGACAGGAGATTGGACGTCTTATCAAGCTTGGTCACCTATAGCGTTTTTACAATCCGAGGTCTAGGTTCCACAGTAGACTGGACTTTGGTAGGCCCCCTCCGGATGAGAGTTGTAAACCTGGGCCTCATCATGGGTTGCCAAATAATGAGGATTCAGATTCTGATGTGAAGGGGTTACGAGCTCCTGGACGTACAAGGCTAACTTAACAGCAAAAGTCCGTGATTCAAATGAATCAGGATTTATTTCTTCTTGTGTTCATCCGGTGTCTTTCGGCTCAGCCTTATATTATCAAAGGATCAATCTTTTGCCAAGATTCCCGCATGGTTCTATTCAGTTGAATATTCTTATTTGGCATTCAGCCAGGAAAGTTAAGTCACCATATGGTGCATGAAGCAATAGTTTATGCCTATCTATAACCCGCAACGAAAGTGGTGGCATATCTCAGCAGGTCTGAGAGAGTTGAGCAGGTCTCAACAATGGGAAAGGTTTCCCTATATTTCACCTAAGCAGGTCTGAGTGGTTGAGCAGGTCTCAACAATGGGACAGGTTTCCCTATATTTCACCTCAGCAGGTCTGAGAGGTTGAGCAGGTCTCAACAATGGGATAGGTTTCCCTATATTTCACCTCAGCAGGTCTGAGAGGTTGAGCAGGTTTCAACAATGGGACAGGTTTCCCGATATTTCACCTCAGCAGGTCTGAGAGGTTGAGAAGGTCTTAACAATGGGACATGTTTCCCTATATTTCACCTCAGCAGGTCTGAGAGGTTGAGCAGGTCTCAACAATGTGACAGGTTTCCCTATATTTCACCTCAGCAGGTCTGAGAGATTGAGCATGTCTCAACAATGGGACATGTTTCCCTATATTTCACCTCAGCAGGTCTGAGAGGTTGAGCAGGTCTCAACAATGGGACATGTTTCCCCATATTTGAGGTGTGAGAGGTTGAGCAGGTCTCAACAATGGGACAGGTTTCCCTATATTTCACCTCAGCAGGTCTGGGAGGTTGAGCAGGACTCAACAATGGGACAGGTTTCCCCATATTTCACCTCAGTAGGTCTGAGAGGTTGAGCAGGTCTGAACAATAGGACAGATTTCCCCATATTTCACCTCAGCAGATCTGAGAGGTTGAGCAGGACTCAACAATGGGACATGTTTCCCTATATTTCACCTCAACAGGTCTGAGAGGTTGAGCAGGACTCAAGAATTGGACAGGTTTCTCTATATTTCACCTCAGTAGGTCTGAGAGGTTGAACAGGTCTCAACAATGGGACAGGTTTCCTTATATTTCATCTCAGCAGGTCTGAGAGGTTGAGCAGGTCTCAACAATGGGACAGGTTTCCGTATATTTCACCTCAGCAGGACTGAGAGAGTTGAGTAGGACTCAACAATGGGACAATTTTCCCTATATTTCACCTCAGCAGGTCTGAGAGGGCTGAGCAGGACTCAACAATGGGACAGGCTTCCCTATATTCTAACTCAGCAGGTCTGAGAGAGTTGAACAGGACTCAACAATGGGACAGGTTTCCCTATATTCTAACTCAGCAGGATTGAGAGAGTTGAGTAAGACTCAACATTGGGACATGCTTCCCTATACTTAAACTTAGCAGGTCTAAGAAGGTTGAGCAAGACTCAACAATGGGATAGGTTTCCCTATATTCTAACTCAGCGGGACTGAGAAGGTTGAGTAAGACTCAACATTGGGACAGGCTTCCCTATACTTAAACTTAGCAGGACTAAGAAGGTTGAGCAGGACTCAACATGGGGATACAGGTTTCCTTATATCTTAAATTTATTAAAGCTCAGCAAAGCTGCAATTCGGTCAAGTAGCGTAACATTTTTGGCAGAGCCAAGGATAGAGGCTGAAGCCTAACACTTGTGGGAAGAGCCAACGTAGAAGAGATTAAAGAACTCTTTTGGCAAAACCTAAGACAAATATTTACAAGCTATGAAAATAGAGAAAGTCTCTCAAAACCAATGACAAATGCATCAACTATGAAAATAGATTAAGTGAAACTCCACATGCAGAAGACAAAGTCAAGAAAATTGAAACAAGCCGAAGAGCACAAGTTGAAGAAAATACAATTTTCATTGAAGAGAATATTTGTTACAATTACAAGGGGAAAAGTAAAAAGACCCTATTCTACTCTTCGCCGTCTTTATCCTCTCTGAGATCAGCCCCACTTTGAAACTGAGTTATTTGGTTCTCGAGAAGGTTTCCAGCCTCGGGGTTGTAGAGTTCAGCAATTTGAGGATGATTTCTGTCCAAGCCTGGGTAGACTTCAGAGCAAGGGTCAATTGCCTAAGTTTGCCCAACAGCTATCGCTGAGCCTTGCATCTTCAAGAAGTTACCAGTGAAAAACTCAGACTGTCTGAACTCAGCAACGGCGGTTTTCTTAATCTCCTCAGCTTGAAGTTCAAATTGGCTGAGGAGATCTGATTTACTTTTCTTCTCAGCTTCCAATTGCTGGTTCAGCTCAGCTTTGCTATTGGATAGCTCTTGCTCGAAAGTACTGAGTTTCCTCTGGTAAAATTCCAGTTCAGCTTGGGCTTTAGAAGAAACTAACTCAGTGTTAGCCAAGGCATCCTTCAGCTAAATCACTTGGGATTTTGCAGCAGCCAGCTTGACGTCAGAATCTTGCTTCCCTGCTCGAAGTCTGGAATTTTCTTCAGTGAGGACAGACATTTCAGATTTCAGGCTGTTCATCTGAGCTTCCAGCTGGTTCAACCTCAAATTGTTAGGTCTTGCCACCTCTGCCAACCCATCATAGGCAAGCCTAAGGTTGGCATTGATCTCAGAGAGTTGAGAAAATTTGACGCGCAGCTCTTCAGCTCGCTTGAGTATGTTATACTCTTGAACCCGGTACTGCAGAAGTCAGACTGGTTAGAAAAAACATAAGGGACCAAGTTTAAAAAGTTGGAAAATATTAGAAAATCTTACCATGGCCATGTTCATGGCAGTATCACAGTCCATACTGCCATAAAGTTGCCAATTGTGAGGTAGCACCGTTATCTCGGTGACCTTCCTAGCCACATCAGGGTTCGCAGCAGTATCAACAAAAGAAAATTGTAGTGTCCTTGTGCCATGGCGATTCCACAAGTAAGACTCTCCTTCAGGTGCATTTCTTTCAAAAGGCTCTCCCTCCGGTGCGTTTACCCCGGAAGTCTCTCCTAAAAGATCAAAGGAGGAGATAGCCTCATCAGAAACCCACCTTGGTGGGGGCATAGTTTCCTCTTCGGTAGTAGGAGAAGAAGGAATCAAAATGGGGGCATCCATTCCCCCACTCCTATCATCTGATTGAGCTGAAGCTGGGGCAGGGGCTTGAGCTTCAGCCCGGACAGGATTGTCACGAGTTCCAGCTGAAGAGAAAAAGGTCAAGTGATTAAATGAAAACAAAATATGCTTCAGACCAACGCAGGGCAAAAATCCTACCTGGAACTGCAGTACCGGGAGTTATCTGCACCTCGGACGAAGTGCTGGCATGGGCCCTTCCCGAGGAGGAGGGTTGCTCTTCAGACCTTTTCCTCTTGGGAACCAACCTTTGCAACCTCGCAAGGGTGTCAGACACCATGATTCCTGCTGAATTCAAGGAACAAAACAGTCAAAGCTCAGACAAAACAGCAGAACAAGTCAAGGATCTCCAAAATATTGCTATATACCCCGAACTATTCTCAAGGCAATTGGGATGAGAGGTCGAAAGTTATGTTCCGGCCACAAGTGTTCCAAGTCAGCAACCCTTACAACTGGCCTGTCAACTTTTTCTCAATCTACAGCCAAGGGGAGGTGTAACAATTGGGAGGCTTCATTGCGAAATTGCTCACTTGGCCTCCTGTTATTTGCGCTGCCAGTATTCCAAAGGATACTTTCGGGTAATCCTATATTCTTAACAAAAAAGAAACGTCCCCTCCAATCCTCGGTAGAAGAGGGAAGGTTTATGACATAGAATCTTTCACTATTTTGATACCTTCTGTCAAAATAGTACCAACTACCCTCTTGCTTACACACAAATATTTCCCTAAAGACTGCAAGTGAAAAGGCTTTCTCAGCTGCTCTTAGATAGAGCAAGTAACTAAGAATAACCTTAAGGCCATTAGGCGTTATTTGGAGAAGCCTAAGTCTATAAGAATACAGGATTTGGAGTAAAGGAGCTGGAATGGGAAGATTGAAACAAGACTTAAAATATTCTTCATAAACGGCCTCATACCCTACTGGGGGGCATAGACAGTCTGATGAAGTAGGTGAAGTATGGGGGCAAAAGTGCTCCTGTCAACATTGTAATGTTGATATAATCTCGGAAGATCGTTGGCTTCTAAGATGCACATTGAGTTTTGCACCGTTGAAAAGGGTACCATGGATTCTGAGGCAATCAAAGAAGAAGAAGAAATAATGGAAGCCATGGAAGAGAAAAGGAGGAAGAAAAGCTTACAGAAAGTTTGAGAGAATGAACCGGAGGAAGACACCGTGTTGAGAACGAAAGCTTCAGAGACGAAGAAGATGAACAGAAATACAACAGAATAAACAGAGTGTAGAGTAGAAGAACAAGAAAAGAAGGAATTAGGGCAATTGTCCCTATTTATAAGAAGGAAAGGCAAAGGTTGCAACATTTCGGATGAAATTCAGAAGGGGATGATGGTTCAACTTCTTCTCCTCTTTCTCGATTTTTTGAACCGCCGGAAAAGTAATGATGAAGTGTTGGAAATAGCGCTTACATTAAAAGCAGGAACTACGACGCAGCTACGGGGATAACTGTTCAGTTAATGAAGACACGTCACAGACTCATTAGAACAAGATTTGTCTGTCCTTGCAGTTCAGCTCGGCCACACTAAATCTGGGGGCAAATGATAAACCATAATTAATCATCTGTTAGTCAACAACAGTCAACGGTATAACTCCTGCAGTTCAACGTCCAAGCATCGCTGTTTAGCCTTAGCCGCACTTCAGCAGGGCTGTACGACATTCATTATATTATCGAAGGATATGTCAAGATTTGCACATCGGCACCAACTTCAACTTCAGTTTCTACCCAAGTGCCGCACCTCAGTCCACTTCAGCTAAACTCAACGCTACACTTCAGCAAGACCTGATCTTGCATCTCGGCAAGGCCTAGTCTTGCACTTCAACAAAAGTATGGTTTGGCACTTCGGCGAAGGAACCAAGCACGGCATTACCTCATGGGACCACCAGACAAAAGTGCAATTCAAATATAATGACTACAGTTGGCTATTCAGCTTGTACACGCCAAGGTCACAATAGCCGGCCTATTAGTCACATCAGCTAGTCTACTGGTCATATCAGCATACCTACGGCGTCATAGGCTTTCTGCCCCAAGCAAACGTCCCGTCCGCCATCAGGGGCTAAGGGCGGAAAAAAGTTAATAAAAGCAGGCCAATACAAACGAGGAAAGGGGGGAGAAAAATATTCACATTCAAAAGCAAATTCATACACTTTGCTCTTCTGCTCATACTGTGAGAAATACTTAACTCCACCATCTAAATTATATTCTCAGTGAGAAATGGCCCAAACTGACTTGAGCGTCGGAGGGTTTTTCCCGGGGCCAATCCCCCGGGACCTCTGATCTGTGCTTCCTTGTGCAGGATATTTTGGAAGCTATTCTAGCTACTTTCTTTTCACCAGCTAACGACGTTAATTTGAAGTCATCTTGACCCTTGGTGAAGATCCGGCTTCATCACTGCTTTAGTTTTTTTTTCTTTTTCCCAATCTCTTACTGCTTTACACTTTTTTACTGTCTTAGTGCTCTACTTGTATGACTTTTTTGATTTGTTTAATCGTTCAATTAAATAGTTGTCATATGCTATGCAAATTGGTCAACAATTTAAAATAATATCGTTAACACGATCAATCTGCAAGCCTGCAAGTACATATTCTCTGAATGTATATGGACAATATGTTAAGAGTTTTCCTTGGGTCAAACTGGGGGTTTCTAGAATTCAGAATAATTTATTCACACGCTAAGATTCCTCAACTTCCTAAACTATTGATTGTTGTTGTTGTTATTATTGTTATTGTTATTATATTATGATTGTTGTTGTTATTATTATTACGTACTCCTGTGAGACTTTGGCTCCACAAAGAGAGAATTTTGTGTTCTATCCGTCAGGTCTTGCACAAGAGCCCGGATCCAATTTATACATTCAAATTGAGAGGGAAGAAGAAAAATGCTAAAAAGACAATTCTACTTTTACTTTCTATCATTACACAAAAATAAAAATAAGGACAATAAAGTCATTTCACATATTTAAAAGTCTCCCGCCAGCACTTCTTCTGTGGCCTTCACTCCGGATTCTTCGGAATCTGTATGCTTCAAACAAGCACTTCTTCTGTGGCCTTCACTCCGGATTCTTCGGAATCTGTATGCTTCAAACAGTTACAACCTCTACAAGGACTGCCAACTCATCATCTTAGCATCTTGGTCTTTGATTCTTTATTTGATCAAATGGTTGCTGTTGCTTCAATGCTACTTATGATCGGATTGTGTTTCTTTGTGTTTCTTGCCTTCAATTGATCCTGCAACAATCATGCACCACCTGATTCACATATTCACTATCATATCATGATTTAAAGATACTAACAATTCATGCAATGCAGAGAAGCCCTGGAGTCTTATGTACAAGAAACTGAAAAGCTTGCAATGGACTTGCTCGAATGGATGGCAAAAAATCTAGGTATTGAGCAGGAAGAAATGAGTGGGATTTTTGAAGATGGATTCCAATCCATGAGGATGACTTATTATCCTCCATGTCCGCAACCAGATCGCGTTATCGGGCTACGCCCGCATTCTGATGGCAGTGGAATAACCATTCTTCTCCAAGTAAACGGAGTAGCAGGGTTTCACGTCAAGAAAGATGGATTTTGGCTTCCAGTTGACATTCTTCCGAACGCTTTTGTTGTGAATGTTGGAGATGCACTTGAGGTTTTATTATCAATAATGACTTTCAAAGATTTATTAGTCATCGCCTTTTCCGTTTCTTTTGGTTACATCCTCTCCTAGAACTCTTCCAGGAAAAATAAACATAATCATTAGCTATAGAGGGACATAACTATCGGCCAAAAAAAAATAAACTGTTACAATTTGTATAAATTTTCGATAGCTAATAAGCGGACTGTCATGTTTTAATTTCAGATGTTCAGCAATGGTATCTACAAAAGCATAGAGCACAAGGTCACTGTGAATTCATCCAAAGAGAGAATCTCTATAGCAATGTTCTTTAACCCCAACATGGAAGCAGAGATTGGACCTTCTCCAAGTTTAATCAGCAATGGAAATTCTCCTGTGTACAAAAGCCTCACCATGAAGAATTATGTTAAAGAATTCTTTTCCCGCAGCTTCAACAACAAGACATTTCTGGAAAAGATGAAGATTGGGAACGAGAATATGCAGATGCTTTAAGCTTTGTTTTTTATTTGTGTGTATGTTTAAGAAATTAAATACAGCTTTCTGTGTTTATGCATGTGCATATGCATATGTGTGTGAAATATAGTTGTGTCCATTCGGAGTGAATCATTCTAGCCGTCTGCTGGGAAATTGTAGTTGAAGTGATTTCAAAATAACGGAAATTTTACGTGATTTAAATGTGTATGTCTACGGTAATATGCCATTCAACGTTTTATGGTATATGACATACGTCAAAGGCTGTTTTATGATTATTGTTGTAAACTAACGTGTCAAAGATGGAACGAGAATGCAGCATGCACAGCAGCAGGAATATGATCGAGCACCTGCTGCATTCCATCAAACACCTGTAAACTAAGCTGATCAAGAAGAACAACAAATTGTAGTTAATGTCTGAGGATCATGGGAACCACGTAGAATTGAGAGGGACGATAATGATTGGCTAGGACCACGTGATCACAATGGGTTGAGAGGAGTTTGTCACAGCAGTTTGCAACTGCCTGCAACAAATTGAGTTAGTGGTGACGACAGGCAAGAATTGTTTAAACAAATGAAATGACGATTTTACCCTTATGTTAATAACTAAAGGAAGTTAGTCATCAGGATTATTCTTGTAATTTTGCATTAGTTTTTCTTCGTTATATACTGCACTTCTGCAGTAGAGCAAAAAATATGAAAAAGCAATTTCTTCCTTTCAGCTCTCTTCGTTGCATTCGTGAATCTCTCTCTCCCTTTCCATATGTGATTCTTTTTCTCTAGCTCTATATCGAATTTGTTTGATCTTGAAGAATTGATTAAAAATTGACATGGTTCAGAGTGAAAGTATTAGCATTATGTATTTCCTAATTCATATTTTGACATAGCATCATCCTCAGTCACGTTTGGATCCATGGATCCTTATGAAGATCCACTTTATATTCATCCTTTTGATAGTCCTTCTCTCGTTCTTACTCAAAATCTTCTTACATCACAAAATTATCACGGATAGAGAAGAGTTGTTCGTCGATCATTGGAAGCTAAGAATAAAGCTGGTTTCATAGATAGCACAGTGGTTAGACCTGCTGAAGGTGAGCTTAGATATGCCATATGAATCAAGACAAATAATATGGTGGCTGCTTGGATCACAAATTTAGTAAGTTTATTGCTCAAATTATTATGTGGATTGATAATCCTACGGAAATTTGGAAAGATTTAAAGCTTAGGTATGGCAATGCTGATACATCTAGAATGTCATATTTACAAGAGGAATTTTATGTGATTAAACAAAAAAAACTTGGCTGTGATTGAGTATTATACGAAGCTGAAGGTAGTTTGCGACGAATTGACAGTCTTAAAGGCTATTCCATAATGCACATGTAGGAAGTGCGCTTGCAATATCACTAATCAGGTCACCAAGTTTGTGGAAGAAGATTTTGTTATCAAGTTCTTGAAAGGATTTCAGATGAGTTTGAACTTGTCAAATCTCAAATTCTACTTATTAGTCCCTTGCTGATATTAGCACTGCATTTGCCATGGCAGTGAAATTTGAGAGGAAACTGTTGTATTCAAATAACCAGACATCTTTTTTGAATAATCGTTCTGCGGTATTAAGTGTGAGAAATGAAAATGCAATGTTTGCTGGACAAATTTCTGGTTCTCTCAGGCCATCAAGGCCTATACAAGGAGTCAAATCACAAAGCAATTATAGGAGAGAGGGGATCTACACCCATAGGCTTGGACAAGGTGGTGTCAAGACGCCTGTATGCAACTATTGTGGTTTACTGGGCCATACAGAACAAAAATGTTACAGAAAGCATGGTTACCCCCGGGATACAAACCTAGAGCGCTAGTCAATTGCGTGACTCATGCTGATAGTTCACAATGCAATTATGATTTTCAGCATAATGAGATAGGATATGATGATCAAATGTCACAGCAGCCTAGTGAACACGCTCAGTCACCTGGCATGTTTACTCAGGATAGCAACTGATGACTATGTTAAGAGATCATCAGCAAAAGGATTGCAAGGAAAGATCAGGCTCAGGTGACAAGAATGAGAGTTGGCATGCTGTTATATCAGCGTAACAACTAGTTGTCCCTGGTACAAAAACAGGTAATGTGTCATCTAAAAGCTTGGACCTATGGATTTTGGATTCAGGTGTCACTGATCACGTTTGTTGTTCCTTGAGTCTATTTGATTCTTGTCATCCTATTGCCTCTTTGAAAGTTAAACTACCTAATAACAAGTTTGTTGAAGTCACACACATGGGTATAGTCACTGTAAATCCTAATTTGACACTTGACAGTGTTCTACATATCCCATCTTTCATCTTTGACTTGCTATCTCTCAGAGCTTACAGAACAAAATCATGCCAGTGTCCTGTTTCATTCATACTACGGCATGCTATATGAGCAGATGAATATGAAGATGATTGGTTTAGCTGAAGTGAGCCAAGGCCTATACGAACTCTATAGCTCACTGAAGCATTTTGAATCAAAACATGATCAGATTCATTCTCTTGTTGGAAAAATTCCAGACTTTCCTTTTTAAGGAACTCTGCAATCTCAAACTTCACTTTGGCATTCAAGGCTTGGGCACTTACCTTTACCAATAATGAAGGAGGTCTGAAAATTGGATCTCCCAGTTGTAGTTTATGATTGTCTTAGTCCTTGTTGCATGTGTTGAGAAGTGTTTGAATGATTTACAAATGCATGATTTAAATAGTACGAGTTTATGAAATGCATGACAAAATTATTATTTGACGCCTTTTATGTGATATACAAGCCTCACATGTTTATATATATTGTTTCCGTACTAACAAGCCATGAAATGTTAAAGCTTATATCATACGGCAAACGTTTGTTGTCTTTGAACTATTTTCAGGTGCCACAATTAATGAACTAAACTAGTTCACTAAGTGAAGTACTTAAGTTAATGAACTAACTATTTCATTAAATGGAGATATATTTGGACAAATCTTGATGGCAACAAATTGAAAATGGAAAGTCTCCTCACTCATTCATTGTTGTAAAAGGTTGATAAAGGTGTGATCAAACCTTCATTCAATCGGTGGTGGTGTCCGTGATTCGTTTGCTCGAGTGTATTGTTTGTAAAAGGGTGGAGTTAGTGTTTAACTTCAGTCACCCTTGTGATAAGGTGTTTTTGGTATTTAGTGATAACCGAGGAAGGTGTCCTCGAAGACTGGAGTAGGTTGTCTTAACCGAACCAGTATAAAATTCTTGGTGTTCTTACTTTTAAGCACTTTACTTTGAGTTTCCAGTTTTTGCATCATTTTCATGACAACGAAAAAAAATCAAACAATTTTCAAAAATCATAAAATTCTCCAGAAACATAGCCACACGTCCTAACCTTCATTTGGCATAAGTTTCACCTCATTTGGATAAGTATAAGTCAGTCAAACGTTAATAGTTCTGAGTCTAGTGCAATCTGATTTTAAGACTTGCAAAGGTTGAGAACATCAACATATTTGACATACTTACCAAAGGAATTTTGAAACAATGTTTCAACCCTTTAAATTAAACATCCTAAGGGTAATTCCATAAAATTTTCAGATCATTTGGAGTTGTAAATTAATAGGAATAAATTTTTTATTTTGAAGAACACTTTCTGGAAGATTTACACAATCTGAGTAAAAATGGTTTTTCAAGGCCTTATACTTTGAATTTTGATCTGGAATTTTAATGACACATACATAACATTTTAAAGTACGTTGTCACCAAATTTCAAAATTTTTGGAGGTCTAGAACCTGGTCATTCAATTAATCCAAAACAGGGTCTGAAAATAGAATATGTTTTCAGAAGTGGGTAATTGGTAACAAAATGTCTTAAAAACCAATTTTTTCCGCCCCACTATTCAATCCCCCCTTTCTAATGGTGGTATAAAGGCCCTACAAGTGGTATCAGAGCAGACACACTCACTACAAGGAGATCCAATAATCTTTGTGAGATGGCAACCATTAGTCACAAGACCGAACAAGAAGGTATGTCAACTATAAAGCCTCCACCTTTTGATAATGAGGTAAATTCTGATGCTGATTCGGATTCTGAACTATCTTATAATGATTTGTATGTTGAATATCTTGAATTACATAAGTTTGCTAAGTCTCTTGCAAAAAAAAAATAAACACTTAATTGAAGACAAGAAATTGTTAGAATCCTCTAACACAAATCTTGTATCTCAATTAAACGATTTAAAAGAGGAGTCGTCTAATTTGATTGTTTCATTGAGATCTGAAATTCAATCCTTGACATCCGAAAACGTGATAATGAAAGACGAGATTTCAGATTTGCGATCAAGAAACGAATATCTAGAACAGACGGTAAAACAATTCGATAGAAGAACTTGCATGTTAGATCGTCTCATTTCTTCGCAAAAACATGAAATTGATAAAACCGGATTAGGGTATGTTGAAGATAATCATGTACAAAAAAAATCTACAAATTTTGTTATATCTTCATCTAAGTAACAACATGTATTTAAAACAATCGTAAAGCCTAAGAAGGCGACAATACAATCTAGCGAGCCCCACGTTGCATTTCATCGCGCTACTTCTTTTTCATCACATGAAAAGTATAATTATGTGCCGTATAAATATGAAAAGAAACTATTGATTTGGGAAAAAGTGTTTGAGTGATTCACAAAAATGCATGATTTAAATAACGTGTGCTAAAGAAATGCATGACACATTTTATGTCTTGACACATTTTTGTAATAAACCTGCCTTATATAAATTATATATAATGTTGCCGTACTGACAAGACATGAAGCTTTAAAGCTTACGTCAAATGGCAAACATTCATTGTGTTTGAACTATTTTCAGGTGCCACCATTAATGAACTAAACTAGTTCATTAAGTGAAGTACTTAGTTAAATGAACTAAGTAGTTCATTAAATGGAGATATATTTGGAAAAGGCATAAAGGCAACAAATTGAAGAATGGAAAGTCTTCTCCCACCTCTTATCACACGTATATATATATATGTATATATATATATATATATGTATATATGTATATATATATATATATATATGTATATATATATATATATTTATTTATATATTCAGATTTTTTTAAAAGGCACTATACACATATTCTAACGTACTAACAACACGTTATATATTTTACGAACGTGCGTCAACATCACACCACTACACTTACCTCATATTTATGAGTATATTCAGGTCTTATATCATATGATATAAGTCATGGTGATGACAAAATTATTACGACACGTTACAAGATTCTAAACCAAAAATTGTCGTATCGACTGACTACCGAAACTTCGCTAACATGTCACGTACTTGCCATATATAGATGGCCGTCCCTACACTTCAAAAATAACCACAAATTTCCTGGCTTACATAATATATTCAACCATAAAATCATTCCATGTTGGCATACACAAATCACCCCCAATTAAGGCCAAATTGTGGAGATTTCAAATTCAAAGTTTAAAGCACATGGGGTGCCACTTAGTTCAACCTTTAGAGCTGAATATTCAAGTTATTCTATGTATATTATGTGTGACATAACATATATAATATGTGCAAAAAATTTTGAATTTAATAGAAGAAAAATCGCGTAATCGACAAAAGTCAAAAATTCGGTTTTATATGAACACGACACATGGAATGTTTTTGGCATGACATGTAACATGTATCTAGACATTTTTTACATATTCAATACATACGAAAGTGTTCTAGAATATTCAAATTAGGACTGATTAGAATATACCATATGTGTATAATTATTGTGCACTATTTTACAAAGCTTACAAAAATAAATTCAGCACATGTTCAAAGTCATTATACACGCCACTACAGCTTGGAGAAGCCTATGTGGAGCTTAGTTGGCATCTTGATTAGTGAATAATGGACTACACAAGATTGGTGACATAATGGAGGAAGCTACACAAGGTAATGTTTCAAACTTTGTCACAAATATAACACATGCTGAAAATTCAGCATGTGAGAGTTATAATGGCCAAAATTTTGTAGCATAATTGTAATAAATTGACTCTTCATTTTCAAGGGATTGATATAATACTATTATGGAAATAATTTGAACATGTTGAATATTGCACATTCTGAAAATTTCAGTATGTGTTGAAAGGTGATGGCCGATTTTTGGGAATTAAATGGAGACAATTTCTTTACATATTAAGTGGGATTAGTTATGTGATATTATGGAAATGTTTTCATGAATAATTTGGCACATGTTCTAAGTGAAATTTTCAGATTTGTACAGTCATCAAGTGATGACAAATCTCATCCAATCAAGGAGTGCCAAGTAAGCAAGGCCAAGATAATCATCCAATGAAGTGTTGCCAAGTAAGCAAGTTGATGTCACAATTATACAAGGCATTCTTCCAAGGACTTAAAAGAGAATTTTCAAGAGGGAATGAAGCCCTAGAGTAGGTGGCCAAGATCAAATAAAAGGAAGAGAAAAGATCCATTCAAAGCCAAGACAAGTCTCATAATTTCCGAGTGCAAAAGGAGTCCTTCACTTTCTTCTTCCATATTTGTTTCTTCTTCTTCTCTCTCAAGCCTATTGTACTTATATTCAAATATATTGATTAGGATTTGTATAGACCACCATACACGTTCATTGTTATAAAAGGTTGATCAAGGTGTGATCAATCCTTCATTCGTTCGGTGGTGGTGTTCGTGAAAGGTGTGATTACTTGTATCGTTTGTAAAGGATTGGAGTTGGTGTGTAACTCCAGAAACCCTTTGTGGTAAGGTGTTTTTTTTGTGATTAGTGATAACTAAGGAAGGTGTCCTTGAAGACTGGAGTAGGTTGTGTTAACCGAACCAGTATAAAGTTCTCGGTGTTATTACTTTCAGCATTTTACTTTCAGTTTCAAGCACTTTGCATCATTTTCATTGCAGTAGTAAAAATATCAAACGAATTTCAAAAATCACAAAAATTTCCAGAAGCATAGCCACATGTTTTAAGTTTCATTTGGCGTAAGTTTCAACCCATTGGGATAAGTATAAGTCATTCAAACGTTAATAGTTCTGAGACCAGTGCAATCTGATTTTCAGACTTGCAAAGGTTGAGAACTTGAACGTATTTGGCATACTTCCCAAAGAAATTTTTCAAAACTGTTTCAACCCATTAAATAAATATATTAAGGGGTTTGTAATTAAACTTTCAGACCATTTGGAGCTATGGATTAATCGGAATAAATTTTTTAAATTAGACTACTGTTTCTGGCAGATTTGCGCAATCTGACCACAAACAATTTTTCAAGAGGTTAGAGGTTGAGTTTTGATCTGAAATTTTTAGGAGATACTCAGAACATCTGAGATTACAATCTCTCCAAATTTCAGAATTTTTGAAGGTCTGTAACCTAGTTTTTCAAATGTTTCAAAACAGGACCTGAAAACAGAAACTGTTTTCAGAAGTTGGGTTTTTGGGTTAAAATATTTTAAAAACAAAATTTTCCGTACCCACTATTCAACCCCCCTTCTAGTGGTGCCTTACAAGTCCTACAAGTGGTATCAGAGTGAGGCACACTCACAACAAGGAGATCTAACGATCTAAGTGAGATGGCAACCACTGGATACAAAACTGTGCAAGAATGAATGTCAACCGTAAGGCCTCGTCTTTTTGATGGTGAGTCCTTTATCCAATGGAAACTTAGAATGAAACTCTTTCTTATGGATATTGATATTGATTTGTCTTCTATTATAGAAGACGATCCATTCATTCCATCTAAGTTATCTACTGTTGATGGTGTCACACTAGAGGCTTTAAAAACGAAACAAGAATACACTAGTGATAATAAAAAGAAGTTGAGTATGAATGCTAAAGCCATGCAACTACTTTTAAATGGGTTAAGCAAAAGAGGATCTAGTTACATATTTAATTGCTCTAGTGCCCAAGAGATGTGGAAAATTCTTGAGATGAAACATGAAGGGACTAGACAAGTAAAGTAGTCTAAGATTAATATGATTATGTCCACACTTGAGTCTTTCAAATTATTGCCAGGTGAGTCTATTGTTGACATGGATTTACGGTTGACTAACATCTATAATTCTCTTGAGTCTCTTGGCAAAGCTTTTTCTAACAGGAAAAGGTTCAAAAGGTGTTAAGGAGTCTCCCATCCGAATGGGATTCAAAAGTCACTGCAATCGAAGAAAGTAAGGATACTAAATCGATAAAAATGGAGGAATTGATCGGATCATTAAAGGTATATGAAAACAAACTCACTTTAAGAAATTCCGAATTTAGTTCTAAACATGATAAAGCTATTGTATTTAAATCAAATGAATACGTCTCTACTTCTTATGATCGTGTAGAGGATAGTAACACAGATTCCGATGATGAAGATTTAATCACGATGACTAAAAGATTAAGAAAGCCTTGAGAAAATCGATTAAAAACAAACATAAGTCTACTTCATCTATGGATCATAGAAATAAAAATAATGAAGATGTAAAGTTCTATGAATGCGGCAAACTTGGATGCTTGTATATGACTGCCCGAACAAGGGCAAACAAACGAACAAATACCTTGACAAGGATCGGATCAAAACTATACTCGTCTCAGAACCTAAACAAAGGAGAAGAGCCTTCAAAGCCTCCACTTGGAGTGACACATCCGACTCTGAGACTGATACAGAAGAACAAACGGCACAAGTATGCTTTACATCTAAGGCATCGAATGAGGCATCCTCCGACTCTGATTCTGATTCTGAATGTTCTTATGATGATTTATTTAGTCAATATATAGAGTTGCATAAGTTCTCAAAGACTCTTGCAAAAGAAAAGAAACGATTAATTGAAGACAAGAAGTTGTTAGAATCTTCTAACATGAACCTTGTTTCTCAATTAAACGATTCAAAAGAAGAGTCGTCTTGCATAATCAATGCATAAAATCAGAGGTCACATCATTACCGAAACAAAACAATGAAATGAAATCCGAGATTTCAAATTTGAAATCAAGGAATACCCATTTAGAGAAAATGATTTTCAGGTGTCACCATTAATGAATTAAACTAGTTCATTAAGTGAAGTACTTAGTTAAATGAACTAAGTAGTTCATTAAATGCAGATATATTTGGAAAAGATATAAAGGCAACAAATTGAAGAATGAAAAGTCTTCTCCCACCTCTTATCACACGTTTATATATATATATATATATATATATATATATATATATATATATATATATTCAGATTTTTTAAAAGGCACTATACACATATATTCCAACGTACTACCGACACGTTATATATTTTACGAACGTACGTCAACGTCACACCACTATACTTACCTCATATTTATGAGTATATTCAGGTCTTATATCATATGATATAAGTCATGGTGATGACAAAATTATTACGACGTTTAGAAGGTTCTAAACCAAAAATTATCGTATCGGGTGACTACCGAAACTTCGCTAACGTGTCACGTACTTGCCATATATAGATGGCCAGCCCCTACACTTCAAAAATGACCACAAATTTCGTGGCTTACATGGTACGCCATAAAACCATTCCATGTTGGCACACACAAATCACCCCCAATTAAGGCCAAATTGTGGAGATTTCAAATTCAATGTTTAAAGCACATGGGGCGCCACTTACTTCAGCCTTTAGAGATGAATATTCAAGTTATTCTATGTATATTATGTGTGACATAATGTATATAACATGTGCAAAAAGTTTGAATTTAATCGGAGAAAAATCGCGTAATCGACAAAAGTCGAAAATTCGATTTTCGACGAACACGACACATGGAATGTTTTTGGCATGACATGTAACATGTATCTAGACACTTTTTACATATTCAATACACACTAAAGTGTTCTAGAATATTCAAATTAGGTCTGATTGGAATATACCATATGTGTATAATTATTGTGCACTATTTTACAAAGCTTACAAAAATAAATTCAGCACATGTTTAAAGTCATTATACACGCCACTACAGCTTGGAGAAGCCTATGTGAATCTTAGTTGGCATCTTGATAAGTGAAGAATGGACTACACAAGATTGGTGACATAATGGAGGAAGCTACACAAGGTAATGTTTCAAACTTTGTCACAAATATAACACATGCTGAAAATTTAGCATGTGAGAGTTATAATGGCCAAAATTTTGTAGCATAATTGTAATAAATTGACTCTTCATTTTCAAGGGATTGATATCATACTATTATGGAAATAATTTGAACATATTGAATATTTCACATTCTAAAAATGTCAGCATGTGTTGAAAGGTGATGGCCGAATTTTGGGAATTTAATAGAGACAATTTCTTTGCATATTAAGTGGGATTTGTTATGTGATATTATGGCAATGTTTTCATGAATAATTTGGCACATGTTCTATGTGAAATTTTCATATTTGTACAGTCATCAGGTGATGACAAATCTCATCCAATCAAGGAGTTCCAAGTAAGCAAGGCCAAGATAATCATCCAATGAAGTGTTGCCAAGTAAGCAAGTTGATGTCACAATTATATAAGGCATTCTTCCAAGGACTTAAAAGAGAATTTTCAAGAGGGAATGAAGCCCTAGAGTGGGCAGCCAAGAACAAATAAAAGGAAGAGAAAAGATCCATTCAAAGCCAAGACAAGTCTCATAATTTCCGAGTGCAAAAGGAGTCCTTCACTTTCTTCTTCCATATTTGTTTCTTCTTCTTCTCTCTCAAGCCTATTGTACTTATATTCAAATATATTGAATAGGATTTGTATAGACCACCATACACGTTCATTGTTATAAAAGGTTGATCAAGGTGTGATCAATCCTTCATTCGTTCGGTGGTGGTGTTCGTGAAAGGTGTGATTACTTGTATCGTTTGTAAAGGATTGGAGTTGGTGTGTAACTCCAGAAACCCTTTGTGGTAAGGTGTTTTTTTGTGATTAGTGATAACTAAGGAAGGTGTCCTTGAAGACTGGAGTAGGTTGTGTTAACCGAACCAGTATAAAGTTCTCGGTGTTATTACTTTCAGCATTTTACTTTCAGTTTCAAGCACTTTGCATCATTTTCATTGCAGTAGTAACCATATCAAATGAATTTCAAAAATCACAGAACTTTCCAGAAACATAGCCAGATGTTTTAAGTTTCATTTGGCGCAAGTTTCAACCCATTTGGATAAGTATAAGTCATTCAAACGTTAATAGTTCCGAGACTAGTGCAATCTGATTTTCAGACTTGCAAAGGTTGAGAACTTGAATGTATTTGGCATACTTCCCAAAGAAATTTTTCAAAACTGTTTCAACCCATTAAATAAATATCTTAAGGGGTTTGTAATTGAATTTTTAGACCATTTGGAGCTACGGATTAATTGGAATAAATTTTTTAAATCAGACTACTGTTTCTTGCAGATTTGCGCAATCTGACCACAAACAATTTTTCAAGAGGTTAGAGGTTGAGTTTTGATCTGAAATTTTTAGGAGATACTCAGAACATCTGAGATTACAATCTCTCCAAATTTTAGAATTTTTGAAGGCCTGTAACCTAGTTTTTGAAACGTTGCAAAACATGACCTGAAAACAGAAACTGTTTTCAGAAGTTGGGTTTTTAGGTTAAATATTTTAAAAACCAAATTTTCCGCGCCCACTATTCAACCCCCCTCTAGTTGTTCCTTATAGGTCCTACAATTGATGCATACATGACATTCATATAACATAAATGCATCTAGATCATGCACAATGCACTGTAATACGAAGGCATATCAAAAATGAAAATCATACCATGTGCATGATGGCATTCTCGGCCAAAGGCCAAACGAATTTGCACCGAACATCTATTACATTGCTTCTTCATCTCATTTCTTACCTTTTGGAAGACCTAGTAAGGTCACCCAAGTTTGGGTACCAAAAGGTACATTTGGAAAGGGTTGAATAAATAACCGTTAAGAATGCACTTGAAATGCATGATTTTTGTTGATATACTATAAACTGCTATTTCTTTCTTACATGTACCTTTGATATTATTTACAAAATAAAGGGAGAGAGAGATGCATGATTTAAGGGGGAGAGAGAGCATGATTGCATAATTTAAGAGGAAGACAATGATGATATAAAATTCAAAATTCAAAATTCAAGTTTGAGCATATTTGGAGGGACAGCAATTATATTTAAATCATGAACAAATGTTATTTTGTAAATCATCAAAAGGGGAGATTGTTGAGAAAAAATGTTTGAATGATTTACAAATACATGATTTAAATAGTACGAGTTTACGAAATGCATGACAAAATAACTATTTGATGCGTTTTATGTGATATACATGCCTCATATGTTTATATAAATTGTTGCTGTACTAACAACCATGAAGCATTAAAGTTTACATCATATGGAAAACAATTGTTGTCTTTGAACTATTTTCAGGTGCCACAATTGATGAACTAAACTAGTTCATTACGTGAAGTATTTAAGTTAATGAACTAATTAGTTCATTAAATGGAGACATATTTGGACAAAGCTTGTTACGACCGCATCCTCAGGGTTAAAGAGAAAGCCAAATGAACGGAAATTTCGACGAAGCAGTTGAATTCCAATTCTATGAACCCTGGCATAAATAAATCTCAACTGTTTTCACATGATTAAAATGAGATGGATACACGCTAAGACACAAAGTCATTCTAAAAACTTAAATACCCATAAAAGATTGATTGGACATAGGATCAACAATAAAGGGGTATCTTGCATTATCTCACACTCTAGTACACTTAGGGACGCCTTCCAACTCATGTGTAAGACAAATTGTCTTACACACATGATTTTGTTCCATCTATCTTACACACTTGAAAAAACCTCACATCATTATATCATCTACAAACTTGCACTATTCTTTTCCCTACACTACAAAAATTTCGGTCAAAAAGGGGATAAGGAACAAAGAAAATATTACTTGCAAGGCACATTTCTATATCCCCATCACTTCCATCTTACACCACCTCTACTTTTCTTACAACAATCACATCATCCTTTTTACTTTGACGGATGGGAATTCATGCAAGATTCACCCTCTTTTCCCCAACTATCCCAACCGCCCTACTAGCTTATATCCTAGGACTCTAAATAATCTTCTTTATTCTTATCCTCAATCATTTCCATGTCTTACATTATGTAAGACATGCATCCAATGGAGCAACATGAAAAAGACTTTCATTCCACCCTCTCCTTAACTCAAGAACAATCATCAATTTCTATTTCCCACCACTCCATCCGATTTACTCCATTAAACATATCAAATTTCCTTCAAGTTTATTACACCTCATAGCATTCCCTACCCTAACAAGACAACTAACCACTCAAGTTCCATGCAAATGCCTTTCTCTTTCACTATCCAATCGAAGGCCATGCATGGCATGGACCTTTACACTTCAAATTCCCAAGCAAAAGACTATTGATGACTAACTATTCCCCAAAGCCTCAATTTCGGCTAAAACGGAAGAATAGGAGGTAGACACTACTCTTACATGCTTCAATTCAAACCAATCAAAGTTCATGTCCACTTCTTCCATCCGGTCACCCTATCGTCATTTCCCAAAAATTGTGTCATCCTCCTATTAGCATCCTTTACACCAACAAGACCTACAACCACTCACAATGCATGCAATTGCTTTATCCTTACACTATTTCCCTCATCCAAGAAAGGCCTATTATTAATTTCCCACCCTCATCCGGCGATGGCTTTCTCTAGGCCATAATACACAACTCAATTTGATTTCCTCCTTTATTCTATCCCTAGTAAGCTCATTCCTCATAAGTTTCATCACATTACACTCTCCCTACAAATTTAAGTCTCTCACTCCCCATTATCTTCAACCGTGAGGTCCCAAGCCAAGAACCAAGGAAGTCTCTCAACTTCAAGGTACTATCAAGCTTCATCTTAGGTAAGGACATACTCAACCTCCCTATAAATCCTTTCTGTTTAAATTTCATCTCCCACCAAGACCCTCCATGTCTCTCATTTGGCTCTTTAAAGTCGTAGGCCTCAACAAGGAAATAGAAGAGATTCTTCAACTTGATAAGTGAAGAATATGAAGCCAAATCCAAGGTAAAGTTTATCTTAATCTTAGAACCACTATATACTCATTCTTCTTGAATAGGAATAATCTTTCTTCATTTTAGCCTCCAAGGCTGTGACCATCACTCCAAGGACCAAAGAAGAGATCTTTCCTCATCTTGTGTAAGAATCAAGCTACCAAGGCAAGTATATCTTCCTAGTTCCTTCAAGAGAATTGAAATCTAAGTTTAGTATACTCATTAACAACTAATGGATCATGCATGCAACTAAAATTAAGCTCTCTATGTATGTTGACATGATAAATTGGCTTGTAAGTTGAAATGGTTGATGCATGTGCTCTTCTATGGAATGAAACTATCGATTGTGTTTAGAATATCACTCTAATTTAACATGCAAGATGAAATTTGGTCACTAATGGGACCTTTAAGCCGTGCATGTCTCAAAGAAGGTATCTTTTCTATTATCTCTACACTTAGATACCAAATAGTAGTCATATGAGAGTATTATGATGAGTGTACTTGTGAACATCTCTATCGTCATTTGGATATGTGCATGTCAATTCTTATTTGCATATATGTAATAGGAAGGATTATCATGAAAATAGAGAATGATAGTCTCATAATGATGCAACATTAATTTCTTCTTGATGCATGCATACTAAGGTGCTACCTTTGAACACCATCTATGTGAACATCATCACTTTCACTCCCATAGGGGACGGTCCAAGGGCCTCCCACCTAAACCATGAATTCATCACCATCATCATGATGTGTACTTTGACGATCATGGTTGTAGGATGATGAAATGATAAAGTAACCTCTATTTTTAGCCTCATATGTTGCATGTTATGTGTAGCATCATTAGCATAATAAGATGATGTGCATTATATACTTGCATGTTAATTTGGTAGACTCATTTTTCAGGCAATTTCATTTTTAGTGATAAGGAAAAATGTATGTATGATATGACTTAAGCATATTATCATTTAGTAAGATTGACATACATTAGAATTATTATGAACATCAAATTTAGTATTAGTGATGAGAAAAGTTAATTTTATTTACTCCCACTTTCAGCCAAGGAATGAGAATAGGAAACTTGGATGTATTAATTATTAATGTAATATATTTTGTACTATGAAATGTAATAAAAGGAAAAAGGGCTCATTATGGAATTTAAAACATTTTGGGCAACACCAATTTCAACCCAAATGGCATTTTCGGTTTAGCCTAACAAGTCCATGTGTAAATTAATTCTTTTATGAGACCATAATACTAGCACAAGGATTAAATGTCTAAAGCAAATAAGTCCAATAAGTATTTACAAGAAAAGAATGAATAAAATGAAATTGTGGCTAGAGGGCCTTCCGGCCCTAAGCCCAATAATTCGGCCATTGCCTATCAAAGTGGTAATCTTGGACCTATCATGTAAATAAGAGTTAAGTATGTCTAAAGGCTAGCCTAATTAATAACATGACATGATTTGAATATCTAATGTCATGAATACAAAAACTTTCCATGACATGATATACGGCTCTAAGGATATAATCCAATCCTTTATGCATATTACCACCATTGGCAATATCTTAATTGTTACACATAAGATATAAGTATGCTATTTCCACGAATGTCTAGTTCAAGGAAGCTAAATGCATATGTATGATGTTATAC
Source organism: Eustoma russellianum (assembly GCA_036186865.1). Classification (NCBI taxonomy): domain Eukaryota; kingdom Viridiplantae; phylum Streptophyta; class Magnoliopsida; order Gentianales; family Gentianaceae; genus Eustoma; species Eustoma russellianum. The sequence goes on from AP025058.1 coordinate 11,249,108, forward strand.
AACACAAGAACTTCACCAATTGATTAAGTATTGTCTACTTAAGTATCTATGAGAATCCGGCCTAAACAATAATAACCATGAAGACACATCCCAAGAAAAGTCTATGTCATGCATTGTGTCCTCATGTTTCGGTATCATGAACATGTTACAAGCTAGTTTTTTTATGCATGTCATGTTTCTAAGATTATGATTTTAAAATGTTTTCATGACTACAAGATTTCTCAAGGACTCGTACCCCGAGACAATTGATTCCATACGACATATGCATGTACTCATAGGTAAGTGTAACACCTTGTCTGGGACAAGGGCTCTGTACCTATCTTTATACGCATGATATATAGGCTGAGTATAACACCTTGTCCGGGGTAAGGGATCTCTGTCTTTTCTGTTACGTCTATGACGTTCAGTATGGAGGGTTGTCTGATGTCTGGTCCTGGGAAAGGATGTCAGGGGCAAATACAGCCTTGGATGGAATTTACCACCCACTTAGGGCTGCATTCTCAAACAACCTGACTCGTCGACAGTGCCTCGTGGTGCGACAAGGTCCAGGCACGACGGGTCTGTCACCCTCTATGGCACCCCATTCCAGGGGACTTGAGCCCGGTCTGCCGCTGAGGACGCTTCTCCAGGCTACAATTCAGAATATGAAGTCGACTGATTTTAAGCTTGGGCTTTTCCCGCTTCGCTCGCTGTTACTAGGGGAATCCTTGTTAGTTTCTTTTCCTCCGCTTATTGATATGGTTAAACTCAGCAGGTAGTCCCGCCTACCTGGGGTCGCGCTCGTGGCATGCATCTTGACGACACGTGCTACAGGGTTGGGTCAGTCTCCTACTTGCGATGGAGCAGCGACGACAGCACTCGAGCTGAGGAAATCAACCACCACTTTTTGTCGCGTCCATCGCGAGGGACTCGCATTTAGGCCAGCCGTACACTTGCATGGGAGGCCACTATCTGCTCCTAACGACCGCCCGAAACATATGGTGCACGCGGGGGGGGGGGGGGGGGGGGGGGGGGGGGTTGGGGGTGATGCGATGCGTGACGCCCAGGCAGACGTGCCCTTGGCCTGATGGCTTCGGGTGCAACTTGCGTTCAAAGACTCGATGGTTCACCGGATTCTGCAATTCACCTCAACTATCGCAGTTTGCTACGTTCTTCATCGATGCAAGAGCCGAGATATCCGTTGCAGAGAGTCGTATGTTGTTATGACAGGCGCCCGTGGTCCTCATGAGCACACAGCGTACGGCGCGTCGTGAGGGCGGGCTATTCCTTTTTTTGTTTTCCTTGGTGCTTCGCAGCGCAAGGTTTAGAGTTTAGCACGCCGAACAACCGAGGCCGACGCGTGCACGGTCGCCGGCCCGTGGCTTCCACGGACCGACTCTCTTGAGATGAAAAACATGTTCACTGGTCGTCTGCTTCGCAGGATTCGACAATGATCCTTCCCTAGGTTCACCTACGAAAACCTTGTTACGACTTCTCCTTCCTCTAAATGATAAGGTTCAGTGGACTTCTCACGACGTCGTGTGCAGCAAACCGCTCACGTCGCTGCGATCCGAGCACTTCACCGGACCATTCAATCGGTAAGAGCGACGGGCGGTGTGTACAAAGGGCAGGGATGTGGTCAGCGCGAGCTGATGACTCACGCTTACTAGGAATTCCCCGTTGAAGACCAACAATTGCAATGATCTATCCCTATCACGATGAAATTTCAAAGATTACCCGGGCCTGTCGGCCAAGGCTATAGACTCGTTGAATACATCAGTGTAGCACGCGTGCGGCCCAGAACATCTAAGGGCATCACAGACCTGTTATTGCCTCAAACTTCCGCGACCTGAAATGCCGTAGTCCCTCTAAGAAGCTAGATGCGGAGGGGATCCTCCGCATAGCTAGTTAGCCGGCTGAGGTCTCGTTCGTTAACGGAATTAACCAGACAAATCACTCAACCAACTAAGAACGGCCATGCACCACCACCCATAGAATCAAGAAAGAGCTCTCAGTCCAGTCAGTCGTCGCGTGTTTAGAGAGATGAAGAAATTCTCTCTCGCTTCTCTCTACTTTTGAGAAGCTTATCCGCTTGACTTGGGTTTTCTTTGGTTTCTTTGCGGTTCCTCTTGGATTTCTGGAAGTTTTTTGCATTTCGTTGTTTCAATCTTATCTCTGGTTGAAGCATTTTGGTGTTCTTAACCTTCCCCCATCTATTTTTGTTTCTACTGCACCTGATGTCTTCAGCTACCCCATTCGAAGTTTGAATGCCTGGGGTTTCAAGAGCTAAGAAAAATCGTTTGGCTCAGAAGAGGAGAGATAAAAAAATGTTCCTCTCTCTCCTCTGATACTAGGAATGGTAAGGGCAAGAAAAAAATTGCCTTCAAAGAGCAGATTCTTGAGTCTCATAATCCTGATGATATTGATTCTGCTGGTAACACCAGTGAAGGAGAGCATTCCTTCACTTTCCATGATAGTGAATCTGACGATGGTTCCCCGTCGAAGTCCTCCCAAAGTGTCAGTGGTGGCAATAATCGACATCTTCTTGGCTCTAGTTCAATGGGCTCTGAATCTACTGAGTATGTTCAGGTACAACCCCATTCTCCTACCTCTAATGATTCCGTTGTGAGAATGGTTGGGAATTTTTCTCAGAATCCTTCGCAGGATTATTCAGATTCGTCTCAGTACTCTAAATCTGATTCATGTTCATTTTCTCATCTCCATAAAAAAACTATTGATGATTTTGTGGTCCTTTCTGGAGAAATTGCTGGTATTATTAATCCATCCTCGCTGCAGATGCAAAGTTCCTTTTGTTCTAAAGGTCTTTTAGGTTCTTGCCCTTCTGATTTGAATTCCCCAACGAAATCTGCAAGTTTTGATTTTTCTGGTGGCATTGCCGGAAACTATGCCGAAAACTCCGCCGGTAACACTTGTGGCGCCGGAGACCTAAGCCTTCCTCCTGCCGGAACCCTAACTCCCGCCAACCCTATCCCTCCAAATTCTACCTCGAGACACAAAAAGTCTGACACTGCAATTAATGGCCTGTCCTCTCCTGTCAATATTCCAGGTTGTCCTGATGTCACCCCTGACGTCATCACAAACGACATCGTTAAACTTAAGCCTGCAAAAAAATCAGCTGCCACATCCACAATCAAAAATATGCCACCTAGCCTGCTTACCAAAAAAAACCTGCCACATGGGCAATCCAACCTCCCACGTGTTCCTTCTGGAATCTTCCCAGTCAATAAAATACCAACAACTCAACCTGCTACATTTCTTCCAGGCGTGCCCTTATCCTCGCAGAATACTCTAGACCCTTTACCTTCCCAAGAGGCTTACACGGAAAATGATCTTCAATCTTCCCCCTCTCACCCTAATTGAATCTTACACCTTCATCAGCCTCCATCATCTTCCTCAGCACATCCAACTGGTTGGGGGAACGTCATTGATCATGTTTCGAATCCTTCTTTACCAGGTTTTCAACCCTCTCATGCTCTCAATTCTCCTACGCCTCTTGTCAACTCTGAGGTAACTCAATCAAAAACGTTTGCATCTCTTTTTCAAACAAAAAAACCCTCTTTTCAGAGGCTCAAACTTAAGCATGACAATTCAAAGAAAACAGGCAAGGTTTTCTTTGATATTGACTCCATTCCTCTAAATGAGGAACAGTCAAAATGGCTTATTGGCTGTTTTGCGGGTAGATCGCCAGGTAAACTGGCTCTTTTCTCTATCACAAAGGCCTGGAATGTCAAGATCAAAATTGAGTTTCACCTATCTAGTTGGTTTGTCTTTAAATTCGAAAATATTGGTGATCTTGAATCTGTTCTTCATGGGGGTCCCTATTCTATTTATGGTAGATATCTCATTCTGATGAATATGCCTTTGTTTTTTAGTTTTGGCTCTCTTGAAATTCATAATATCCCAATCTGGGTGCGTTTCCCTAACCTCCCGGTTGAGCTTTGGACAGAAGAGCATTTAACTGCCCTTGGTTCCCAGATCGGGGAGCCAGTTATGGCTGATGATAACACTACGCTTAAGAAGAACTCCTCTCATGCTAGGATTCTGATTAAGGTTGATTTGATGGGTCAGAATTATGAAAAAATTGATGTTATTTTGTCTAATGGTACCGTTTTCTCTCAAACAGTCCAGTATGAAAATTTACCTCAATATTGTCCGTCTTGTCAGATCCTGGGTCATTCCCTTGTCAAGCATGCTGATGATCCTACACATTCCTAGGATTCTGATACACCCATGGCATCTAAATGTATTATCTCCCCCCCAAACCTGCTGTAAAACTAGTGCCACAAAAAAGGCAGAAGGCAAAGCAGGTTATTAATGAAAAACGGAAGCCACAAAAAAGGCAAAAGGCTTTATGGGTTGAAAGAGTGCAGTCGCAAAAAAACAATAAGACTGATAACCCAAGAGTGGAAAACCAAGGAACGCAAAAAAGGCAAAATGTTCCTAGAGGGGAAAACCAGCTTCCAGAAAAAAGGCAAAAGGAAGCTTGTGAGGATTTTGAAATTTCATTAAAATCATCTTTTGATCCTCTCGTCACTGACTTGGATCCTCATTTTAATGATGATTTTTGTTTAATTGATTGTCATAATCCTGTCATTTCTTCATTAGTTCAACAGCATTCCTTTGGAAAATCTAATGCACCTACTTCTGGGGATTGCAATGATGGCCATGATGAATCTCCACTGGGAGCCTGTTCGATGGTTTCTGCCCCTGAAGTCGTGAATCGACAAGTGGTGGTGTCATTGCCCCAGCCTGGCTATGAACAAGTTATGATTGCTGGTCCTCCTAATGGCAATGACAACAAATCTGATTTCTCTTCTAGAACTAGTAGGAATAAGCTTAAGCTGAGAAGATCTGTCAGTCTTTCCCCTACTCCCACTTTTGTTATTTCCACAGATGTATCAAACAATTTCAATGAGTCTGCCTGTAGACTCAGGACTGTTGAAACTGATGTAACTAAAACAAGTGTCTCTCACGCACGGTTGGAGGCAGCTCCAGTGTTGGATGATGGAGCTGGACAGCTAAAGCAACTGTAGCAATCAGTGATTAACAGTGCTTCGGTTGCACAGGTATCTAATTTACTGTTGACCACTGATTGTGATACTACTTCCTGTCGGGACTTGTTGGGCACACATGCTGATGGCACTTATGTTGTGCACAAGTCCGCTGATAAGAAAAAGAAAAAAAAGAAAAAGAAACCAAATTGATGATCACATCATTTTGGAACATTAGGGGTTGTAATAACCCGCTGAAGCATAATGGTTTGAAATGTTTTGTGCATAAGGAGAACATTGACCTTATGGCTGTTTTGGAAACTAAGTTGAATGCGCGCATGCTTGCGGCATTGCTTACAAAGTTTTAAGGTTGGGAACATGCCCATAATTTTGGTTCCCACCCTGGCAAGAGGATTCTTCTACTATGGAATAAAATGAAGGCCAGTGTACAGGTAGTTTCATTTGATGCTCAAATGATCTACTGTCGAGTCACATGCTTAATAAGTGCAAAGTCTTTATACATTACCTTCGTCTATGCTTTCAATTCTATTATGGATAGGAGGCCTTTATGGAATACACTATTGCAGCAGAGTTTAGCTTTCTCTTATCCTTGGATTATCTTAGGGGATTTCAACTGTATTCTCTCTGAGGATGAGAAGGCTGGTGGTAGGCCGGTTACTTATTATCAGTTAAAAGACCAGCTTGACTGTTTTTCGCAGTCTGGGTTGGTTGATCTGCCTTTCTCTTGTCCCATTTTCACATGGGATGATGGTCTTATCAAGTCAAAGCTTGATCGTGTTCTGGGCAATTGCTCTTTTCAAGAGGAATTCCCAACTGCAACCGTGCTTTTTAAAACTTCTGGATGCTTATCTGATCACTCCCCTGCAATCCTCACGCCGTCATCACCTTTTGTCAAAAAGAAATCCTCGTTTAAATTTTACAACATGTGGACTGAGCATCAAAATTTTACCAAATTGGTAAAAGACTCTTGGGATTTTATCATTCCTGGAAATGCGTCTTTTGTACTTGCAAAAAAAACTCAAATTTTTAAAAAAGTCACTCAATCTCCTCCATAAGCATGATTTCATGCACATCTCATCTAGGTTGGATCGAGCTCTGAATGATCTTGACAACTTTCAACTTTCTAGCTCACCTGATTGGGGCACCCCACGATGGCAATCTCTTCTTCAAGAGAAGAAATCTGCGGCTCGCACTCTTATGATGTTTGAAAAAAATTACTTTTCCCAGTTGGCCAAAAGTTCTTACATCCTTCTTAGTGATAGAAACTCCAAATTTTTCCACTCCATTTTGAGAAGAAACAGATCTAGGAATTTTATCTCATCTATTCTAAAACCTGATGGTCAACAAACTGAGTCCCTTGATGAGCTTGGCTCTCAATTTGTTACTTATTATCAAAATTTACTTGGTACTAGTTGCCAATCAACCGACATTTCCCAGACTGTCATTGATCTCGGCCCAAAAGTCAACCCTGCATCTGCTGACTTCCTCACCAAGGATGTCTCAGATGCGGAAATCAAGGCTGCTGTCTTTTCTATTGGAAAAGACAAGGCACCTGGGCCGGATGGATATACATCAGCTTTTTTCATCAAGTCTTGGGACATTGTTGGGAATGACATGCTTGCTGCTATTCATGAATTTTTTCGAACTGGTAGATTACTAAAGCTGTTCAATCACGCTCTTATTGCCCTAATCCCAAAATCTGATAATGTTACAAATGTCACTGATTTTCGGCCAATTTCTTGTTGTAACGTTGTCTACAAAACCATTTCAAAGGTCCTTACCAACAGGCTTATTCCCATCATGTCCCAATTTATGGATAAAGCACAATCTGGTTTTTTTAAAGGATCGGTCTATGATGGAAAACATCTTCCTTGTTCAAGAATTGTTAAGAGAATATGATAGGAAAAGAACCTCCCCTAAGTTCATGCTCAAGGTTGACATTAGGAAAGCTTTTGACTCCCTTAATTGGGATTTCTTGAAATCTGTTCTTATCGGTCTTGGTTTTCCTTCTTTATTTGTCAAATGGGTCATGGAATGTGTCACCTCTGCTTCATACTCAGTTTCTGTAAATGGTACTTCCTTTGGGTTTTTAAAGGCAAAAGGGGACTTCGCCAAGGCGACCCTCTTTCTCCTTTTTTATTTTTCATTGCAATGGAATACCTTTCCAGATTACTTAGGCAGCTCCATTGGGATAAAAATTTCTCTTTCCATCCTAAGTGTCAGGAAAATCTTATCACCCATCTACGTTTTGCTGATGATTTGGTAATTTTCGCTAAGGCTGATAGCAGTTCATTACAAATGATTATGGATAGACTCTCTATCTTTGGTCGCTGCTCTGGTCTTCTACCTAATCTATCTAAATCTAGTTTCTTTGTTGCGGGTGTGCAAAACTATCTGCCATTGCAAGCTATCACTGGGTTTTCTTTAGGCATAATGCCTTTCAGGTATCTGGGTGTCCCCGTTGCTGGTCAACGCCTCCAGATCTGTCATTATTCGGCCTTCATCTCCAAACTCCTTCAAAAAATTAATCTTTGGAAATCTTCCTCGCTTTCCTACGCAGGTAGGCTTCAGTTATTAAAATCTGTACTTCAAGGAGTACACTGCTTTTGGCTTTGTGCCTTGCCTGTGCCATCTGTTGTGTTTGAGCAAACCAACAGAATTTGCTTACACTTCCCGTGGGGTCGTTCTAGCACTGGTTATAGGAAAGCATTGGTTGCATGGAAACATGTTTGTTTACCCAAAGCTGAAGGTGGCTTGGGAGTTATAGATCTAAGATCCTGGAACCTTTCCCTTCTCGCAAAGCATTTCTGGAATCTTCACATGAAAAAAGACACTCTCAGGGTACAATGGATTAACCATCGATATAAAATTTATGCGACCCTTTGGACTAGACCGATTGCAAAATCGGATTCCCCACTTTTAAAAAAATTGCTTCAAATTCGGGATCTGCTAGTCCACTCACAGGGAAGCATTGAAGCCACCACTGGTCTTCTAAATACTTGGGCTGTTAATGGTACATTGCAGTCCAAGGCTGCATATGATTTCTTCCGTCCCAAGGCTTCTAAAGTCCCTTGGGAAAAACTTGTTTGGGATTCTACCATTACCCCCAAACATGCTTTCTGTCTTTGGCTTGCAACTCTTGAAAGGTTGCAAACTAAAGATAAAATGCCCTTCATTCAAGATAAATCTTGTGCGCTTTGCGGTAACTTCGAAGAAACTTCAAGGCATCTTTTCTTTCAATGCCAACCTGTTCAACTGGTTTGGCATTCAATTTCCTCTTGGATCGGCATACCATCAAACCTCCGGAATCTTAACAGAACTTTAGCATGGGCTAAATCTAGATTACGGAAAAAATCCCCTAAAGATAAATTGATTAAAGTAACTATTGCTGCAATAGTGTATTACATTTGGCAAGGCAGGAATAAGAAAATTTTTGAAGACTTTGCATTTATTACGGCTGATGTTTCTCGTCGTATCTGTACACACGTATATAGGGTTTTACATAAGTCTTACCCGCAGTTACTAGATAGATCCATAGTCTAGTACTTTTTGCTCACTTTTGATCATTGGTGTTCACATAGCATGTTATGTGTACACTGTACAGATGGTAGGACTTACATGTAAATTTTGCTGGGCAGCTTGTTGGTCTTATTACTTTTGTTTTACGGCTTTAAAGGCTTGCAGCCTGTTGCCTCGCCTTCTTTTGTCCATTGTACGGGTTGCACCCCCATTATGATGCATTTTCGGGTCAAGGTTCGCCTTGGCCTATTGGGTATACTATGTACATCGTTTCCCAAAAAGAAAGAGCTCTCAGTCTGTCAATCTTTACTATGTATGGACCTGGTAAGTTTCCCCGTGTTGAGTCAAATTAAGCCGCAGGCTCCACTCCTGGTGGTGCCCTTCCATCAATTCCTTTAAGTTTCAGCCTTGCGACCATACTCCCCCCGGAACCCAAAAACTTTGATTTCTCATAAGGTGCCTGCAGAGTCCTTAAAGTAACATCTGCTGATCCCTGGTCGGCATCGTTTATGGTTGAGACTAGGACGATATCTGATCGTCATCGAGCCCCCAACTTCCGTTCTTGATTAATGAAAACATCCTTGGAAAATGCTTTCGCAGTTGTTTGTCTTTCATAAATCCAAGAATTTCACCTCTGACTATGAAATACGAATGCCCCTGACTGTCCCTGTTAATCATTACTCCGGTCCCGAAGGCCAACGTAATAGGACCGAAATCCTATATTGTTATCCCATGCTAATGTATACAGAGCGTAGGCTTGCTTTGAACACTCTAATTTCTTCAAAGTAACAGCGCCGGAGGCACGACCCAGCCAGTTAAGGCCAGGAGCGCATCGCCGGCAGAAGGGACGAGACGGCCGGTGCACACCAGAGGTGGACCGGCAGGCCCATCCGAAAGTCCAACTACGAGCTTTTTAACTGCAACAACTTAAATATACGCTATTGGAGCTGGAATTACCACGGCTGCTGGCACCAGACTTGCCCTCCAATAGATCCTCGTTAAGGGATTTAGATTGTACTCATTCCAATTACCAGACCCAAAGAGCCTAGTATTGTTATTTATTGTCACTACCTCCCCGTGTCAGGATTGGGTAATTTGCGCGCCTGCTACCTTCCTAGGATGTGGTAGCCGTTTCTCAGGCTCCCTCTCCGGAATCGAACCCTAATTCTCCGTCACCCGTCACCGCTATGGTAGGCCACTATCCTACCATCGAAAATTGATAGGGCAGAAATTTGAATGATGCGTCGCCGGCACGAGAGCCGTGCGATCCGTCGAGTTATCATGAATCATCGCAGCAACGGGCAGAAGCCCGCATCAACCTTTAATCTAATAAATGCATCCCTTCCAGAAGTCGGGGTTTGTTGCACGTATTAGCTCTAGAATTACTACGATTATCTGAGTAGCAGATACAATCAAACAAACTATAATTGATTTAATGAGTCATTCGCAGTTTCACAGTCTGAATTAGTTCATACTTACACATGCATGGCTTAATCTTTGAGACAAGCATATGACTACTGGCAGGATCAACCAGGTAGCATTCCTCGTCGATGCGGGTACCGCATAAAGCATGGCCGCAGGGGCCCGTCCAAAACGGCAACGACATTCGTACGCTAGTGAGCGTCGAACGCAACTTTAGGCGACAAGCGGTCGCAAGGACAGCGTGGCTTTTTTGTGTTTCGCATCCGGAAGTCCGAGCAAAGATGCCGTGGGCCTTGCCACAAGTCACAAAATCGTGCGCGGCAAGGACAACAACATCCGCTTCCAGGTTCATGCGCGCACCGCCAACACGGAGTCTTGCGTTATGAACATAGTTTGTTGGGACGATGTTTTCCGCTCATATGGGTATGCAACACAGAAAATCCGTCCGCGGATCAAGGCACGTTCGGCTCTTTCACCAACAGAACGAAGAGGTTTGTACAGTCCGACTTTGCCGCACAAGGCGTGGTCGCATCGGACCGAAACAAACACACCACCACTCATGTGCCACCACGTGCGTTGTGCATCACGTGAGCCTTTGCAATGGGCACCCCGCAAGGAGCAACTAAGACATCAACCCAAAGTCGCACGCCCCGCTGGACACGAACTCGGCCGTATAGACGGCAACCCACCGGTCGTAGCATAAACTGGAGACGAGAAAATCGACTCCGTCCGGGTAACGCAGCAACGGCACATCGCGTGCCTTGGCATGGCGTCGCGCAAACATCGTCCCCAAACAGCCCTCGATGTCTGCCTAAGGCAAATCAGCCCGCGCGCAGCTGCTCCTGACGCTCTCAGCACCACTCGGGCATCAGTCCTAGGCAGCCCGTAAAGGCCGCCCAAGGCAAACTCCCCCGAGGCAACAGTGGCACATTGCACACTACGGAACAACGTTGCGCAAACATCGGCCCTAAACAGCCCTCGAAGTCTGCTCGAAGCACATCAGCCCACGCTCAGCCACGTTAGACACGCCCAGCACCACACGGGCATCATCCAGCCCCAGGGATCCCGAAAAGGCAACCTGATGCATCAGCCTGCCCGAATAAGCCCACAGCGGCACGTCGCACGCTTTGGCATGGCGTTGCACAGACATCGTCATCAAACAATCCTCGAATTCCGTCTGAGGCGCATCAGCAAGCACGCAGCCGCACCTAACGCGCTCAGCACCACTCTGGCATCAGCCCCAGGCAGCCCGTATAGGCCACCCAAGGCATCTGCCCTCCCGAGGCAACAGTGGCACCTCGCATGCTGCGGAACAGCGTTGCACAAAACATCGACCCCAAACAGCCCTCGAAGTCCGCACGAAGCACATCAACCCACACGCTTAACACGCTTAGCACCACACGGGCATCCGCCCCTGGCAGCCTGCCAAGGTCGCCCAAGGCATCATCCCGCCCGAATAGCCCACAGTGGCACGTCACGCGCTTTGGCATGGCGTTGTGCAGGCCTAGTCCCCAGGCTGCCCGCAAAGGCCGCCCAAGGCACGTAAGCCCACACAAGGCTGCCCTGGCACGCTAAGCACCACGCGAGAATCAGCCCTAGGCGGCCCCAAAAGGCTGCCCAAGGCATCAGCCCCGCATAGGCACACGCGGCACGTCGCGTGCCGCAGCA